>JAIOJX010000031.1:184495690-184857579 GCA_022376925.1 Tragulus kanchil | reverse complement strand
ATATTAGTAGCTAGTATTTCTTGGGTGCTGTGGGTGACCTGGATATAGCAGAAACAGTGAAATTTCTGAATTCCAGTTTTCCACATCAATGCACCAGAAAAAAAACATTAAAACTAAAAAATGAGTTCAGTAATGCTGCAGGATGTAAACACTGAAGACACAAGTCACCTGTGATTCTATATACTAATAATGAACCATCAGAAAGAGAAACATTTTTTAAAAATCCCATTTACAATTGCATCCAAGTAACAATCAGCAGGAGTAAATTTAACCAAGAACGTGAAAAGACATGCATACTGACAACTCTAAGATATTGATGAAAAAAACTGAACAGACACAAACAACTGGTAAGATATCCTGCACTCACGGGTGAAGATATCTGTTCTAACCACAGACATGCAACGCAATCCCAACCAGAATTCCAATGACATTTTTCACAGAAACAAAGCTATCTTACGCTGTGTGTGGACTCAGAAGGGCCAAAGCAAACCTGAGAAAGGAGAACATGTTGGAAGCATCTCACTCCTGGACTTCATGTTACATTATGCAGCTACCACAAGTAAGTGTGGAAAGGGCACAAAAACAGGAACTCACACCAGAAAAGCAGGATAGAGAAGTCAGAAAAATCAGTTGATCCACAAGAATTAAGGAGCCAAGAACATACACCAGGAAAAGGACAGTCCCCTCGGTAAATGAGGGTGCTGGGAAGAGTGGACACTGTAAGGTTGGTCCCCGCCGGGTGTTTTAAAATGAGAGAGGAGGACCGGAATTGGCGAGGCAGAGCAGGCTTTATTGGACGGGCGCTCTCGGGCGTCCCTCACGGGGAGGAGAGGAGAGAGGGAGTGAGGGAAAGCGCACACAAAGACTGGGAGGGCCCCCTTTATAGGTAAGGTGACGTGGTCAGCCGAGCCCCTGGCCAGGTTGGGGCACCGTCGACCTGATTGGTTGAGGCCAGGTGTTGGGGCGTTCGCAAATTGGGCAGTTTGATCTCTCCTTTGTCCAGTGAGAACTTCTGGCGGGGGCAGGGTGGTCCTCCGTTGGTGTCATGGCTGTTTTTCATTGGCCTTTTTTAATCTGGCACGAGGGGCCTTCTAGTCAAGGTCTTTCTTGTTGGGGGGGGGGTAGGAAGTGGGGGAGGGGGCCTCGGGACCAGACCTTACATTCTAGCCCTTTTAATGGGATAAGGGGCGCCGGTTGTCTCTCTGGCTGCTTCCTCCTGAGTAAGGGCGGAGTTGGGGAGGGCCAGAATGTGAAGGGTCTGTCCCGAGGTTTTCAGGGAGAGTCTGGATCTTCAGTGGGCAGCTGGGAGTAGGCGGCCGAAAGGAATTCTCCAGCGGTGCAGCGTGTCAGATCCTCAATTCGGCGCTGCATTAGCTGGAAGACACAAGGTCCCACTAGGGCTAAGGTTAGCAAGGCTGTGAGAGGACGCAGGAGTGGGACGACCCAGGTTGAGGGGGCTGATTGTCACCACCCTCTCCAGGCAGACGATTGGGCTCTTTAAGAGCGGAGGTCATCTTTGAGTTGGGTGAGAACATCTAGGTTCTGTTTGATTAGGCCAGACTCACTGATGTAGTAGCAACGTTCTTCCCGGAGGAAAAGCATGTCCCTCTCTTATTTACGGTGAGAAGATCAAGGACTCTCCTGTTCTGTAGAGCCACCTGGGCTATGGAAGTGATCTGTCTCTGGAGGGAGGTGATAGAGTCATGGGTGGTCTCTATAGCCACTCGGAGTTTTTTGGTTTTTTTTTCCTAGGGCCATGGAGGAGTGTATGCTGTGTCCTAAGTCCCCACTCTCCAGGCCGGCTGTAGCCAGGGAAGTGGCTATGGACAGTCTTATAACTACTGGAAGGAAGAGGGCTCTCTTGACTTTTTGTAGCACGTATAATAGGGAGGCTTTTGTATGGGCGTATAGTGTGAGCTGTGGGACAACAGTGGTTAGCGTGCATGGTCCTGGCACTGTAGAATTGATGGTCTTATAAACTGTCCCATTGTACCACAAAAATAAGCCTGATGAAACTGTAAGTGAGATGGTCAGATTTTCATAAGTGGAGCATGTGGGATCTAACAGGTGGCTTTTTGTTTGAAAGCAGTGTAGATAGAGTGTAGTTAGGTTTGGGGTTAGTACGGGGAACGTGGTAGAGAGAGGGGCTTGGAGCATGGGGGCCGGTCGAGGAAGTGCTTTGAGTAGAATTATATGGGATAGCTGCCAGAAGCAGGAGGCTAAGCGAGGCACAAAGATAGCAATCAGATATGTTTGGGAACCCTGAGATGTTGAGTAATGTTTGTCCTTCTTTTATAATCTGTAACCATGAAAAGGGGTTATTTTGCGGTAAGGCACTTTGGATTTGGGCCTCGATCTGTTGTATTTTATCTTTTATGGAGGCTAGTTGTTTTAGGATCTAAGGTACAGTCATAACTGCCTTTCTAAATGGAAAGATAGCGGCAGCTGGGTATGTGCTGAATTTTTAAAGGTAAAATTTGCCTGTTTGTCTCAGATCCCAGCGGGGATCCCAGGGATCTTTGATGTTAAAGTATAAATTGGCTCTCATGTCTGTGGTGAGTAAATATGAAGAGCGGAGGGCCGTGTTTGGGTCATGTTTCAGCATGTGTTGTCACACCAACGATGCATCATGGGTGTAAGCCCCAGAGGCCATGTGAGCCACTGTGAGGAGGAATTGTGGCAGTAGCATGGGAAAAGAATAAGAGCAGAATGACTAGGGAGAAGAAGTCTATTTGATCAAGTCAGATGTAAGAATAGCAAAGACACGACAGACAGCAAGCTGTTAGGGAAAGAGCCCATTTGGGAAGAGTTTCCGGGCGAGATCCACAGGTCTAAGAGGTGGGCCATTGAAGTCGCGCCCCGGAGATGGGATGAGGAGGTTTTATTTGGGAGAAGAAGGGGAGAAAATAAAAAGGGGAGGGGGATTTTTAGAGCAGTCGCAGAAACGAAGTCTTTGTCTAAACTGAGTGGGAAATTAGTGACGAGTCTACTGTCCTTGAGTTGTCTGTGGGCATGGGGGTGTGCAGTTCTTGTTACTTTCCAGATGTAGTAAAGAATTTTTATGGCCAGGGCGAACTCCCTATCGCTGGCCTTGAGAGACTCCCAGGCACCAGCAGATCAGCAACAGACTGCTGACCCTTCAGGGCCAGCAAGTTCGCAGCTGCAGTGTTAACCCTTTAATAGCCCATAAACCTAACATTCCAGCCTTTTTTGTGATACAGGGCGTCGAGTTTTGTCTGGCTACTTCCTGCTGAGTCTTCGTTTGGGCAGGGGGAGTTTAAGGCTGGCCTGTGGGTGGTGGGCCGGTGGGCAGCCGGGCAGTTGGGAATAGGAACCTGAGAAAACAAGGGGCAAGCATGAGTAAGAGTGGTCTCAGCAAAGGGGCCACCCATGTCATCAATGGAGACTGTCACCACTCTGCAAATGGGGATGATGGTTGTCTCCTGGAACGGAGCTTTTTCTCCAGATGAGTCAACTCGATGATGTAGTTGCAGGAAGAGGCAGGTTCTTCTTTTGTCTGTGGTGAGGAGGTCTAGGGCCCGTCGATTTTGAAGGGCCACTCTGGCGACGGAGGTGATCCGTATAAGAGGTGGCAGTGAGTGGTGATCAAAAATTTCTGAAAGAAACTTACAAGGCATGGTAATAAGGCTAGCATGAGCCAGTTTGTAGGAAGACACATGTAGGCACTGGTCCTGCAAATCTGAAGAGCCTATTTGGTGATAGGGACATGGGATAAGGTCACAGCGTGAGATCTGATATAGTTTGTCTATGCCAGGTCAGTGAGAAAGATAAACATTGATGTGGGAAGGGCTCTGGACTGTTTTAGTGGATACCAATGTAGAAATCAGCCAAATACCGGTGGGGGTTGGGAAGGCCTGATTTGTAGCCTGAGGTAAGTGAAGCAGGCAGAGAGAGGGATTATGAGATTTTAAAAGACTAATTAGTCGGAAGATGTCTGATTTAGGCATTTTGGTGAAGAAATGTTAGGTCTTGAAAGGTCTCTTGGAACCAGATTGATCTCAAATTTATAGTCTGGAAGGTAAACTTGATTAGGTTTAAACATAGTCAGTCTTAAATATGCACAAACTTTTTTGGGATCTACTTCCACTAACCTTCTTATCACTTTCTGTGTCCATTATTTTATTTTCCCATCTTAGAACAGCCATCTGTCAGACTTACTTCCTTTTTTCTTTATAAAACAAATTTTATTTTTTATACCATCTTTACTAAAAACACTCATCTTACTTTCTTACTTTTTAAGCACTTAAGAACTGACCTTTATATTAGGATTTGATTGGCAAGCATATATGTTAGTGATAATTTTGAAAACATTTGTTTTTCTATAGAGAATATTTTAGGATGGCACCAAACAGTATTCGGAGAGGCTTTTTTGGACAGACACTTTTAAAGGAAGATTGTTACAGATTATATGTTGATAGATTTTAGGGTGAGAAGTTATTTTAGGCGTGTCTGTCTTTTTGGAAATACTATTGGTAAGGGGATGGTCTGGCAGAGGATTTTACAGTAAATTTGAAGAGGCTGGGAGAAGAGATTGGGGGAGAAGAGGTTTAGGGAATTACTGGAGGAGGGGCTTAGGGAGTGGATGATTAGAAATGAGTGAGTGAATGGAGTGGAACTTAGGAGCCAGGGTAGTGGTTTTGTGTAAGAAAAAAGAGTGGGTAGGGCGACTATTTATACCCATAACCGAGATCTGGGAAGGAGTTAGAGCCCCTGAATGGCTCTGCAGTATAGAGCAGGTAGCCCTCGTGTCTTTTAGAAAGGAAATAGACTTACCCGCTACCTGGTGCATTACCCTGGGCTCGGCGAGGGTGATGGGGGTCTTTGAGTCTGGCGGCGTCAGTCGTCGGCTAGCCCCAGCAGCTCTAGAGTTGGAAGAGCTGGGCCGGTGGGACCCCCACATGGAGGTGCTGGGGACGCACCTGGCCGGTTTGGGCAGTCGCTCTTTTAGTGGCCCATTTGGCCACAGGTGGGGCAGAGCTTGTTGGGTATCCGTGGATCAGGGCACAATCAGGCCCAGTGGCCTTTCTGCCGCATTTGAAACAGGCCCCTGGCAGGGTCTGGCATTGTGAGGAGTCCCTTGCCCTCTTACTCTGAGGGGCCGCCGACCACAGGGCTGCAACTAAGGCTTGGGTCTGGAGTGTAATTTTTGTTGGGGCCGAGTCTGGCGAGTAGCCTCAGCTAGGTCTTTACGGGCATTAAAGACTTTAAAGGCCATGTTTACCAGATCTCAGATAGGGGGTTGTGGACCGTCTTTTGTCCGTTTAAGTTTTTAAGGATATCTGGAGGTAGGATCGTAGTTTCTGTAGGGAAGGTCAGGTCTAGGTGGGGGCATAGGAGAGAAGGATGGCTTGAGTTGGGGTTGGGTCTCAAGAGTGTGGGCGGGAGCCGACCAGTCCTGGACTGGAGGGCAGGAGGAACGGGAGCTCAGCGCGGGTGGGAGCCGACCAGTCCTGGACTGGAGGGCGGGAGGAACGGGAGCGAGAGTGAAGTCGGAGGAGGGAAAGGGAGAGCAGAAGAGAGGGAAAAGGCTTGTAGGTGGGTCACTGACTGGGGAAGAGGAAGCCTCTCGAGTGAGTCTCTAGGTGACACAGTCTGCCCGAGCGCTGCCGTGAGCGACGGGGTTAGCAGAAGACCGGTGACCCCTGCAGTGGACAACAGCCACTGTGGAGAGCAGCCAGCAGAAGCAGAAGGCGGGTCCCAATAGAGAGTGCCAGAGCCCGGGGGTGGGGGTGGGGGCCCTGGAGGTGAAGGGGCTTACGGGACAGAGGGCAGGGCAGGAGGAGTGGAGGGCGGGGCCAGAGGGAGAGGTGGACTCAGCCTGGGGTAGGAAGGAGGCCGAGAAGGGGGAAGGGAGATCTCTAGGCGGCCCTATCAGGTGAGAGCAACCCTTATCAGGTAGAGTGGGAGGAGAGATGAGCTTGAGTCTGGAGTCTCCCTCTAGGGAGGGAGTGAGAAGGGAGGGGAAGAAGGTTGGAGCTTCTCAATCTCTTTAATCTGGGCCAAATCTTGTAAGGAAAAAAGAGCGTGTACATCCTGGATAGCTTTGGGGCCGGCTATTTTTCGAAGGGGAAGGAGGGGCGCCGGGGGTGGTAAGGGCACAGTATGAGACTGAGTGTGTGCGGTCACCAGCGACGCCCTCGAGGCAGGAGGGAGTGGAGGGTATAGGGTAGGAAGGTGAGTGATTTAGCTGGGGGCGGGGTGAGCAGGGTGGGGGAGGGAGTAGAAGGAGGAGGGTCTTTGGTCTCCGGAGAGGCGAGTTCGGCTGGTGGAGAAGAGGGGGATGCAGTAGGCGGGCCCGTACGCCCAGGGTAGGGAGGAGGGGTAATTAACTCTTTTGGGAGAATGGTGAAGGCAGAGGTGGGGGGAGGTGCTGACGGTGAAGCCTGAGGGCTCGGAGTTGGGGTGGAAAGGGCCCTAGTTAGTAGGATTTGGGAGGGAGGGCAGCAGGTACACAGGGTGGGGCGAGAGTGCAGCGTCCAAAAAGCCTGCACGTAGAGGACTTTAGACCGCTTTCCCATCCTTTGACAGTAGTTACCTAAATTACGGAGGACATCAAAATTGAAAGTCCCGTTTTCTGGCCATTTGGAGTCATTGTCTTTAAATTTGATAAGAGGCATTGGAGTGGTGATGACCAGCCGGGGTCGTCCTTGGAGGGGGAGTTTCCCATGGCGCCGTGGGCTCGGGCAGCTCAAAGGTCGGGCGTCCCCGCCCCTGAGTGCCGAGTACAGTGAAGGACCCGACCAGTCCCGGACTGGAGGGCCGAGGAGGGGCCACCAAACAAGTCAGACGTCTCCAAATTGTCTGGCGCCGAGGCAGAGGTAGGCCTGGCCTACGAGGGGGGGTTGTCCAGACGCGGCCGCGGTTTCGGACTGGATCCCCGAGGAAAGCGCCCTGAGAAACCCCCTCTTTGGAGGACCCCCGCCCGGGACTTACCCCGTATCTGTCGGACAAGAGGAGCGGTCGTCCAGATGTAGGTCCGTGTGAGGCTCGAGGAGGCCCACCCCAGAGCGGGCGAGCCGTCAACTCGAGCCCCACGTTGGGCGCCAAGATGTAAGGTTGGTCCCCGCCGGGTGTTTTAAAATGAGAGAGGAGGACCGGAATTGGCGAGGCAGAGCAGGCTTTATTGGACGGGCGCTCTCGGGCGTCCCTCACGGGGAGGAGAGGAGAGAGGGAGTGAGGGAAAGCGCACACAAAGACTGGGAGGGCCCCCTTTATAGGTAAGGTGACGTGGTCAGCCGAGCCCCTGGCCAGGTTGGGGCACCGTCGACCTGATTGGTTGAGGCCAGGTGTTGGGGCGTTCGCAAATTGGGCAGTTTGATCTCTCCTTTGTCCAGTGAGAACTTCTGGCGGGGGCAGGGTGGTCCTCCGTTGGTGTCATGGCTGTTTTTCATTGGCCTTTTTTAATCTGGCACGAGGGGCCTTCTAGTCAAGGTCTTTCTTGTTGGGGGGGGGGGAGGAGGGGGGGGAAGGGGGCCTCGGGACCAGACCTTACAGACACCACACGCCCAAAAGTCGTTCTGTGTTCTGTTCAAACCACACGTCCAACATCTGGCTAAATGCTGAGTTCTCCACGCTAGGCCCTCCCTCCCTGGGGTCCTCGGCAGACCCTCAGCTCAGCCACACACAGGTGCCTTCTGCATCTGCTCAACTGTCTTCACCTCTTCCTCCCACAGCCCCCCACCCAGGCGGCTCCTGAACGTTTAGACCGCTTTCCCATCCTTTGACAGTAGTTACCAAAATTGGGCTCTTGTTTTCTGGCCATTTGAGTCATTGTCTTTAGATTTGATAAGAGGCATTGGAGTGGTGATGACCAGCCGGGGTCGTCCTTGGAGGGGGAGTTTCCCATGGCGCCGTGGGCTCGGGCAGCTCAAAGGTCGGGCGTCCCCGCCCCTGAGTGCCGAGTACAGTGAAGGACCCGACCAGTCCCGGACTGGAGGGCCGAGGAGGGGCCACCAAACAAGTCAGACGTCTCCAAATTGTCTGGCGCCGAGGCAGAGGTAGGCCTGGCCTACGAGGGGGGGTTGTCCAGACGCGGCCGCGGTTTCGGACTGGATCCCCGAGGAAAGCGCCCTGAGAAACCCCCTCTTTGGAGGACCCCCGCCCGGGACTTACCCCGTATCTGTCGGACAAGAGGAGCGGTCGTCCAGATGTAGGTCCGTGTGAGGCTCGAGGAGGCCCACCCCAGAGCGGGCGAGCCGTCAACTCGAGCCCCACGTTGGGCGCCAAGATGTAAGGTTGGTCCCCGCCGGGTGTTTTAAAATGAGAGAGGAGGACCGGAATTGGCGAGGCAGAGCAGGCTTTATTGGACGGGCGCTCTCGGGCGTCCCTCACGGGGAGGAGAGGAGAGAGGGAGTGAGGGAAAGCGCACACAAAGACTGGGAGGGCCCCCTTTATAGGTAAGGTGACGTGGTCAGCCGAGCCCCTGGCCAGGTTGGGGCACCGTCGACCTGATTGGTTGAGGCCAGGTGTTGGGGCGTTCGCAAATTGGGCAGTTTGATCTCTCCTTTGTCCAGTGAGAACTTCTGGCGGGGGCAGGGTGGTCCTCCGTTGGTGTCATGGCTGTTTTTCATTGGCCTTTTTTAATCTGGCACGAGGGGCCTTCTAGTCAAGGTCTTTCTTGTTGGGGGGGGGGTAGGAAGTGGGGGAAGGGGGCCTCGGGACCAGACCTTACAGACACCACACGCCCAAAAGTCGTTCTGTGTTCTGTTCAAACCACACGTCCAACATCTGGCTAAATGCTGAGTTCTCCACGCTAGGCCCTCCCTCCCTGGGGTCCTCGGCAGACCCTCAGCTCAGCCACACACAGGTGCCTTCTGCATCTGCTCAACTGTCTTCACCTCTTCCTCCCACAGCACCACCCAGGCGGCTCCTGAGGTGCTGGTGCCTGACCGGAAACGAACGCACCTGAAAGCACGGTGCCGCAGAAGAATAGAGAAACAGACAAAGACACAGTGGGGATCAGGGGGCTGAAGCCACTGGAAGGCAATAGCACCGCTCTCAGTTCACACCTATCTTTTTATTATATTTATGAGGGGCTATACAGAAAGAAGTAAAGTTGTAATCACATTTTAATCTTGTTTTGCAGGTGTCACGCGCACCATGTTGGAGCTTACTCTGATTACTATTCTCACTAGTTCTCACTGAGAGACACTTATGTTAAATAGCTCAGAGACTTTTTCACAGACACGGCGTGGTCCCCTCAGAGTCGTGAGTCTTGGACTTCAACAATAAAGTGTCGTGATCTGGAGTGTTGTCAAACCAAGAGTGGGTTTATTAGAACATATAATAAACATATAATACCATATAATAACATATATAGAACATATGATAATCAGAATCAAGATTCCATTAATCAGGATTCAAATAAAGGCAAGCACAAGTAATCAGAACTCAATCAAATGCAAACAGATGTTCTTACCCCAGAGCTGGAGAGTCTCAACCTCACATTGGGCACAGCCCGGAGCCTCCTGCACAATCTTCTTTCACCCTTTTATATCTTTTCCAACTAGAAATCTGAAGTTAATTAATAATCATGAAGAAGCTTTTTGTCTCTCTAGAGATGGAAAAGAGGTCCTCATCAGAGCCCTTTGCTCCTCCACCAACACCTTTGTTCTCGAGGGAAACATTTGGAAAAACATTCTTACAATTCTTTAGGAAGGAACTAGAGTTGTAAAAAGCACCGTTGGTGTCATGGCTGTTTTCATTGGCCTTTTTAATCGGGCAGGGGGGGCCTTCTAGTCAGGTTGTTGCTTGTGGGGGGGGGGGTAGGAAGTGGGGGAAGGGGGCCTCGGGACCAGACCTTACAGACACCACACGCCCAAAAGTCGTTCTGTGTTCTGTTCAAACCACACGTCCAACATCTGGCTAAATGCTGAGTTCTCCACGCTAGGCCCTCCCTCCCTGGGGTCCTCGGCAGACCCTCAGCTCAGCCACACACAGGTGCCTTCTGCATCTGCTCAACTGTCTTCACCTCTTCCTCCCACAGCACCACCCAGGCGGCTCCTGAGGTGCTGGTGCCTGACCGGAAACGAACGCACCTGAAAGCACGGTGCCGCAGAAGAATAGAGAAACAGACAAAGACACAGTGGGGATCAGGGGGCTGAAGCCACTGGAAGGCAATAGCACCGCTCTCAGTTCACACCTATCTTTTTATTATATTTATGAGGGGCTATACAGAAAGAAGTAAAGTTGTAATCACATTTTAATCTTGTTTTGCAGGTGTCACGCGCACCATGTTGGAGCTTACTCTGATTACTATTCTCACTAGTTCTCACTGAGAGACACTTATGTTAAATAGCTCAGAGACTTTTCACAGACACGGCGTGGTCCCCTCAGAGTCGTGAGTCTTGGACTTCAACAATAAAGTGTCGTGATCTGGAGTGTTGTCAAACCAAGAGTGGGTTTATTAGAACATATAATAAACATATAATACCATATAATAACATATATAGAACATATGATAATCAGAATCAAGATTCCATTAATCAGGATTCAAATAAAGGCAAGCACAAGTAATCAGAACTCAATCAAATGCAAACAGATGTTCTTACCCCAGAGCTGGAGAGTCTCAACCTCACATTGGGCACAGCCCGGAGCCTCCTGCACAATCTTCTTTCACCCTTTTTATATTTTTTCCAACTAGAAATTTCAAGTTAATTAATAATCATGAAGAAGCTTTTTGTCTCTCTAGAGATGTAAAAGAGGTCAACACCGGAGCCCTTTGCTCCTCCACCAACACCTTTGTCCTCGAGGGGAAACATTTGTTTATAGAAAAAACATTCTTACAATTCTTAATCTAGGAAGGGAACTAGAGTTGTAAAAAGCCTGTCACATTAGCATTGAAAAGGGGTAAGAGGAAGAGGTTTTGCACTGCATTAGCATTTCTATCGATGTTTGCTAAAGGTAATACTTTAAAATGGCTAATCTTTTGAGTGGGGCTATTCCGGCCCAGGCTTTTATCAGTAACTAGCTAACTAGTCATCCTTGGAGGAGGTTTTAGAGAAGCGAAGCTTGCAGGCAGCACCTATCTTGGTGTGAGGAGACAGTTGTCTGCTCAGCCGGGATATCTTTTCTTAATCTTTCCTGTGAGAAGTGAGCACGCCTTTACTTGCCCATGACATAGGCTGTTTACCTGGTCTCCCAGCGGAATCATTACTTGTTGCTGGCCTGTCATTTGGGCTGCCGATTTACTGTCTGTTTATTTCTGTGTAGGCAGCAAGTCAGAGTGTTTATGGCACTTTTGCACAAACTGTGTAGTCTGGACGCCCTAGGGAAGGGCAACTCCGGCCACAGCTGCTGGTGGGGCTGCAGCTGTAATTTTCCGGATGGCAGCTATCTGCATGCCAATAAACCTTCTAGGTTTTTTCCGTTTTAAGACTTTTTTAAAACCATACATGGTAGGATATTTTGTCAGGGACGTTTCACTCTAATTGTATTCAAATTCTTGTTCAAGTTTTGAGTGTATATATTTGTTTCAGCGGAGAATGGCAAAGAAGCATTAACACAAATGTAGAAGGAACAGTTTGGGCAGGTAAATAAACCATTAGTTTCATTTTAATAGCTGGGTCTTAAAAGAAATACAAAAGGTAACCAAACACAACCCCGAATTTAATGAGTAAAATTGTTTTCAAAATGTAAAACATCAGAATTATCAAATTTACTTTTCCATGTAAATAAATAATGAATTAAATGTTGAGGATATTTTCTATAATTCAAAATGGAGTCTGTCTCTCCAATTGTGGAACAGGAGGAGAAAAATGTTCCACCTTGCCAATATAGAGAGCTGTCAATAATATCATCTATACAATTTAAAATTTTATTAATATTATTTTTACATTGTTATAATTATCTAACCTATGAATATAAGGACTCCAATCTACAACTGCTCCTTCACTAATACTGGCCAACAAATATCTTTTAGAAGCTCTGCAAAGTTTCCATTGTATCCAGTTAATAATTTTTGATTTTTGATTAATGATATAATTAGGTAAGACAGGTGGGTACTTATTAATACTAATATTGGTTGGCTTAAAGCTATATGTTGGTATCTGGGATCATACACATCTGTAAACAACAGAACTCTGTAAAAGTAAAAAGTAAAATAAAAATTAAAAAAAAAAAGCTATATATTTGTAATAAAAAGAAAGATACCTTATTTTTAGATCCCTCTGGCTTCTTTACAATGGATAACCAGTTTTATAATTCTCTTTTTAAGCAGGGAGGCTCTGCCCGAATGCATATAGAGATCATATCAGTTCTAATTGTATAATTTAATAGATGGCTGGTTAGTTTTCTCTCTTCTTTTCTTAGTTTTAAAGGCAATGAAGAATCATAAGGGCCAGGTGGCCAAGAGGAGTCATTCATGAAAATAGGAACTGAAGAATCCTGCCAAGTAATTGGCCTTCAGGAAGGATTTGGGATATATCTGCCCAGTTAGTATGGTTAGCTCTTACCGACGTCATTAATACTGCCAATACAGCCACGAAGAGCTGAGCAGAATTCATTGGCTGGTTTTGTTGTTGCACCAACTTTTCCCTTTCCCGGATCAGTCACTTCATCGGTCCCCAGATGGCAGTCGTGCGTGTCAGTGTGCCGGCAACAGGAGCAGGTGCAGCTTTAACGCTCAGTCTCTTCGTCTCCCATATCTGGTCATCTTCACAGTTACTGGTGCTGATCCAAGGTCTCCTGTTTGACCTCTTTGATCCTCTGCGCTGGGATCCATTGATGTGGCCCATGATCTGTGAAAATAAGAGCATATCCTTCCCTTTTGAATCCTAATTCCTTTTTTCTAAGTACCATCTATCTCTTTAAATTCTATTTGGACATTATCTGTCATAGAATCCATATGTATAGGAATTTTGTCTACTGTCAGATTTTGTCTATAGTGTATTTCAGCTGTAGATTTATCCTCAATTCCTCTAATATCCAAAAACTTCAAAATCAATAATGATTGTGCTAAATTTTTTCGTGGAGTAAGGAGTGGGGAGTGTTCCCCCTTTCTGTTTAAATAGCATAGGTTTTAAAGTTCTGCGTGTACGTTCAACGACGGCTTGTCCTTGTGGATTATATGGGATGCCTATTGTATGTTGCATATTTTAATTAGAAAAAAGAATTTTTTTAAGGGCATGGCTACTGGAGGCAGGACTTTCATTTGTTTTAACATACTGAGGAATTTGTATAGTGGCAAAGGTTCGTATGAAATGAAAGATAACATTTTAAGAAAATTTTTTTTTTCAGAATGAGATGAAGAAAAACTATAACTAGGAAAAGTGTCTCGAGATATATGAACATAGCCTAAATGGCCAAAATATGGTACAAGGTCACATCTGTTTGTCAAATATGATTAGGATAAAGTCGTCTAAGGTTAGCTCTTTTTTTTTTTCTTTTAATGGGTTAAAAATTTGTTTTTGAGTAATTTGGACAAGAAGTCACAATATCATGAGTTCTTTATTGAGAGATCTTAAACCTTGCCATTAAACCAGCGGTGTTAGTATACGTTAGCTGATGAAAGGAGAAAACAGTAGCAAAAGAAATTAATAATGGGGCTTCCCTGGTGGTCCAGTGGGTGAGGACACCGCCTTGCAGTGCAAGGGGCGCCGGTTCGAGCCCTGGCCTGGGAAGATCCCGCGTGCCGCGGAGCGGCTGGACTGATGTGTACAATCACCGAGCCAGAGCTCTGGAGCGCATGCGCCCAGAGCCGGTGCTCTGCGACAACAGAGGCCACTGCGATGGGAGGCCCACACGGGCCAAAGAACGAAGATGGATGAAAATAGAGAAATGAAAGCCCAATAGAAGCGGTCCACTTGTCCCTCTCCCTCCCCCCCCCCCCGCCCCCCCACACACAAAAGTTAAAAAAAAAAAAGAAATTAATAATGGATCAATAGCTGCGTTTCTTTAAGATAAGGCACCAGGTAAATTAGAATGTGACCTAACATGCCCGATAGTCAAGGGAGAAGTACGACTACGTGCTGTCATTTGTAGGGCGTGCAGTTGGAAGACGACAGCTGACCGCTTAGGGTCTGACGGCAAGGTAACAGTCTCTATCATTTCTGTAATTCGCACTGCATATTTGGAGTCTGATATAAAATTTAGAGGTCCTGATCTATCAGATAATAAAACAGCAATTGTTTCTAATTCAGCTCTTTGCATAGAAGGGGTATAAGATTGTCATATTTTTGTCTGATATTATATAGCCAGACTTAAAATGTTTATGGCTACTGGAGGCAGGACTTTCATTTGTTTTAACATACTGAGGAATTTGTATAGTGGCAAAGGTTCGTATGAAATGAAAGATAACATTTTAAGAAAATTTTTTCAGAATGAGATGAAGAAAAACTATAACTAGGAAAAGTGTCTCGAGATATATGAACATAGCCTAAATGGCCAAAATATGGTACAAGGTCACATCTGTTTGTCAAATATGATTAGGATAAAGTCGTCTAAGGTTAGCTCTTTTTTTTTTTCTTTTAATGGGTTAAAAATTTGTTTTTGAGTAATTTGGACAAGAAGTCACAATATCATGAGTTCTTTATTGAGAGATCTTAAACCTTGCCATTAAACCAGCGGTGTTAGTATACGTTAGCTGATGAAAGGAGAAAACAGTAGCAAAAGAAATTAATAATGGGGCTTCCCTGGTGGTCCAGTGGGTGAGGACACCGCCTTGCAGTGCAAGGGGCGCCGGTTCGAGCCCTGGCCTGGGAAGATCCCGCGTGCCGCGGAGCGGCTGGACTGATGTGCCCAATCACCGAGCCGGAGCTCTGGGGCGCATGCGCCCAGAGCCGGCGCTCTGCGACAACAGAGGCCACTGCGATGGGAAGCCCACACGGGCCAAAGAACGAAGATGGATGAAAATAGAGAAATGAAAGCCCAATAGAAGCGGTCCACTTGCCCCTCTCCCTCCCCCCCCCCCCCCCGCCCCCACACACAAAGTTAAAAAAAAGAAATTAATAATGGATCAATAGCTGCGTTTCTTTAAGATAAGGCACCAGGTAAATTAGAATGTGACCTAACATGCCCGATAGTCAAGGGAGAAGTACGACTACGTGCTGTCATTTGTAGGGCGTGCAGTTGGAAGACGACAGCTGACCGCTTAGGGTCTGACGGCAAGGTAACAGTCTCTATCATTTCTGTAATTCGCACTGCATATTTGGAGTCTGATATAAAATTTAGAGGTCCTGATCTATCAGATAATAAAACAGCAATTGTTTCTAATTCAGCTCTTTGCATAGAAGGGGTATAAGATTGTCATATTTTTGTCTGATATTATATAGCCAGACTTAAAATGTTTATTGGCATTTGTAAAATAAACTGGGGCCATAAAAATAGAACATTGTTTTAATAGTGGAAGGCATAATCCATTGATGTTTAGCCATAATTGTAAATAATGGAGACCAAGGGAAATAATCATGAATAGTTTGTACATAATCTATAAGGTCTATTTGTTAAAATGTATCCTGGGAAAATAAATATTTGATGTGATTTTAAGAAGAGGGAACTATAATTCTGAAAGGATTAAACAGTAATAATTGAGCTATTTGATCTTTTTTATATATCTGATAAGGCATACCTATTTTTATCATAGTAAGTATTTCTCTTTAATAATTTTATTTATTATTTTTAATAATACTTCAATTTTTTTATTGGTTAACCTGCTTTGTCTTATTATTAGACCAACTGTTTTTTAGGGACAGGTCTCAGGACTCTAGACAGAATTTTACATATCTCTATACTAGGCATAAGAAATATATTATCGGGGGGCAGGGGTATTTAAGGCTGCATTGGCGGCTGTTGTAGAAAAAAGGTTGGTAATGTTGATGGAAGGTGGCCCCTTGCTGGTTGATTTTGAGAACTGCTGTATGCATAAGGTATTATGTTTTATATCTGCCAGTTATTTATATTGTCTAGGCCTTGAGCTGGGTCTCTCTTTTTGTTTTCTGACAATGGAGTTCCATTTTTATGATATATAGATTTGTATCAATTGGCCCAATGATTGCCCTTTTGACATTGCGGACACAAACCAGGGGTTTTTGTTTTTTGTTTTTTTGTTTTTGTCTTAGTATTTTATTTATTTACTTTTTGTTTATTTGTTTTATAATTTTTTTGTAAACGCCTTTTTTTTTTTGGCATTGAAAACATTTCAACTTTTACCTTCTTTTTACTGAATTAAGAGCCTGCGCTAATAATTGTATCTTATATGGCTCAGATTCTACCTTAAGACAGGTTTTGATAGACTTTTCTAATCTTAATCCTTGAGCCCTTAATGGCTGTAAAACTTTTTGACATTTAGCATTAGCATTAACATAAGCAAGCATTTATAAAAGTAAATCTCTCAATCTCAAACCACTGATTTCTGCAAATTGCTCCCCAAGTGAGCTATGAAGGCAGTGTGTGGTTTCTCTAAGAATTGTTGGACATTAACTGTCAAAGGAGGGGCTCGTCCAGGAGGGTCAGTGTTTCCCAGGCTCTCAAACACACACACTCCCCTGTCCCACAGTCTGGGCATCCTACTGCTGTTGGGCATTACGCTCAGGATAGTTACCTTGGCCTAAGCGTTGTTCCAAGACTGCGTTAATGGGGGGGTCTGCGGCTGCGCTATGCCGTCCGTACTAATTCAGAGGCTTCATCCGCCCACCAGGTACAAACTGGAGAAGCTCAGAAGTAATCACATAGGTTCTAGCAATCATTTCCCAATCAAAAGGAATTACTCATTCCGACTGTGCCACAGCCTGAATAAAACCTGTAGTACAAGAAGTAGATCCATACTGAGTACATGCCTGCAAATCTGTGTGATCACCTTAAAAGACATGGATGCATATTTATACTGTAATCCTACACGTGGAGCATTAGGCTCTGGAGGAAGCTGATGATGGTCATGGGCAAAGCCAGTGCTGCAACATCCCCTTCTCTCTTTGCTTTTAATATGGCCTTTCGAAAAGGTGACATTTGTCATTGGGGATTGGGTACAAAGACAGGCTTTACTGGCCAAACATGAGCATTTCAAGGTATTCCAGGATCTAATGGAGAAGGTTCCAGTATCCAGCCAAGGGGCAATGGGAGAAGGTGGTCTTCTTACCTTGGTAGGAAAAGTGGTATGCTCCTATTTGTTTGTTTGTTCTAATTTTTTTTTTGGCGGGGGGGAGCAGGTTGGGGAGGGAGGGGAGCGGGCGGGCCACTTCTATTGGTCTTTCATTTCTCTATTTTCATCCATCTTTGTTCTTTGGCCCAGGTGGGCCTCCCATCGCAGTGGCCTCTGTTGTCACACAGCACCGGCTCTGGGCGCATGCACTCCAGAGCTCTAGCTTGGTAATTGGACACCTCGGTCCAGCCGCTCCGCGGCACGTGGGATCTTCCCAGGCCAGGGATTGAACCGGCGCCCCTTGCACTGCAAGGCGGTGTCCTTACCCACTTGGCCACCAGGGACGCCCCGGTCCTGTTTTTTCGAATAGCCGACTTTGCCTTAGTTTTAAAGTTTAATTTAGGGTAGAGTTTCTCTGAATTTTCATTTACTGATGTAGCTGGACGTGAGCACTCGTTTCCACTATATATTTCTGAAGTTTCTGAGCTTTCAAGTTGTAATGGGGCTAAAGCTGCATGTAGTAAATTACATAAAGACCATACATACCATTTTAGGAATATTCTCTCCAGCTTGACAAGCATGGCATAAGCATCTCATTACCTCTCTATTTCTTAAGACATAATACCCTTTTCTCTGGATCAAGTCAATAGCAATGTTTGCGATTAACCTTAAACAATTCTCGAAAACTTTGCTCTTTTACCTTAACTCCTGAACTTTTTAGCAAAGTTTTTAACAAGACAATATATCCAGCATGTTAAGAAGGAGACTGCCACATAGTGTCCCTGATTAATAAAATTCTGGGGGTGTACTCACCACTAGGTACGTTTCTTGTCCGCTGAAATCTCGGCTGGAATTCCCCGCATCCTCTGGCACTGGCTTGACAGCTTCGAAACCTACTGGCACTTTAGGTCCCTGTTCGGGCACCAAATGTTGGTGTCTGACCGACAACGAACGAACCTGAAAGCAGAGTGTCGCAGAAGAACAGAGAAACAGACAAAGACATAGAGTGGGGATCGGGGGCTGAAGCCGCTGGAAGGCAGCAGCACCGCTCTCAGTCCACACCTATCTTTTCATTGTCTCAGGTGCTTCCTTGCGCGTGCAACACAGGCACCTGTTTCTTCACAGCAGAATAATAATGATCAACATCCTACAGTGCTCAGACCTCAGCGTTCTACACCCAGAGCCATAGTGTTTAGCTCCTGACCCTTAATAGTCCTGTGCATGTTCTCAGCAAAACATGTCATTGCACGACAATTCCCTCAAGGAGCTGGTCATGAGAACAGTGACGGATGGTGTGTCGTCAGTCCTCGCTTGTCAAACACCTTGAGTGTAGGATGTTATTTGGACACCTCGGTCCAGCCGCTCCGCGGCACGTGGGATCTTCCCAGGCCAGGGATTGAACCGGCGCCCCTTGCACTGCAAGGCGGTGTCCTTACCCACTTGGCCACCAGGGACGCCCCGGTCCTGTTTTTTCGAATAGCCGACTTTGCCTTAGTTTTAAAGTTTAATTTAGGGTAGAGTTTCTCTGAATTTTCATTTACTGATGTAGCTGGACGTGAGCACTCGTTTCCACTATATATTTCTGAAGTTTCTGAGCTTTCAAGTTGTAATGGGGCTAAAGCTGCATGTAGTAAATTACATAAAGACCATACATACCATTTTAGGAATATTCTCTCCAGCTTGACAAGCATGGCATAAGCATCTCATTACCTCTCTATTTCTTAAGACATAATACCCTTTTCTCTGGATCAAGTCAATAGCAATGTTTGCGATTAACCTTAAACAATTCTCGAAAACTTTGCTCTTTACCTTAACTCCTGAACTTTTTAGCAAAGTTTTTAACAAGACAATATATCCAGCATGTTAAGAAGGAGACTGCCACATAGTGTCCCTGATTAATAAAATTCTGGGGGTGTACTCACCACTAGGTACGTTTCTTGTCCGCTGAAATCTCGGCTGGAATTCCCCGCATCCTCTGGCACTGGCTTGACAGCTTGAAACCTACTGGCACTTTAGGTCCCTGTTCGGGCACCAAATGTTGGTGTCTGACCGACAACGAACGAACCTGAAAGCAGAGTGTCGCAGAAGAACAGAGAAACAGACAAAGACATAGAGTGGGGATCGGGGGCTGAAGCCGCTGGAAGGCAGCAGCACCGCTCTCAGTCCACACCTATCTTTTCATTGTCTCAGGTGCTTCCTTGCGCGTGCAACACAGGCACCTGTTTCTTCACAGCAGAATAATAATGATCAACATCCTACAGTGCTCAGACCTCAGCGTTCTACACCCAGAGCCATAGTGTTTAGCTCCTGACCCTTAATAGTCCTGTGCATGTTCTCAGCAAAACATGTCATTGCACGACAATTCCCTCAAGGAGCTGGTCATGAGAACAGTGACGGATGGTGTGTCGTCAGTCCTGCCGCTTGTCAAACACCTTGAGTGTAGGATGTTATTTGCGACATCTTGCTCTCGGTCCTTCACCCTGGGGTTATGGGAAAGTCATGACAGGCCTCTTGCCCAGTTTCTCCTGGGTGGCCAGTTTAGCTCTGGAGGTCTAGGTTTCCTAGGGCCTACACTGAGGGGACACGGCTCCTGTTAGCACAGACTTGATCCTGGGATGTGCTGAAGCCCAGGCTGTCAGCAGGTACTCAGACCTGCGAGTCCAAGAGCCAACGCCACGTCAAGTTCCGACGAACAGGGCTCTCCTCGGCTGTGCTGGGGGCCAAGTTCTCAGACAGCACCACACAAACCCTGCCACCCCATGGAGAAGAGCAAGGTCCGCCCTCAGTATCTGCTGGAGGCCCCGGTCCCTGAGGACCGTTCTGCTGCCTCCTGAGGAAAACTCAAATGTCCTGTAACTTTTCCAAAATTGTTGCAGAACAATTACCTGAAAACCGTATGAAATGAAATGACAATAAACACAAACTTTGAAACTTAACCAAATTTACTCATTTATTGACAGAAATTCAAAATGCAAAACTATCAAAACTGCTGAAAACCAAAGAAGAAAATCTGCACGACCTTGGTGCTGGTCTGCAGATCCTGAGCTTCGCGTTTAGCCCACAAAAACCAAGGGCACAAAAGAAAATATACTGTGGACTTCATAAAAGTAAAGATTTCTGCTCTGGGGCTACCCTGGTGGTCCAGAGGGTGGAGAGTCCACCTTGCGGTGGAAGGGGCACCGGTTCGATCCCTAGCCCAGGAAGACCTCACGTGCCGCGGAGCAGCTGGACCGGTGTGTCTAACTGCGAGCCGGTGCTCTGGAGCGCGTGCATCCAGAGCCTGTGCTCTGCGACGAGAGAGGCCACTGCGATGGGAGGCCCACACGTGCCAAAGAATAAAAGATGGAGGAAAATAAATATAAAAATAAAAGTCCCTTGGCAAAAAAAAAAAAAAAAAAAAAGAGGCATGATGGGGGCGGGGAGGGAAACTAAAGCCATTTAAAAAAAAAAAAAAAAGATGAAAAGATTTCTGCTCTAAAAGACCTTATTCAGAAAGTCAAAAAACAGGCCATGAACTGGGAGAAAAATATTTGTAAACTACACACCTAATAAAGGATCTGGACTCAACATAGACAAAGCCTTCTAAAACAACCCCATAAAAAAAATAATAGTTAAGTATCTGAACAGACACCTGGCCAAAAAAGATGTATCAGACAGTAACTATCATACAGGAATTAGATTAAAAACATCATACTGTTACCAAGTCCAAGCTCTCTCTGCCCACCACACAACAGGCCAATGAATCCAAGAGACAACTTTAACGGTAACATTTTTTTTTCTTTTGGCCACTTTTATTGGTCTTTCATTTATTTATTTTCATCCATCTTTGTTCTTGGGCCTATGTGGGCCTCCCAATGCAGTGGCCTCTCTCTTTGAAGAGCACTGGCTCTGGGCGCATGAGCTTCAGAGTGCCAGCTTGTAATTGGACACACTGGTCCAGTCACTCCGTGGCATGTGGGATCTTCCCAGGCCAGGGATCGAACCTGTGCCCCTTGCTCTGCAAAGTGGACTCTTTACCCATTGGACCACCAGGGAAGTCCCAGGAAGACAACTTTATTTGAAAAGCAGCTGACCCTAGAAGATGGTAGGCTGACACCTCAGAAAAAACCATCTTATTGGGGTTTGGATGCCAGATTCTTTTATAGATCAGAGATGGGAGCATGTGAGGAAGCAAAGTAAAAAGCGAATAATTGGGCTTCCCCTGGTGGTCCAGTGGGTAAGGACATCGCCTTGCATTGCAAGGGGCGCTGGTTTGATCCCTGGCCTGGGAAGATCCCACATGCCATGGAGCGGCTGGACTCATGTGTCCAATTTCCGAGTCAGAGCTCTGGGGCACATGCGCCCAGAGTTGGTGCTCTGTGACAACAGAGACCACTGCAATGGGAGGCCCACAGGAGCCAAAGAACAAAGATGGATGAAATAGAGAAATGAAGACCAATAGAAGTGGCCCGCCCGTCCCCCTCCCTCCCCACCCCACCCCCCAAAAGATAAATAAATAAAATAAATGTTTAAAAAGAAAAAGAAAGGGGGTTCCCCTGATGGTCCAGTGGGTAAGGACACTGCCTTGCAGTGCAAGGGGTGCCAGTTCAATCCCTGGCCTGGGAAGATTCCACATGCCATAGAGCAGCTGGACTGATGTGTCCAATCACCGAGCCAGAGCTCTGGAGCGCATGCGCCCAGAACCGGCGCTCTGTGACGACAGAGGCCACCGTGATGGGAGGCCCACAGGAGCCAAAGAACAAAGACGGATGAAAATAGAGAAATGAAAGACCAATAGAAGTGGCCCGCCCGCTCCCCTCCCTCCCCAACCCGACCCCCACCCAAAATAAATAAATAAATACATTTAAAAAAAAAAAAGAAAAAGAAAGCCAATAATCTTGCAAACGTCTCCTAGAAGGGCAAGCCTCAGGCTGGAGATGTGTTAACATCTCCTTAGAGCCATCTACATATGGCCAGGGTTCTGAACAAACACAGGTTAGTTTAATAGTCCGGCAGAGGGGCAGGGTCTTCCAGGCAAGCCATTAAGTACAATTACAATAATAAAAGCAATGGAAGTCAAGTCAAAGAAGCAGTCTGCCACCTGGAGCCAGAACTGGCCCCTCCCTGCCACCATACTGCTAGGGAACAAGAAGTTAAAGTCACGAGGTAGCACACCACGGCCGTTTGGCCAGCTGAACTCCACGGACACCGCGGCATCAACCGCAGGAGGGTGAAGAACCGGAACTCCCTCAGCCACACACGGCCACTTGCGAACACGATGGGCCGCGTTTTTAAAGCTAAACAATGGGACCCAACAATCCTGCTTGCAGGATTTCGTCAACTGTTTTATAAGTTTATCCCAGTTTTAAACAAGGATGCTAGCGAAAGGGTTTTACCTCCACTTAAGACTTAAACCGAGGGCCCAGACCTGATCGAACCCTGCTCATGACATAAACCCACGTGGCTGGAGTCTGAATTCCAGCCAAAACCCCATCTGGGACTTGAACCCATGAGGCCAGGACTTAATCCAGCACTCCCCCAATGTCTGGACCCACCGAGGCTGAGGTTCTTTGTGCCTCAACGCAGAAGGAACTGGGCGAGAGGCAGAGTGTTAGACAAGAAGAGGATTTATTAGGATAGGGTACTTGTAAATGGTGCACGCGGGCAGGTAAGACAGGTAAGACAGTTCTGCTCTGCTCTGCCCTCCCTCTTCGACTGAGCAGGCAGCAATATATAGAGGATGGTAGAAGACCGCCCCCCTCAAGCAGATGCAGATGCAAGACATACATCATTAGTTCCTTCTTCGCCAGCTCCTCCTCTGTCAGCTGTTTACACCCCGTCAAGCCTGCGTTACTGAACAAGGAGCAGCTCTCCTGAGCTACCGTCAACTCACTGGCCTCCCAACCTTTCTCAGGTTTCATGCTTCTATCTACCGTCCGCTACTAGGACTCTACAACCACCTACCTATTCTACTCTGTCCCTATCACTAGTATACACAGAAACACTATTCATAATAGCTAAAAACTTGAAAAAAATCAGGATATCCTTCGACAAACGAATGTATACGCAAAGTGCGATACATCTATATCAAGGTGAGCAGAATATCCCACCACAAAATATGCCTCTCTGGTGTGAGGATTACTTAAGTCAGCTTCAATGGGGGGAAAAAAAAAGGATTCTCATTAAACAAAGTGGCAATTGCCCCTTTGTGAAGGACATTTACAACAGAAACATCTCCATATTTGAGGGCTGTCTCTCTTTGCACCAGAAATAGACTGATGAGTAAAACTCCAATAACTCTTGCCCCTGGAGAGATCCTGACTTAAATCTGCGGCAAGCCTCTGCTGCTTTACTGTGTTCACGTGACAATCTGTCAGACTGGGCTTCCGCACTTCCCCAAGGTCTTTCTTTCATTTTTATCTGAAAATGGTCTTTGAGGTGACGGCTCTAGACATTTCGGGGAGTGACGCGGGTTGGCTGGGTGGCGCCCCTCTACACAGGAGCTGCACGAGGTACTAACCCTCTGCTTTCCTCTGGGTAGTGTCTCAACCCCTGACACTGTGCTTCCATAAAGGAACAGAAGAATGAAGCTGGGCTCCTAAAGGCCACTCCTTCTGGCTCAAAGTTGCTTCTATCAGTGTTGCAGTGAAAAGGAAAAAAGAAAGATTCTTTTCTTTTCTTTCTGGAGAACACAGATAAGGAGAACAGTGAGCAGGGCTGATCCTTTGCCTGACTGTTTCTAATCTGTAGTCTGCAACTAGTTTTAGTCTCTGACCAGATTTCCTCTTCTGCCCCTGGCTCTGCATGAGCTACTGTCATCCTTTAACCCTATTCTACTTACATCCCGGTGCGGTCGTTCCCCCAGACCACCCCTTGTAGTTTTCTTTCTTTTTGCATTTCAGGGAAAAAGGCCGAAGTGCAATAAACCAGAGTCAAATGGAACTAACTGCCCGGCTCCCTTACACCTCTGACTTGTGGGGCTCTGCTGTTGTTGTTTGGTGATTTTATTTATTTCGGTATCTACTTTTGGCTTTGCTGGATCTCGGCTGCTGCGTGGACTTGGCCGTAGGTGAGGAGAGCGGGGCTCCTCCCCGTTGCCGTGTGGGGGCTTCTCATTCAACTACCAAGCCTGGGCTCTAGAGACTGGGAGCCACAGCCCCAGCCGCCAGCACACGCTGGAGCCTGTCCTCCCCAGCGAGAGAAGCCGGCACAGTGAGAAGCCCTCACACAGCAGAGGAACCCCACTCGCTGCAACTGGGGCACACCTGTGCAGCAACAAAGACTCGGCGCAGCCAAAAACACAGAAAGAAAATCAAAACAGATCACTAACAAGGACCTGCTGTGTAGCGCAGGAACTGCACTCAGTATTTTGCAATAACCTATAAGGTAACCGAATATGAAGAAGAATATATATCCATATCAACGCCAGATCAGCTGGAATGTAAGGGTTGCTGACGATGACAGGGTATGACCTTCAAGACTTAGTCCGCTGAAGCCTGAACGCTGCCCCCGCCCACCGCCCTCCGTGAACGTGCCTGCAAAGTGAAAGCTGAGTCCCTCCTGTCTGATTCCTTGCGTCCCACGGCCCACCAGGCTCCTCTGCCCATGGGATCCTCCAGGGGATCTGCCCGACTCAGGGAGCAAACCCGGATCTCCTGCATTGCAGGCAGATTCTTTACCGTCTGAGCCGCCAGGGAAGTCTGAACATGTCTGTTCCCATAGCTTAAAGCTTCCCGACTTTGCGGTCTGGAGAGAAACTGCTCTGGACAGCTCCCTGGTGTGCTCCCTGCTTCTGCAGGTAACGCACGCCTCCTTCCCACCAGCTCTGGCTGGGCTGTCTTCTGGCTCAACACGCACGCAGACGCAAAGCCGCTTTTCCGGTAACATCTCTCCATCCGGATTCCCCACCAGCACTCGAGGTCTCCACCTGGTAATAATTCTACAATCGTCTTGCTTCCAATACACAAAAATCATGTTATTTTTCTGTGAGCAAAGCTAGGTAAGGGCCAAAAACAGGGTCCCCATTTTGTCTTGTGAAGCCCATAGGTGTCAAGCGAACTCAGCTCTGTGGATACACTGTCCTCCAATTCGATGCCTTGTTTTATGGAAAACGCTTGCAGGGCTTTGGGGTTTTCTGTTTATCTCATTTCTGAAGCCTTTTAATACCTACATTAAACATAACAGGTTACTCATCAGTGCCACTTCTACTTTGAGGTTAAAAATTCTCCAAGTTTTTTCTAATATACTTACTAGTCCATTCGTCGCGTTTACATCTTTGACCGTGTGTCGTTTATCTTATCTCATCAGAACGTAGTTACTTACACAGTTCTCTCCTGAACAAAGGGGTATGGCAAAGGCGGGGGCTAACAGCAAGTTGGGGCGCACGACGCAGGCTGGGGGAGCAAAGATTCGACTTCGGGACACTGGAAGGAAACACCGCCGTGAGCACCCTCCGCCCACTGGAGGCTCGAGACGGAGACGCGAGATGAGCGCGCGTGGAGAACACCGGCCAGAGCTCCCGAACGCGCCTGCGCGCCGGAGGCTTCTGGACAGACTCGCGCGCGCCCCAGAGCAGCCAATCCCCGGCAGGCGGGCGGGACCTCCCGCGCGTTCCGGGCGCCTATTGGCGGGACTGCGTCGGTCGCAGCATCGATTGGCGGTTGTGCCTGAGAGGGCTTTCCCGCCGGCTCCTCGCGCTTCGTTTCGCCTCAGACGGGGCGGACGCGCGTCGGGCCGGGGTGGGCAGCGCCGAGGACGGCGGGGAGACGGGCAGGAGCGCGCCCTGCGAGCGCCTCCCGCCCTCCTGGGTCCTCGGCCGGCCGTCTCCAGCCCCCAGGCCGGCAGGCGCCCGCGTCCCCCCCGAAGGCGCTCTCGTCTCGTCCCCTGGAGCGGCGGCACGTCCCTTCACCACAGAACCCCGAGTCCCCTCGAGCGGGCGCCCTAAAGCCCGCGCGCGCCGAGCCCACACGCCCCTGGCCTCGGCGACCCCGAGCGCCTCCGCCCGGCGCCCTCCGCCGGCGCCGCGGGCCCGAGGCGGCCAGGCCATGCGCCCCGGCGGGGCCCCGGAGGGCGCGGGGCGGCGGCGCACGGTGAGCGGGCGGCGGGGCGGCGGGGCGGCTCGGGGGCCGCGGGCCGGGGGCGGCTTCCTCCCCGCCTGGCGGGGCCCCCGGCGGCTTCAGGCCCCCGCCCGTGCCGTCCTTTAGGCCACAGACGCCTTCAGAGACATCGCCGCGTACTTCCCCAAGGAGGAGTGGGCAGCGATGGGCGACTGGGAGAAGCGCCGCTACAGGAACGTGAAGAGGAACTACGAAGCCCTGGTGACGATAGGTAGCGGGCAGCGCCGGCCCCCAGCCTGGGGCCCGAGGCCGCTCTCCAGCCCGGCGCTGGCTGCCCGCGCTCGGGGCTGCGGCTGCGCCCGCTCCTCCGCGTGGAGCGCGCCTGAGGCGGGCGCCCGGCCCTTCCCAGCGACGCGGCGCGCCCCCTGGCCGGTTCCCGACGCCCCCAGCCCGGCCTAACCGCCCCACCGTGGCATGCTTTCCACTGCCTCTGCTCCGTTCCTCCTCCTGGGAACACAAACAGTGCCTCTTTCCAGGTCTCAGAGCCCCTCGCCCGGCGTTCATGCATCCCCGCAGGCAAGTCCCCAAGCCCCAGGCAGAGGACACTGAGGACTCCGATGAAGAATGGACCCCGAGGCAGCAAGGTGAGGCTTCGGGAGGACTCAGGGCCTTCCTGAAACCAGCCTGGCCGTAGCTCTCAGCAGCCTCTCTGGCATTACCAGAGAAAAGGTAATTTGCAGCAAGATGCAACACAGTGTATTCTACAGTAAGAGACTATACATACGAAGTTTTTCAATATGTGAAATAATTAGCCTCCTCTTCTCTGCCATCCTATGCGCAGTTGACTCTGCTCCTCCCCACGTCTTCTCACAAGACTTCTCACTCACCAGGATCCGTCGATTCCTGGCCAAGAAACAAAAGCAGAATCATCCCATTCTCCACTGGATTTGAATGAAAGCTGGTAATAAAACCAGATACATCTCCAAGAGGAGACACAGCCAAAGAACCAAGCTAGGTTTATAAGGAGCCACACGGGTGGTGGCACACATATTTATGCAGCGTCAAGGTTACTAGCATCTTACCGTACCACCCTGGAAACATCACTAGTATCAGGACATCCATTTGTTTTATTGAAAAAGTGACTTTTCCTCTTCGTGTCAGTGTTTCTGCACTAGTGCTTTGGCTCAGTAATACAACAGACCTTTTGTTGAAAAAAAAAATGTATTATTTATACATTGAAACATGGTGAATATTTAAAAATCTAAATGTGAATAAGTACCAAATTCAGCACCAGAGGAGTAAAGGCTAGCAGGTGGCTCCACTGTGTCTTGGTTAGTTTTCTGTGTTGTTTTCTTTTTGAATTCTGAAATAGAAATTCAAAGACCTAAAGTGGTTGTGGCAGAATACTGATAGGAGCCTGAATGAAAGTGGACCTATAGGTTTCCCAGTATAATCCTCAATGTTTTATGCTTAAATTTATCATTATTTTTCTTTCTAAAAGTGATTATTTCTGCTAAATATTCTTAATGAAAGGGAAACTAAAGAAACCTTAATTAGACTATCAATTCACCAAAGAGCTTTTAATACTAATCTCATAATAATTCAGTTATTGGATTAAATCTCTCAGAAGATGAAATGATAAACATATTGTGTCAAGATACATTATTTATGTATGTATATTTAACCACAGCACACGATCTTCTCACCCTAAGGTGAACCTAATTCTTTATCTTGATTCTGGGAGAGGGTCTGAGAGAACTATTTAGTCTCCCTGATCTTTCCCACCTTTCACTGACCAGAGACAGCATCAGGTACATAAAATGAAATATACTCTGTATAAACTGGAAGTGAGCTGCTCAGAGCAGAGAGTTTAGAAGAGTTGATATGCCTGGATTGGAAAAAATAACTTAGTTTAGTTCTATGATTCTCCATCCATGGATTTCTGTTCTAAATTCTTTATTTTTGGCTGCACTAGGTCTTCATTGCTGTGCATGGGCTTTCTCTGGTTGTGGTGAGTGGCTACACTTGCTGCAGACTGAACACAGACTCAGTAAATATGATACACCGGCTTCGTCACCCTCCAGCATGTGGAATCTTCCTAGACCAGGGACTGAACCTGAGTCCTCTGCATTAGCAGGCAGATTCTCATCCACTGAGCCACCAGGGAAGTCCATCTGTTCTCTTAGGTTACTAAAACTAGTGTAAGAGACATGGAAACCAAACATGTGGTTGTCTGAAAACGTTTTCAGATAAAAAGAGACTCTGCATAGGGAATACATACCCCAAGGTTCACCATACATCTACACATCCTTATGTACACTCTTAACAATTTTTTAGTGTATGGTACACTATTGTTTTTTGTTTTTTGTTTTTTTAACATCTTTTTGTGGGGGGCGGGGAGGGAAGGGACGGGCAGGCCACTTCTATTGGTCTTTCATTTCTCTATTTTCATCCATCTTTGTTCTTTGGCCCCTGTGGGCGTCCCATCGCGGTGTCCTCTGTCGTCGCAGAGCGCCGGCTCTGGGCACATGCGCTCCAGAGCTCCGGCTGGGTAATTGGACACATCAGTCCAGCCGCTCCGCGGCACGTGGGATCTTCCCAGGCCAGGGGTGGAACCGGCGCCCCTTGCACTGCAAGGCAGTGTCCTCATCCACTGGACCACCAGGGGAAGCCCCACTATTGTTAACTATATTGCTGTACAATAAATCTGTAGAACTCTTTCACCTTGCATAACTGAAACTCTATACGCACTGAGCAACAAGTCTGCATTTCTTCCTCTTCGTTGCCCTTGGAAACAACCATTATATTTTCTGTTTCCATGAATTTGATTAATTTACATACCTTACATAAGTGGAATCATGCAATATTTGTCTTTTTTTATTGGTTCATTTCACTTAATATCGTCAAGGCCCATTCCTGATGTAGCATATGACAGAATTTCATTCTTTTTTAAGGCTGAAAAATATTCCATTGTGTGTATGTGTATATAATATATGGAATATATTTATACATAATCTATATCTGTTTATCCACCAATGAACATTTTAGCTTGTTTCCTCATCTTGCCAGTTGTGAATAATGCTGCAGTGACCATACACGTGCACATATTTACTCAAGATCTCGTTTTTAATTTTCTGTGTATATATATTCAGAGGTTGGATTGCTAGATCACATAGCATTTCTGTTTCTAATTTTCTGAGGGAAATTTCTATAAAGGTTGCAACATTTCAGATTTCCAACAATAGTGTGTAACGGTTCCTGATTTCCCTGGACCCCTACCAAACTTACTATTTTTTTGTTGTTTTTTGTTTTTTTTCCCATACTGGCCATCATAAAAGGTATGAGATAATTTGCATTGTGGTTTTGTATTTCCATATCAATCAGTAATATTGAGCATCTTTTCATATGTTTATTAGCCACATGTATATCTTCCTTGAAGAAATGTCTATTCAGTTCCTTTTCACACTGTGTTAGTCAGCGCAGGCTGCCATAAAAAAACAAACTGCATGGCTTAAACTGCAGAAATCTGTTTTCTTACAATTCTGGAGCATGGATGTTTGATATCAGGATGCCATTGTGGTCAATCAAGTTCTCTTCCTGGTTTAGAGACAGCCTCCATATTTTTATGTGCTTATTAACCCTTTATCAGATACAAAGTTTATAAATATTTTCTACCATCCTGTAGGTTACCTTTTTCCTCTCTTCACTGTGTGCTTTGCTGCACAGGTTTAAGCTTAATGTAGTCCTATATGTCTATTTTCACTTTGTTATGAATAGTTCATGCACTTGGTATCATTACCTAAGAAATCATTGCCAATTCAATGTGGTGAAGCTTCATCCTTGTTTCCTTCTAAGAGTCTTATCATTTCAAGGCTTACATTTAGGTCTTTTATCCATTTTGAGTTGATTTTTCTGCATATTGTACGATCTTCATTATTTTGCACATGGATATTTTGTTTCCCTAGCACAATGAGTTACACGGATTAAGCTTTCCCCGTTGTCTTGATACTCTTTGTGTGTGTGTGTGTGAGGGGAAAGTAAAGTCTATTAGCGTGGGGGAAGGGAGAGTCACTGCCAGTACAGCGGGCCGGTTTAGGGGAGAATCAGCATGGAAGACGCTGCTAGAACAGCGGGTCGGCTCAAAGAGAACCAACCGTCTTCATACTCTTGATGAAGATCATTAGACCATGTATCCAAGACCACTTCTGTTTATTTCTGGCTGTCTTTTCTGTTTCATTGATTGATATGTCTTTCTTTATGACAGTGGGCTTCCCCAGTAGCTCAGCAGGTAAAGAATCCACCTGCTGTGTAGGAGATACAGGAGACTCGGGTTCAGTCTGTGGGTCAGGAAGATCCCCTGGAGAAGGAAATGGCAACCCACTCCAGTATTCTTGCCTGAAGATTCCCATGAACACAGGGGCCTGGAGAGCTAGAGTCCATGGGGTCAGCCATGACTGAGCAACTGAGCATGTACTTTATACCAATACAACATTCTTTTGGTTCTTGTACCTTTGTAATATGTTCTGAAATCAGAGGCCTCCAGTTTTTCTATTCTTTCTAAGATTGTTTTGGCTGTTTGGGATTCCATATTAACTGTTCAGTCGCTCAGTTTTGTCCAAGTCTTTGGGACCCCATGGACTGCGGGCGACCAGGCTTCCCTGTCCTTCACCACCTCCTAGAGCTTGCTCAAACTCACGTCCATTGACTCAGTGATGCCATCCAACCATCTTGCCCTCTGTCATCCCCTTCTCCTTCTGCCTTCTATTTTTCCCAACATCTGGACCTTTTCTAGTGAGCTGTGTCCTCACATCAGGTGGCCAAAGTATTAGAGCTTCAGCTTCAGCATCAGTCCTTCCAATGAATATTCAGGGCTGATTTCCTTTTGGATTAACTGGTTTGACCTTGCAGTCCAAGGTACACGTGAGTCATCTCCAACACCACAGTTCAAAGGCATCAATTCTTTGGCGCTCAACTTTCTTTATGGTCCAAATTTCACATCCATACATGACTAACGGGCAACCCATAGCTCTGACTATAAACACCATTGCTAGCAAAGTGATGTCTCTGCTTTTGAATACGTGTTTTTAGGTGTGTCATAGCTTTTCTTCCAAGGAGCAAGTGTCTTTTAATTTCATGGCTGTAGTCACTGGTCTGCAGTGATTTTGGAGCCCAAGAAAATAAAATCTGTCACTGCATTGTTTGCCCATCTATTTGCCATGAAGTGATCTGCATACCTAAGGTATTGATATTTCTCTCAGCAATCTTGATTCCAGCTTGTGCTTCATCCAGACTGTTATTTCACATGATGTACTCTGCATATAAGTTAAGTAAGCACAGTGACATTATACAGCCGTGACATATTCGTTTTCCATTATGGAACCAGTCCGCTCTTCCATGTCCAGTTCTAACTGTTGCTTCTTGTCCTGCCTACAGGTTTCACAGGAGGCAGGTAAGGACGTCTGGTATTCCCATCTCTTTCAGAATCTTTCACAGTTTATTGTGATTCACACAGTCAAAGGCTTTAGTGTTGTCAATGAAGCAGAAGTAAATTTTTTTTTTTCCTGGAATTCCCCTGCTCTTTCTATGATCCAATGGATGTTGGCAATTTGATTGATCTCTGGTTCCTCTGCCTTTTCTAAACCCAGCCTGTACATCTGGAAGTTCTCCATTCACATACTGCTGAAGCCTACCTAGCTTGAAGGATTTTGAGCACTACTTTGCTAGCGTGTGAAATGAGTGCAATGGTGCAGTAGTTTGAACATTCTTTGGCATTGCCCTTCTTTGGTATTGGAATGAAAACTAACCTTTCCCAGTCCCGAGGCCACTGCTGAGTTTTCCAAATTTGCTAACTGTAGGATGGATTTTTCTATATCTGAAGAAAATTCCATTGGAATTTTAATAGGAATTGCATTGAATCTTTAAATTGCTTTGGGTGGTATGAACAGCTTAATAATATTAAGTCTCAAATCCATAAACATGGGATTCCTGTTTCCTTGTTTGAGATTCCTTTCAGCAATGCTGTATAGTTTTCAAATTTATAAGTTCTTTTCATGCTTTAAAGTTTATCTGTGTACTATAAAGGCATCAATTCTTTGGCGCTCAACTTTCTTTATGGTCCAAATTTCACATCCATACATGACTAACGGGCAACCCATAGCTCTGACTATAAACACCATTGCTAGCAAAGTGATGTCTCTGCTTTTGAATACGTGTTTTTAGGTGTGTCATAGCTTTTCTTCCAAGGAGCAAGTGTCTTTTAATTTCATGGCTGTAGTCACTGGTCTGCAGTGATTTTGGAGCCCAAGAAAATAAAATCTGTCACTGCATTGTTTGCCCATCTATTTGCCATGAAGTGATCTGCATACCTAAGGTATTGATATTTCTCTCAGCAATCTTGATTCCAGCTTGTGCTTCATCCAGACTGTTATTTCACATGATGTACTCTGCATATAAGTTAAGTAAGCACAGTGACATTATACAGCCGTGACATATTCGTTTTCCATTATGGAACCAGTCCGCTCTTCCATGTCCAGTTCTAACTGTTGCTTCTTGTCCTGCCTACAGGTTTCACAGGAGGCAGGTAAGGACGTCTGGTATTCCCATCTCTTTCAGAATCTTTCACAGTTTATTGTGATTCACACAGTCAAAGGCTTTAGTGTTGTCAATGAAGCAGAAGTAAATTTTTTTTTTTCCTGGAATTCCCCTGCTCTTTCTATGATCCAATGGATGTTGGCAATTTGATTGATCTCTGGTTCCTCTGCCTTTTCTAAACCCAGCCTGTACATCTGGAAGTTCTCCATTCACATACTGCTGAAGCCTACCTAGCTTGAAGGATTTTGAGCACTACTTTGCTAGCGTGTGAAATGAGTGCAATGGTGCAGTAGTTTGAACATTCTTTGGCATTGCCCTTCTTTGGTATTGGAATGAAAACTAACCTTTCCCAGTCCCGAGGCCACTGCTGAGTTTTCCAAATTTGCTAACTGTAGGATGGATTTTTCTATATCTGAAGAAAATTCCATTGGAATTTTAATAGGAATTGCATTGAATCTTTAAATTGCTTTGGGTGGTATGAACAGCTTAATAATATTAAGTCTCAAATCCATAAACATGGGATTCCTGTTTCCTTGTTTGAGATTCCTTTCAGCAATGCTGTATAGTTTTCAGTTTATAAGTCTTTCATCTAAAGTTTACTACTAATTATTTCATTCTTATTGATGCTATTAATAAATAAGATTATTGGGACTTCCCTGGTGGTCCAGCGGCTAAGACTCTGCACTCCCAACTCAGGAACCTGGGTTCAATCCCTGGTCAAGGAATTAGATCCCACACGCTACAACTAAAGTTCCCACATGCTGCAACAAAGACCTGCCACAAATACATAAATAAAAATAAATATTAAAAAATTAACTTAGCTCTTAACTATAGCTTTAAAAAAATGAAATAGAATTTTTTTGTTGTTTGGGTTTTTTTTTTGGCCACTTCCATTGATCATTCATCTGTTTATCTTTGTTCTTTGGCCTGTGTGGGCCTCCTATCACAGTGGCCTCTCTCACTGCAGAGCACCAGCTCTGGGCGCATGTGCTCCAGAGCTCTGGCTCAGTAGTTGGACACATCGGTAGTTGGACACATCTGTCCAGCCGCTCTGCAGCACGTGGGATCTTCCCAGGCCAGGGATCAAACCGGCGCCCCTTGCACTGCAAGGCGGTGTCCTTACCCACTGGACCACCAGGGAAGCTCAGGATTGTTTTCTTATTTTCCTTTTTGCAATGGTGATTATTCATTCAAGGAAAGATATTAGAATGTTGATTTTGTACCCTACAACTTTCTATTCAGGGTTTTTTTTTAATTCTCTATTTATTTATTTTAGCTATTCTGGGTTTTCACTTCTGCCACAGGCTCTTCTCTAGTTGCAGGGAGTTGGGGCTACTCTCTGGTTGAGGTAAGCAGGCTTCTTGTAGCAGTGACTTCTCTTGTTGTGGAACTCGGGCTCAACGGTACACGGACTTCAGTAGTAGCAGCACATAGGCTCAGTAGTTGTGGCTCCCGGGCTTCACTGCTCCGCAGCATATGGGATCTTGCCAGATCAAGGATCGAACCCATGTCTCATGCATTGGCAGGCAAACTCTTTACCACTGAACTACCAGGGAAGCCCTGTGCAGGTATTTTTTTTGTGGAATTTTAAGGACTTTCTACACAGAAAATCATGTCCTCTGTGAACAGACATAATTTAATATCTTTCATTACAAATTCAAAGCCTTCTGTTTCTAATCTAATGCCCTGGCTAGGACTTGTAATATTATGTTGAACAGGAGGTGCTGCGAGTGGGCATCCTTGACTTTTTCTTGCTCTTAGAAGTTTTCAGCTTTTCACTGAGGAATATGATGTTCGAAGTAGACTTTTCATATATGAGCTTTATTATATTGTGGTCACTTCCTTCTTTTCCTACTTTGTTGAAGAATTTCATCATGAAAGGCTAGTAAATTTATTACTTTATGAACGTCGGATGAAACACAGATACTAAGTTTTGCCTTTTCTTAATGTTAAGAAAATTATGTGATGCTGAAGCCCAGGAGTTGATAATACAGATGTAATTTTTCATTCCTCCTTTGGTAATTCTTGTCCTTATCACTCTCTGGCTCAGAATTCTGTGTCCTTAATTAGAATGCCCAGAATTTGGAAACATTTACCAACCAAAACACTCATCATTTTTTAGATAAACCTTCTGGGGTGGCCTTCAGAGTGGAGCACAGGAAACATCAGAAAGTGAGTATTTCCCAAATGCTACTGACAAGAAAATCCTCCCCATGGATCCAATGAGAGGTAAAAATAGGAGACTACACAGAGATCCTAGAGACTGCTGCCTTGCTGTCCTGAGTCTTCAGCACTACATCTGATATCATTTTACAGTTGGTAAGAACAGCAACAACAGGTTATTCTTTTTGTTATGTTATGTTCACAATTTTTCAGAATTTAAGCATTTTACATGAATAAACTTACTGAAACCTTAAAACAATCCTACAGTACCTATAGGTAGATACTATAAGTATCACCATTTAGCAGGCTTCTTGTAGCAGTGACTTCTCTTGTTGTGGAACTCGGGCTCAACGGTACACGGACTTCAGTAGTAGCAGCACATAGGCTCAGTAGTTGTGGCTCCCGGGCTTCACTGCTCCGCAGCATATGGGATCTTGCCAGATCAAGGATCGAACCCATGTCTCATGCATTGGCAGGCAAACTCTTTACCACTGAACTACCAGGGAAGCCCTGTGCAGGTATTTTTTTTGTGGAATTTTAAGGACTTTCTACACAGAAAATCATGTCCTCTGTGAACAGACATAATTTAATATCTTTCATTACAAATTCAAAGCCTTCTGTTTCTAATCTAATGCCCTGGCTAGGACTTGTAATATTATGTTGAACAGGAGGTGCTGCGAGTGGGCATCCTTGACTTTTTCTTGCTCTTAGAAGTTTTCAGCTTTTCACTGAGGAATATGATGTTCGAAGTAGACTTTTCATATATGAGCTTTATTATATTGTGGTCACTTCCTTCTTTTCCTACTTTGTTGAAGAATTTCATCATGAAAGGCTAGTAAATTTATTACTTTATGAACGTCGGATGAAACACAGATACTAAGTTTTGCCTTTTCTTAATGTTAAGAAAATTATGTGATGCTGAAGCCCAGGAGTTGATAATACAGATGTAATTTTTCATTCCTCCTTTGGTAATTCTTGTCCTTATCACTCTCTGGCTCAGAATTCTGTGTCCTTAATTAGAATGCCCAGAATTTGGAAACATTTACCAACCAAAACACTCATCATTTTTTAGATAAACCTTCTGGGGTGGCCTTCAGAGTGGAGCACAGGAAACATCAGAAAGTGAGTATTTCCCAAATGCTACTGACAAGAAAATCCTCCCCATGGATCCAATGAGAGGTAAAAATAGGAGACTACACAGAGATCCTAGAGACTGCTGCCTTGCTGTCCTGAGTCTTCAGCACTACATCTGATATCATTTTTACAGTTGGTAAGAACAGCAACAACAGGTTATTCTTTTTGTTATGTTATGTTCACAATTTTTCAGAATTTAAGCATTTTACATGAATAAACTTACTGAAACCTTAAAACAATCCTACAGTACCTATAGGTAGATACTATAAGTATCACCATTTATACATCAAGAAGCTGAGGTAAAGAAATGTTTGACTGTATGCCTGAGATCACAGTATCACTGGCAGTGCAATCCAACCCAGAGTGCCTTCTCTAAACCCCTTACAAACTGAGTAAACCTTCCATAGGTCTACCAAGTTTACAGTCTTATCATCCATCTTTATATCATGACCTCGAGGGATGCTTTCAACCTCAGTTCTTCCATGCTGTGCTAAGGGAGGGATATGCTAAGACATCTGACCAAGGGAAGCTTACAGATATGTCAGGAGAGTGGATGGTGCAAGATGAAGAAGCAGAGAAGATCCTCAACCTCAGAACCTCCTACTCCAATGAGAGGAAGAAGCTCCAAGGCATGACTAGCCTCAGGTTTGATGAATGAAAAACAAGAAAATAATTGAAGGACTTCACATAGGTAAGTTACCTGCTTTTGAGTAGGAACTCACCATCTGGAACTGATTTCAAATGCTGTTTCTTGTGGGAGGATGTAACAACTCCTTCCTCCAAACTCTGATAAGGCAATGCTCATGTTTGGAATACTTTGTTTAGCCTGCCTCTGCACTGTGAGCTTTCAGAGCCTAGACCATACCCACTTTTTCTCAGAAGTCCAGGCCCAGAGCCCCTGAGGGCCCATAAATGTTTTCTGAATAAGTAACTCCACATTTAAACATTCATCTAGAAGTAAGAAGGTCAAGGAATGCTGAAGACAGTATCTGTGAGCTAAATTTCAAATACAGGGACAGTTGAGGAGGTAAACTGATAGCAGGGCCGGACTCTCACATTCACACTGTATTAAATACCTCACAAAACAATTTGTTGAATGCTATTAAATTTCATGTCCACTATAACATTAAGAATTAGCACATATCCTGGGTCGGAAGAATCGAAACTGTGAAAATGACCATACTACCAAATATCATCTACAGATTTAATGCGATCCCTGTCAAATTACCAATGACATTCTTCACAGAATTAGATCAAAGAATAACACAGTTCATATAGAAACACAAACGACCCCGAATAGCCAAAGCAATCCTGGGAAAGAAGAATGGAGCTGGAGAGATCAGCCTCCTTAACTTCAGACCATACTACAAAGCAACAGTCATCAAGACAGTATGGTACTGGCACAAAAACAGAAATATCGACCAATGGAACAAGATAGAGAACCCAGAGATAAACCCACGCACCTAGGTACCTTATTTTTGACAAAGGAGACGAAAATATAAAATGGGACAAAGCCTCTTCAACAAATGGTGCTGGGAAAACTGGACAGCTACATGCAAAAAAATGAAGTTAGAACATTCTCTGATACCATACACAAAGATCAACTCAAAATGGATTAAAGACCTAAATGTAAGACCAGAAACCATCCAACTTAGAGCAGAATATAGGCAAAACACTGAATGACATACATCAAAGCAAGATCTATGACCCACCTACTAGAATAGTGAAACTAAAAACAAAAATTAACATGTAGGACCTAATGAAATTCTCTTGAAAATAACCATAAAACCTGCTTTTGAGTAGGAACTCACCATCTGGAACTGATTTCAAATGCTGTTTCTTGTGGGAGGATGTAACAACTCCTTCCTCCAAACTCTGATAAGGCAATGCTCATGTTTGGAATACTTTGTTTAGCCTGCCTCTGCACTGTGAGCTTTCAGAGCCTAGACCATACCCACTTTTTCTCAGAAGTCCAGGCCCAGAGCCCCTGAGGGCCCATAAATGTTTTCTGAATAAGTAACTCCACATTTAAACATTCATCTAGAAGTAAGAAGGTCAAGGAATGCTGAAGACAGTATCTGTGAGCTAAATTTCAAATACAGGGACAGTTGAGGAGGTAAACTGATAGCAGGGCCGGACTCTCACATTCACACTGTATTAAATACCTCACAAAACAATTTGTTGAATGCTATTAAATTTCATGTCCACTATAACATTAAGAATTAGCACATATCCTGGGTCGGAAGAATCGAAACTGTGAAAATGACCATACTACCAAATATCATCTACAGATTTAATGCGATCCCTGTCAAATTACCAATGACATTCTTCACAGAATTAGATCAAAGAATAACACAGTTCATATAGAAACACAAACGACCCCGAATAGCCAAAGCAATCCTGGGAAAGAAGAATGGAGCTGGAGAGATCAGCCTCCTTAACTTCAGACCATACTACAAAGCAACAGTCATCAAGACAGTATGGTACTGGCACAAAAACAGAAATATCGACCAATGGAACAAGATAGAGAACCCAGAGATAAACCCACGCACCTAGGTACCTTATTTTTGACAAAGGAGACGAAAATATAAAATGGGACAAAGCCTCTTCAACAAATGGTGCTGGGAAAACTGGACAGCTACATGCAAAAAAATGAAGTTAGAACATTCTCTGATACCATACACAAAGATCAACTCAAAATGGATTAAAGACCTAAATGTAAGACCAGAAACCATCCAACTTAGAGCAGAATATAGGCAAAACACTGAATGACATACATCAAAGCAAGATCTATGACCCACCTACTAGAATAGTGAAACTAAAAACAAAAATTAACATGTAGGACCTAATGAAACTTAAAAGCTCTTGTACAGCAAAAGAAACTACAAAAAAGGTTAACAACCCACAGAGTAAGAGAAAATCATAGCAAATTAAATAACAGACAAAGAATTAATCTCCAAAATCAAGCAACTCAGCACCGGAAAAATGAACAACCCAATCAAAAAATGGGAAAAAGACCTAAAGAGACATTTCTCCAAAGAGGATATACAGATGGCCAAAAAGCACATGAAACAATGCTCAACCTTGCTTATTATTAGAGAAATGCAAATCAAAACTACAATGAGATATCACCTCACACCCATCAGAATGGCCATCATAAAAGAATCTACAGACAGGGCTTCCCTTGTGGCTCAGTGGATAAGAACCCGTCTGCCAATGCAGGAGACACAGGCTCGATCCCTGAACCAGGAAGATCCCATATACCACAGAGCAGCTAAACCCACACATCAACAAAGACCTAGCACAACCAAAAATAATAAATAAAAGTTTAAAAAAAAAAAAAAAAAGAATCTACAGACAATAAATGCTGGAGAGGGTGCGGAGAAAAGGGAACACTCTTGCATTGCTGGTGGGAATGTAAATAGATACAGCCGCTATGGAAGACAGTATGGAGATTCCTCAAAAAATTATACATAGAAGCACCATATACGACCCAGCAATCCCACTATGAGGCTTATACCCTGATGAAATCAAAACTGAAAGAAGCACCTGTACCCCAATGTTCATTGCAGCTCTCTATACAAAAGCTAGAACATGGAAGCAACCCAGATGCCCATCGACAAATGAATGGATAAAAAAACCTCTGGTACATATATACAATGGAGTACTACTCAGCTGTAAAAAGAAATGCAGAAGAATCAGCCCTAATGAGGTGGCTGGATCTAGAACCTATCATAAAAAGTGAAGTAAGTCAAAAAGAGAAAGACAAGTACAGTATACTGACACTTGTACACAGAATCTAGTAAGAGGGTAATGACAACACACACAGTGAGTGATGGAAAAACAGACATAGAGAGCAGACATATGGACATTGAGGGGAATGAACAGTGGGTGGTAGGCACTGAGGGAGTAACATGGAAACCTGTACTATCGTATGTGAAAAAGATACTTATTGTCATTGCCCTGTGGGAATAGGGGACCCTGCAGGGGTGCAGTGTGACGTTAGGGTTATGGTTAGGTGCGAGGGCCTGGAAGGCTGGGATGGGAGGGACTGGGAGTGGGGTGGAGGAGGGAAGATGCCAGGGATACATATATGACTAGTCTGGGAGTATACATATCTGTAAACAACAAGACTCTGTAAAAATCTTTAAAATGGGCATGTGGAGGAGGAAGATGCCAGGGATACATATATGACTAGTGCTCAACCTTGCTTATTATTAGAGAAATGCAAATCAAAACTACAATGAGATATCACCTCACACCCATCAGAATGGCCATCATAAAAGAATCTACAGACAGGGCTTCCCTTGTGGCTCAGTGGATAAGAACCCGTCTGCCAATGCAGGAGACACAGGCTCGATCCCTGAACCAGGAAGATCCCATATACCACAGAGCAGCTAAACCCACACATCAACAAAGACCTAGCACAACCAAAAATAATAAATAAAAGTTTAAAAAAAAAAAAAAAAAGAATCTACAGACAATAAATGCTGGAGAGGGTGCGGAGAAAAGGGAACACTCTTGCATTGCTGGTGGGAATGTAAATAGATACAGCCGCTATGGAAGACAGTATGGAGATTCCTCAAAAAATTATACATAGAAGCACCATATACGACCCAGCAATCCCACTATGAGGCTTATACCCTGATGAAATCAAAACTGAAAGAAGCACCTGTACCCCAATGTTCATTGCAGCTCTCTATACAAAAGCTAGAACATGGAAGCAACCCAGATGCCCATCGACAAATGAATGGATAAAAAAACCTCTGGTACATATATACAATGGAGTACTACTCAGCTGTAAAAAGAAATGCAGAAGAATCAGCCCTAATGAGGTGGCTGGATCTAGAACCTATCATAAAAAGTGAAGTAAGTCAAAAAGAGAAAGACAAGTACAGTATACTGACACTTGTACACAGAATCTAGTAAGAGGGTAATGACAACACACACAGTGAGTGATGGAAAAACAGACATAGAGAGCAGACATATGGACATTGAGGGGAATGAACAGTGGGTGGTAGGCACTGAGGGAGTAACATGGAAACCTGTACTATCGTATGTGAAAAAGATACTTATTGTCATTGCCCTGTGGGAATAGGGGACCCTGCAGGGGTGCAGTGTGACGTTAGGGTTATGGTTAGGTGCGAGGGCCTGGAAGGCTGGGATGGGAGGGACTGGGAGTGGGGTGGAGGAGGGAAGATGCCAGGGATACATATATGACTAGTCTGGGAGTATACATATCTGTAAACAACAAGACTCTGTAAAAATCTTTAAAAATGCATATAAAAAAAAGAATTAGCATGTATACCAAATTACGGATCAGGAACCAGAGGAGAACCAATTAGTCATACAGCCTCGCTGAGGCAGCCCTGATGAGACCAGCTACTTTTAATTCCAAACACTGTCTCTATGACATGGCAACCTGCAGCTTTCAGCTCTTCTTCTTTATTGTCTAGACACGTTTCTGCCAGATGTGTTTTCTCTTCCCAGTCTCACTGCTGTCACCTCATTTTCCAGATGTGCTTTGTCCCCTCTGTACTTTTCCACACCTCCTTGTCCATCAGAGGTTCACTAATTAATAAAAAAAAACCCTGGTTTTCTCTATGAGCCCTTACCCTCTTCTTTCCCTGAACTTGCTGATTCTCCAGCTATTCTCCCTGCCTTGCTCTCACTTTTATGGAGAAAGTTGGACGGCAAAGAACGTTAAGATATGAGTTCTAGTTTTGATTCACTACGCACTTAGGTCCTTTATTTACATTCCAGCATTCAGACCCACCCCCTACACCAGGTATTTCCAAGAATTGTCCAAGTATTAACTAAAGTCGTCCATGTGAAAACACTTCATAAAGTCCTAAAGAACTAAAGAAATGCATGTTGTCTTTTACTATGTGACTCTTACATGGAAGGGAATGTCCAGGGGACCATTAAGTAATGAGTATACTGTGAAGAAACTGCCGGGAACAGCAAAATTGCTCAAGACCAGCGGCTCAGAGCTGGCCCAGAAACCAGTGCCCCCTTCCAAAGAAGCAAGTACCTCTGGACAGCACCCCAGACAAAAACTGGGTAAGAGAAAATAACCTGGGGACTTTAGTTCCTCTACATCCTCTAGGAAGGTTAGTGACTATGGCCTAGGTGTATGGGGTGGAGTTTGAGTAGGTGTGGGTTTAAGCTGGACTGATCTGAGACCTGAAGTTAGCATTAGGGCCTTGGGAAAATCTTAGAAATTTTCTGAGGTCCCGACTGCTCATCTGTAAAGTGAAGATAAGGATACATAACTCATACAGTGTTTGAAAGCATTAAATATAAAAGTGTTGACAGATACAAGTTGTATAATAAACCCAGTTGTGATAATAGGGACAGGCTTTCTTTTTTATTTATTTATTTATTTATTTATTTATGTTTTTGGCCACTTCTATTTCCATCTTTGTTCTTTGGCCCGTGTGGGCCTCCCATCGCAGTGGCCTCTGTTGTCGCAGAGCACCGGCTCTGGGCGCATGCACTCCAGAACTCTGGCTGAGTAGTTGGACACATCGGTCCAACCACTACGCAGCATGTGGGATCTTCCCAGGCCAGGAATTGAACCGGCGCCCCCTGCACTGCAAGGCGGTGTCCTTACCCACTGGACCACCAGGGAAGCCCAGGGACATGCTTTCTTAGTGTTTACACCTAGGCTTCTGCTCAGTGCATGTAAAGTGCCCTCAACGTATATTTTCTCGGTAGATGTGTCAGTGAACTATTTTTAAGTAAGAAGGTTGGGAAGTTAAAGCTACTAATGGAAAGTGCAGGAAGCTAAAAGTGAATTGGGTGTCTATGGTCATTGTGGAACCTCGGTCCCTCGAACCAGTAATTTACGGGAGAAAAACTGAAGTATAAAGGGGACTTGCCCAGCAGTTAAGTGGTTAAGACCTTTTGCTTCCACTGCAGGGGGTGTGGGTTCCATCCTTGGTCAGGGAACAAAGATTCCACATGCTATGCATCACAACCAATAAAAAGTGTAACATTAAGAAATAAAAACACAGGGACTTCCCTGGTGGTCGAGCGGTTAAAAATCTGCCTTCCAGTGTAGGGAATGCAAGTTCAATCCCTGGTCAGGGAACTAAGATCATCATACCACAAAGTGACTAAGCTACCATGCTTCAACTAAGATCCAGGACAGCCAAATCAATCAATAAATATATAAATAAGAATTTTAAAAAGAAATTTCAACAAAGTGCATAGAAGGATAGGTAGGAAGAGATTTCACACTTTCTGATAAAGAAAAGAGGACTAACTCTCCTGACCCTGGCAGCCTTGCTCAGCTTCTCTTCTCCAACTTAGTGCTCAGGAAAAAGGAGACTGAAGTGAGAATGTACAGCCTACGGGAAAGAAAGGGCCACGTGTACCAAGAGGTCAGCGAGCCCCAGGACGACGACTACCTCTGTGAGTGACCCCACCGGCCCCCTCACTGAGAAGGAGTTTCGAGGTCTTGGCACAATTGTCTCACCTCAGCGTTTTCTCCCTCCGTCAGCCCCTTCTTCTCTGACTTGGGGTACAGGATTGAGGCCAAATGCCATGCGCGCCCCAGTTCTATCTGAAGGTCTTTACAAGCAGCAGCATCAGTATACCTCCCCCCACCCCTGTCCTCCCACCTCCAGATTGTGAGGAGTGTCAGAACTTCTTCATTGACAACTGTGCTGCTCACGGGCGCCCCACCTTTGTGAAGGACTCTGCCGTGGAGAAGGGGTGTGCTGGCCGCTCAGCCCTCACTCTGCCCCCGGGGCTGAGTATCCGACCATCGGGCATCCCTGAGGCTGGGCTTGGAGTGTGGAACGAGGCATCCGATCTGCCCCTGGGTCTACACTTTGGCCCCTACGAAGGCCAAATCATAGATGATGAAGAGGCCGCCAACAGCGGGTACTCCTGGCTGGTGAGACATGCCCCTTCTTCCCCAGCCTTCTGGCCTCCAGTCACTTGTGTGGGTGGGGACCTCATGTCTACACAGAAGGCCATGGATGGGGAGGACACGGTCAGCCCTGTGTACTATGTGCATGAACGTGGGACTTTAAAGATCAGAGGCGAGGCGGGAGCACGGGGGTACAGGCACACAGAAGTGGCTCCTCCCTGGTGGAGCCCTTGCCATGAGTGGACCTACAGACTCAGACTTAGGGGTGATGGCTGAAGAGCTCACCATGCAGTCATGACTGGCAGCTGAATAATTCTATTACCTCCCACCACAAAAAAGAGAGAGAGAGAAGCAGCTTTTAACTCTTTTCTTGACACTCAGATCACCAAAGGGAGAAACTGCTACGAGTATGTGGACGGGAAGGACCCTTGCTGGGCCAACTGGATGAGGTGAGTGCAGCGAGTGTGCAGGCTGGGGGGGTGCGCCTCTGTCTGCCCACACCCCTTTCCTTCTCCACCCGCCTCCCTCAGCAGCTTTCACATCTTCTTCCCTCGGTTTGCGCCTTACCAGCTCTGTCATTTCAAAAGGCATGAGAAAGAAAGCAAGAAAAACATACTATATGCCCTTAAAATATAAGCCTCTGTGCTCAACAAAACTAGGGTCCTGGAAAGGACCTTGAGGGGCTCAGATTCACCAGGGACACTGTAAGCAGGAATGGAGGACAGGATGGCCATGAGCGGGGCCTTTCTCTGAGGGCCTCTCTGCTCATCAGGGGAGGCAGAAAGTGGACACCTGTTACTGTTCTGTGTCTCGAGCTAAGTCAGAGAGATCGCCCAAGTTTCCAGGAAGGGAGGGAGGGTGGTGAACGGGACCCTGGACACACGTGGGCAAACTGGAGAGAGGCCTCTGGAGGGGAGCCAGGGTGGGTGCGTGCCGCGGGTGCGTGCTAGCCTGGAAGCACCAAGCGCTGTGGAGCACGAGAACCTGGCGCAGAGTTTAGAGAAGCTAGTCCAGGTGGGGAGAGGCGGTGGAACGGGGGTCTGGAAAATGGCTAAGTAGGGAAGGAGAGAAAAAAGTTCCAGCCAGGAAGAGGACCGGAAACAGAATCTGGAGGAAGGGGTTCACACACCGCGGCAGAAGGTGCAAAGGGAGGAGGGTCGGTGGGGACCACGGCAGCCTCAGAACCTGAAGGCGAGGAGCTGGGCATGGTTCTGACAGGCGGAGAGGATCCGTCCCCTGTGGTCTCTTTCCCTTTCCCGGCCTCGACCCCAGGTATGTGAACTGTGCCCGGGACGACGAGGAGCAGAACCTGGTGGCCTTCCAGTATCACAGGCAGATCTTCTACCGAACCTGCCGGGTGGTCAGGCCAGGCTGTGAGCTGCTGGTCTGGTACGGGGACGAGTACGGCCAGGAGCTCGGAATCAAGTGGGGCAGCAGGTGGAAGAGCGAGCTCGCAGCCGGGGGAGGTGAGCGCCCCGCTCCTCCAGCCCCACCCATCCTGGGGAGCTTCCCTGGTCAAGCCTCCGTTAAAATGCCTCAGAAACTGATTCTTTCATATGACTTCTAAGAAAAAATGTTAGACTAAAATTTTTTGTTCTAATTTTTAGTATTTTATGCAAAAAATATATATAACATCACATACTGCTAAAAGGTTTGAGGCAAAAAGTAAGTTTTCAAGCACCTGCAACAAAACTAGAAAGAAAGCAAGAAAACATACTATATGCCCTTAAAATATAAGCCTCTGTGCTCAACAAAACTAGGGTCCTGGAAAGGACCTTGAGGGGCTCAGATTCACCAGGGACACTGTAAGCAGGAATGGAGGACAGGATGGCCATGAGCGGGGCCTTTCTCTGAGGGCCTCTCTGCTCATCAGGGGAGGCAGAAAGTGGACACCTGTTACTGTTCTGTGTCTCGAGCTAAGTCAGAGAGATCGCCCAAGTTTCCAGGAAGGGAGGGAGGGTGGTGAACGGGACCCTGGACACACGTGGGCAAACTGGAGAGAGGCCTCTGGAGGGGAGCCAGGGTGGGTGCGTGCCGCGGTGCGTGCTAGCCTGGAAGCACCAAGCGCTGTGGAGCACGAGAACCTGGCGCAGAGTTTAGAGAAGCTAGTCCAGGTGGGGAGAGGCGGTGGAACGGGGGTCTGGAAAATGGCTAAGTAGGGAAGGAGAGAAAAAAGTTCCAGCCAGGAAGAGGACCGGAAACAGAATCTGGAGGAAGGGGTTCACACACCGCGGCAGAAGGTGCAAAGGGAGGAGGGTCGGTGGGGACCACGGCAGCCTCAGAACCTGAAGGCGAGGAGCTGGGCATGGTTCTGACAGGCGGAGAGGATCCGTCCCCTGTGGTCTCTTTCCCTTTCCCGGCCTCGACCCCAGGTATGTGAACTGTGCCCGGGACGACGAGGAGCAGAACCTGGTGGCCTTCCAGTATCACAGGCAGATCTTCTACCGAACCTGCCGGGTGGTCAGGCCAGGCTGTGAGCTGCTGGTCTGGTACGGGGACGAGTACGGCCAGGAGCTCGGAATCAAGTGGGGCAGCAGGTGGAAGAGCGAGCTCGCAGCCGGGGGAGGTGAGCGCCCCGCTCCTCCAGCCCCACCCATCCTGGGGAGCTTCCCTGGTCAAGCCTCCGTTAAAATGCCTCAGAAACTGATTCTTTCATATGACTTCTAAGAAAAAATGTTAGACTAAAATTTTTTGTTCTAATTTTTAGTATTTTATGCAAAAAATATATATAACATCACATACTGCTAAAAGGTTTGAGGCAAAAAGTAAGTTTTCAAGCACCTCCCAGCTCTCTCACATTTAGCTGTTTCTTCCTCATTTCCTCCACACTTCTAAGTGACATGTGTACATTGATTTCCACTCAGTCACTGTTCATTGTCACGTGAGTTCATATTCTGTGCCAGACAGAGCTTCGTGCACTGGAAGCAGGCTGAACCACTGCTCTGGGGCAGCCTGTGCTTAATACTAGACAGCGGCTAGTGCTCTGAGGAAAATCAGTCCAGAAAAAGTGCCTCGGATCAGTGTGAGCAGCAGGCAAGGTGTGGCGGTGGACAGTGGGGCAGGGTCTCTCCGGAAGGAACAGCTGTGGAAAGCAGGCCAGGCAGTGGGGTAGCCCCAGGGTCAGGAAGAGAGGCCATGCCAGTGGTCACGGGAGGGAGCAGAGGGAGGCGGAGGCTGGACAGAACACAGAAGCCTCAGGGCCCGTGTCCGTGTGCAGGCACCAGGGGTCTTCCTGGGTGACACGCAACAATCATGCAGCTTTCAGCTAAAAGCAGCAGGTACTCTTTCGAAGGCGATGTTTCCATTAGTTTCTGGGAAGAAACAGCAGTGGGGAATCCCCTCAGAGGTCTGCTCATCGCCAGACGAGAAAGGAGAGTGCGCTGGCTGAAGATGCATGGGAGCCAGGCTGTGAAGTGTCTGGAGGGGGCGTATTTTTTAATACAATTTCCTCGTGCATTTTAAATGGACTAAGGCTACATGAAATAAATGAGGTATGAAGACTCGTGAGGCTTGAGAAGGGACATGTCTTCATTCTATGATTTATGGAAAACTAAGAGAGAAGCAATTTGTGACCTAACTAGGGCAGCAGGACCCAGAGACCTGTAGTCTGTGGGACCCAGGACACTCGGCCTCGTCGTCTTGAATCCCACTTCCTGCAGAGATCCAGACACAAAGGCTGCTCTTGGAAGGAGAAGCCGCAAATTCAGTTTTACTCACACATGCTGTAAGCACCCCCTGTGCTGCCTCCCAGATTCAGAGAGCTCTAGGCTGGGCACCCGTAACTTAATAGACCCTTTCCCCTCACAGGGTGTCGCGTAGGACGATTCCACCTAAGTCATCAAGAGTCTTCTGTCTAAGGATAAACTACCTGGGGCCACTGACATGACTTGTCAGATACTTATACATAGGAAAAGGTCTAGCAGATCCACCTCTACCAGGAGAGACACAGCCTTCGATGCTACTGGAAGGTCCCTAGTCTGGGCGACATGTAGAAAAGGGCCTTGACACAGGCTTACTGGATTTCTATAGAAGATGAGAGAATAAAAATGGAATGGAAAAGTGGGCTGTAAAGGCACACTTGGTGGGGGACAGATCTTGCACTGTCAACACTAAGATGGTTAGTGGGGCAGGGCTTAGTGAGACAAACCAGTGACCTGACCAAAGGCTTCCTCTTTCAGCAGAGCCAAAGTCCGAGATCCACCCATGTGCCTCCTGCTCTCTGGCCTTCTCCAGTCAGAAATTCCTCAGCCGACATGTCAAACGTGATCACCTGTCTCAAACCATCCTGAGAACATCTGCAAGAGACCACCTCCAACCAGAAGATCCGGGCGGAGGGAGCAGAGGGAGGCGGAGGCTGGACAGAACACAGAAGCCTCAGGGCCCGTGTCCGTGTGCAGGCACCAGGGGTCTTCCTGGGTGACACGCAACAATCATGCAGCTTTCAGCTAAAAGCAGCAGGTACTCTTTCGAAGGCGATGTTTCCATTAGTTTCTGGGAAGAAACAGCAGTGGGGAATCCCCTCAGAGGTCTGCTCATCGCCAGACGAGAAAGGAGAGTGCGCTGGCTGAAGATGCATGGGAGCCAGGCTGTGAAGTGTCTGGAGGGGGCGTATTTTTTAATACAATTTCCTCGTGCATTTTAAATGGACTAAGGCTACATGAAATAAATGAGGTATGAAGACTCGTGAGGCTTGAGAAGGGACATGTCTTCATTCTATGATTTATGGAAAACTAAGAGAGAAGCAATTTGTGACCTAACTAGGGCAGCAGGACCCAGAGACCTGTAGTCTGTGGGACCCAGGACACTCGGCCTCGTCGTCTTGAATCCCACTTCCTGCAGAGATCCAGACACAAAGGCTGCTCTTGGAAGGAGAAGCCGCAAATTCAGTTTTACTCACACATGCTGTAAGCACCCCCTGTGCTGCCTCCCAGATTCAGAGAGCTCTAGGCTGGGCACCCGTAACTTAATAGACCCTTTCCCCTCACAGGGTGTCGCGTAGGACGATTCCACCTAAGTCATCAAGAGTCTTCTGTCTAAGGATAAACTACCTGGGGCCACTGACATGACTTGTCAGATACTTATACATAGGAAAAGGTCTAGCAGATCCACCTCTACCAGGAGAGACACAGCCTTCGATGCTACTGGAAGGTCCCTAGTCTGGGCGACATGTAGAAAAGGGCCTTGACACAGGCTTACTGGATTTCTATAGAAGATGAGAGAATAAAAATGGAATGGAAAAGTGGGCTGTAAAGGCACACTTGGTGGGGGACAGATCTTGCACTGTCAACACTAAGATGGTTAGTGGGGCAGGGCTTAGTGAGACAAACCAGTGACCTGACCAAAGGCTTCCTCTTTCAGCAGAGCCAAAGTCCGAGATCCACCCATGTGCCTCCTGCTCTCTGGCCTTCTCCAGTCAGAAATTCCTCAGCCGACATGTCAAACGTGATCACCTGTCTCAAACCATCCTGAGAACATCTGCAAGAGACCACCTCCAACCAGAAGATCCCTGTCCAGGCCATCGAAGTCACCAGCAGCAGTATTCTGATCCACACAGCGGGAGTGACAAACCTGAGGGTCGAGAGGTCAAAGACCGACCCCAACCTCTGCTGAAAAGCATACGGCTGAGGAAGAATTCAAGAGCCTCTTCCTACTCAGCCAAAGGACCAGTGAGGGGTTCTAGGGTACTCGAAGGAACAATGGGAGAGTCCAGTACAGGCCACAAAGTGAACGCAGAGGACACAGGCAAATTATCCATGGGGGCAGGAGTCTCAGGAATTGTAAGAGTCAAGCACAGAGAGTGTGGGCAAGGCTCCAAGGACAGGTCAGATCTCATCACGCACCAGAGGACACACACAGGGGAGAAGCCCTGTGTGTGCAGGGAGTGTGGGCGACGCTTCAGTCGGAAGTCACATCTCATCAGACACCAGAGGACACACACAGGGGAGAAGCCCTGTGTGTGCAGGGAGTGTGGGCGACGCTTCAGTCGGAAGTCAAGTCTCATCAGACACCAGAGGACACACACAGGGGAGAAGCCCTGTGTGTGCAGGGAGTGTGGGCGACGCTTCAGTCAGAAGTCAAGTCTCATTGAACACCAGAGGACACACACAGGGGAGAAGCCCTGTGTGTGCAGGGAGTGTGGGCGACGCTTCAGTTGGAAGTCAAGTCTCATCAGACACCAGAGGACACACACAGGGGAGAAGCCCTGTGTGTGCAGGGAGTGTGGGCGACGCTTCAGTCAGAAGTCACATCTCATCAGACACCAGAGGACACACACAGGGGAGAAGCCCTATGTTTGAGTGAGTCATTACTAATAAACCACCTCTTAGCCACAGGAGGGTTACTAAGGCCACCACATACCTCAGCTCTGAGGGGGCCTCAGAGGAGGTCTATGACCCGTTACACTCCCCAAGAGTGCAATGAGAGACTTCCCTGGTGACCGGTGGCTAAGACTCCATGTTCCCAATGCAGAGGCCCATGTTCAATACCTGACAGGGGGAAAATAGATCTCACATGCAGCAACTAAGACCCAGTGCAGCTGAATAAGTCCATTTTTAAAAGAAAGAGTGTGATGAGCACAGAGTTAATTGATTAAGCAGACCTTCCACTTTCATGACAGGAGTGGAGGTAGATAAATAGTAGAGGGTTTCTTAAGTGTTCTGGAGATACGTGTGCCAATTCCCTTCATGATTTTTTTGGACTCCTAATAAATTTTGTCTCCAAACAAATCTATAGCCCAGACTGCAAACCTCATTACCCCTTATTACTGAGAGTAGGGGGGTCCAGTGGGAGCTGAGCCCCTGGGAAGGCGTAAGTATGGAATCAACTCAGTTCTAATAGGTCACCAGACTGTCACTGCTATTCCAAGGGAGGGGAATCTGGGGTCTAGACAGGCTCACCAGGGAAGAGAATTCCCTGGTCTCCTGGGAAGTGTGGCCTTTCCTCCTAAAAGATCTCCACTCTCATCGGCCTCTCCTGGTTCCTCTCTGGTTTCCTCTGACTTGTGTAGCCTCAAAAGTGAAGGCCTGGGCTTCCCTGGTGGTCCAGCAGGTAAGGAGTCTGCCTTGCAGTGCAAGGGGCACCAGTTCAATCCCTGGCCTGGGAAGATTCCATGTCCCATGGAGCGGCTGGCCCAGTGTGTCCAATTACAAGCCAACGCTCTGAAGCACAAGCACCCAGAACCAGTGCTCCGCAACAAGAGAGGCCACTGCAATGGGAGGCCCACACAGGCCAAAAGAATAAAGATGGATGAAAATAAAAAAAAAAAGTGAAGGCCTTTGTGTGTGTGTGTGTGCGTGCGTGTGCCTGGCTCAGTCTGGGCACCTGGTCTCCCTCACTCTGTCGCTGCTGCTCTCTCAGGGCCATCCCAGCACCTGCACTCCTGATTCGACCACAGTGGGTCAATTTTCAGCTCTGGCCTCACCAGCTGTGTGACCTGGGGTGAGGTGCTCTACCTCTCTGTGCCTCTGTTCTAATCTGTGATACAAGCATTCTGGTCTGATGGAGGAGCATGGGTGGAACCTGGCTGAGCACGCAAGCCTGCTTCTGCTGTTCTTTCTTACAAGCTGTGTATCTCTCCGTGCCCACGTCTTCCAGGCCTTCAGAGCTGGACAAGCCAGGGCCGCGCAGGCGCTCGGCTGCCCTGACGAGGAGGTGTGAGGTTAGAGACGCTAAGGGAGGGCAACCTCCCGTCCCACGCTGCCCTTCCTGCTGAGCCGGGCAGCCCCAGAACCCCTCCACGTGGGCAGGTGCTGCCCACAGAAGTCCATCCTGCCAAGCCCGGAGGCGCATGGGCAGGAAACGGACGAGTCGAGTATCTCGGAACCTCCCTGCCCAACCCAGCACAGAGCCCACACGGAGGCTTCTCTAACGCTCGGGCCCTGTGCCTGAGCCCACGCGCTTCCATCAATACATCACCACCCTGACATTCTTAGCTACAAAATGTTTCATTCTTACCTTTTATGAGTGAAGTCTGACAGGCCAGGGGTGCCCTGTGAGCAGAGGAGATGCGCTCAGCACGGGCTCCGGGGCCCCAGCAGCAGAGGGGACATGGGGGACACAAAGCCGCTCCCTGGTGACCACGCCAGGAGGCCATGCTCTGCTTAGACCAAGAGTGCCAACCCAGAGAGCAGACAACGGTGTCCTAAGAGTCAGCCGCACCCTCCCCTCTGTGCACGACCTCTGCCCTGTCCTGATCCCACCAGGAGGGGTTCAGGAGGCTGAAGTCTGTCTGGTCACCAGAAGACACCAAGGGGAGTGTAGGCCGCGGGGCTGGGGGTGGGGGCAAACCCCAGAAGCGGGAGCAGCGGCAGCAGCCATGAGCCACGGGCTGAGGAGGAGCTGAGGAGAGGCGGAACCCCGTCCCACGACACCCACACAGGACACCAGCCGTCACGGGGACGGGTGGCCGGCTGCCTCCCCTCACCCTCCGCTATGACCACAGCGGCCCTGCCGCGGTGCCGGCCCCACCCACTCGCGGCCCGGCTCGGCGCCAGGGCTTCAGGCACACCCCAGCTGAGCAGGTGAGGGGGGACGACCAGATGGGGAACTTGTCTTCAGCAGCCAGACCCCACCCTGGTCACCGGTTCCACGCGCCCAGCCACTATCTGACCCAAGTTGCCTCTGGGGAAAATGACACCAGACGTTGACCTCAAAGCTCAGACTTCTGGAAACTAACCAAACCGGTTGTTTCTAGTCCTTTTTTTTTTTTTTAAAGATTTATTTATTTATGTATTTTGGGCAGGGGTCGGGTTGGGGAGGGAGGGGAGTGGGCGGGCCGCTTCTATTGGTCTTTCATTTATCTAGTTTCATCCATCTTTGTTCTTTTGGCCCGTGTGGGCCTCCCATCGCGGTGGCCTCTGTTGTCGCAGAGCACCGGCTCTGGGCGCATGTGCCCCAGAGCTCCGGCTCGGAAATTGGACACATGAGTCCAGCCGCTCCATGGCACGTGGGATCTTCCCAGGCCAGGGATGGAACCGGCGCCCCTTGCACTGCAAGGCGGTGTCCCCACCCACTGGACCACCAGGGGAAGCCCTCTCGTCCTTTTTTAAAGTATGAAGTTGGCGGGAGTAGGGTGCAGGGGTTAAGAATCTGCCTGCCAATGCAGGAGACACAGGGTCGATCCCTGATTTGGGAAGATCCCACATACTATGGAGCAATGAAGCCCATGCACCACAACTATGGAAGCCCAAGCACCCTAGGGCCTGTTCTCCATAGCAAGAGAAGCCCCCACAATGAGAAGTTCAAGCACAGCAACCAGAGAGTAGCCCCCGCTCACCACGACTAGAACAAAACCAAAGGGAACACTCTTATACTGCTGGTGGGAATGTAAATTGATACAGCCGCTATGGAAGACAGTATGGAGATTCCTCAAAAAACTATACATAGAAGCACCATACGACCCAGCAATCCCACTATGAGGCTTGTACCCTGATGAAATCAAAACTGAAAGAAGCACCTGTACCCCAATGTTCATTGCAGCTCTCTATACAGTAGCTAGAATATGGAAGCAACCTAGATGCCCATCGACGAACGAATGGATCCAAAAGCTCTGGTACATATATACAATGGAATACTACACAGCTGTAAAGAGAAATGCAGAAGAATCAGCCCTAATGAGGTGGCTGGATCTAGAATGTATCATAAAAAGTGAAGTAAGTCAGAAAGAGAAGGACAAACACAGTATACTGACACTTGTACATGGAATCTAGTAAGAGGGTAATGACAACACACACAGTGAGCGATGGAAAAACAGACATAGAGAGCAGACATATGGACATTGAGGGGAATGAACAGTGGGTGGTAGGCACTGAGGGAGTAACATGGAAACCTGTACTATCGTATGTGAAAAAGATACTTACTGTCATTGCCCTGTGGGAATAGGGGACCCTGCAGGGGTGCAGTGCGACATTAGGGTTATGGTGCGAGGGCCTGGAGCGCTCTGGAGCACATGCACCCAAAGCCGGTGCTCTGCAGTGAGAGAGGCCACTGCAATGGGAGGCCCACGCAGGCCCAAGATGGATGAAAATAAATAAATAAAAGACCAATAAAAGAGGCCAAAAGTTTAAAAAAAAAAAGTAGGAGGGTTTTTATCTGTCACGAAGAGACAACTCATATAACATTTTGATAAACCTAAAGACCTTATTTTGCAAGTTCTTGTGCTTGATAGCAACAGTTTTCTTGTAAGAGGCAGTTGTTTTTAAAAGAATAAAGTTAGAAAAGACAGAAACTAAAAGCCACCCTTAAATGTGCAGGGAACACCAATGACTGTCGCACTGGGTCACCTCACACAGGCATGCACATGCGCGCTCTCCCTCCAGAATGGCTGGGAGCCGCCACCCACCTTCGTACCGGCCTTTGTTCTGCTCACCGAGAAGACTCAGTGTGGCCTTGTGACCAAGGTGTTTGCACTCAACGCAGAGGCAGGTGGAGGCGCGGCAGCTGTGAGGCTGGGGTGCTGCCGGCCTGCAGCGAGGAGAGAAGCGTGAGAGCCCCTCTTCCAGGTCCAGTACCTTCAGGGAGCCTCAGGGAAGACACCCGGGAAGACGACTGTCAAACACCTTCCCTGCCACTTCCACACAAAGCACCGCACATCTCGGGATCAACAAACCGTCTCTTGTTGGACATGAAAAGCATTTCCAGAGACTCTGTCTGATGCTGGCCTGGCTTGGTGCAGATTTAACGTGCAGTGTGTTCAGGGCTCAGCGAGCTTCCGGGCTTGAGGGCTGAAGCACGTCCTCACCTCAACGCCTCCGGTGGTCAGGGGCCCTTCTCTTCCAGAGCCCATATTAGCCACAAAGATCCACACTGGAGAGGAGAGGCACCAGGGCAGGCCAGGGCTGGATGTCCTCAGAGGGGCCCTGGGACACCCCGCACTGGACCCCTGTCCCACATGCTTCTGCTCTTCTTGCTGGGTGTGCAGCCATCTGCTCCTGGGAGCCTGCCAGCGAGCAGCTCCCAGGATGCCTCAGGCTGGGCTGGCGATGGGAGCGCTGGAGGCCAGGGAACCCGGGACCTCGCAGCAGGGCAGTGCCGTGTGGACCAGGGCCAGCCTCCCTGGACAGGCAAGCCTTGTCCGTTCAGGACACCCTCTCCAGACCCCAGGCGTGGCTGCTGCGGCGCCTGACGCTCAGCCGGGTCTCGGGAGGTGGGAGAGAGACTGGGTGATGCCTCCACTGCTGCCCAGAGTGGCGGCGGCCAGCGCCCAGAAGTCGGGGCAGGGCGGGCAGAGCAGCCGCGTGGGTCTCACGGGGTCCCCGTGGAGGGGACCTGACTGCTGAGCAGCTCCTTCCTGGCTGGGCTCATCCTGTCTGTCTTCACACCAAATCTCACAAGGACAAGGGAGTCCAGCTTTCACAGCATCTCTGGCCCAGGCGCCGACGGCCCTCGTTGGCTGTGGTTACTACGGGCTGGTGTGCCGTCCCCAGGTGACAGAGGAGACCCACTGGGTTGTGTCCCCGGTGTGGTGGCTTCGGGGGGTACTGGCAAAAGGGTCACCACCTCCTTTTCTGAAGACAACCACTGAGTTGTTTTGGAGTTTTGGCGTAAGACTTTTGTTTTTTTGACCATTTTTGAAGTCTTTATTGACTTTGTGTTTCGTGTCTTGGGTTTTTGACTGCAAGGCATGTGGGACTGTTCCCGAGCCCAAGCTCACTCCCCTCGCTGCGCGACAGGCCAGCACTTCCGAGGCGAGGCGCTGAGGCCAGGCAGATAGCTGCACCTGCGCAGCGGGCAGGCCGAGGCGGCGGCAGGCTCCGTCTCAGCGGCACCGCCCTGCCGGGCTCCGGATGCCAGTGTCTTCCACAGACACAGAGCTGGGGAGGTGAGGAAACAAAGCACGAAGGCCCTTAATGTCAACCATATCTCCTGGAATGGCCATCCTTCCCGCAGTCATCCACAGGCGGACAGGGTCCGGAACAAAGGCAGAGAGGAGGGTCCCCGAGGCAGGCCAGTAAGTATGGACAGCATCCTTTTAATAAACCAACGGACACACAGGTTGAAGTACAAGAAGCAGGTCCCACATGGAGTCAGATTTTGTTCTTTCCTGTAACAATGCCCCATGGACGGTGTGCGTTCCACAGTCTTACGGGAAAAGAGGTGATGATCGTTCTGACAGCTTCATCCCCTGCATGTATTGGGAGCATCCCCATTGGTGTCCGGGTTCTGAATGCTGCGACGTATCTTTTGTTGTTCTTTGAAAAATGTCTACATCTGTAGACATAAAAGTATGTATAACCTAAGTGTTGAGAGCTGCATCTTACTCACTGAGAATCCTTTCAGACTTCAAACCCGGAGGCAGCATCTACAGTTAAGACGTGGAGCGCTTTTCCACGTATGGAAAGATTCGAGAGCCAGCTCGCTGGAACCCTTCCCTACGACGTGCACCTCACCTCCGGGGCCCGTGGCCTGTCTCCCCTCCCGAGCTTCCTCAGCTCTCCCCGGGGGGCGTGGCTGCAGTCTGGTGGCCGGCAGAGCAGGAGGGGGAACCTGGGTCCCATGGAGACCACCTCAGCGGAGAACAAGCGCGTCCTGCGACTGCAGACCCTCTTCCAACCTTGAGGGCTCAGCACTCAGCCTGCAGGACCCAGAGTCGCCCGCTCGGTCGAGTCCGTGCTCTGCACTTGGCTGCAATGGATCCCTGACACCTACGCTGCAGAAGGCCCTCTAACTGCGGCGCCCTGGCCAGCGGACTCTCAGCCACACCCTCCACGCCGACCAAGGCCCAGCCTTGCTGAGAGGGTCCCACTGGGACCCAGGTCCCCCTCCTCTCCCACATCCCACACCCAAGTTGGGAAAGGCAGGAACTGGGGCACAGCACATCCAAGCCAGCAGGGCAGAGGTTCACCCCTCAGCCCCTGTGGTCCATCCTTGGAAGGCCAGTCTCGCGTCTCTTCTGGCGGCGTGGGACACATGTCCCCAGCTCGAGCACTCTCTGGGGGATGTGAGCATGAGCACTAACACGGGACAGCCCGAGTGACCTGCCTAGGCTGAAGGCGCATTCCTGGTATGTGAGTTCAAGTTGGAGAGTGGCTTCCCACAGGGACTGGCCTCCTGCAGACCTAGCTTGGGGGCAGCAAGAACGGGACAAGGGCCCCCAGCTGGGGCAGCCGCACGGTACCTCTCGAAAGCCCCACGGAGTCTGTGTGGCCAGAGTGACCACGAGCCCACATTCACCCAGCGGACAGCCTCTGAGAGGTCTGGGACACAGGAAGCCCCGTTAGGCAGTGGAGGCTGTTAGGGAGCCACGACACCGCCACTAGGGAAAGCACGGAGACGCTGGGAGTCCCAGGTGCCACTCTCGCAGGAGGGCTCCCTGCACTGAAGCGTCCCCGGGGGCCGAGCGGGGGCAGCTCCAGGACCGCAAAGGCTCTGGTGGTCTGAGCCGCAGCACCCCTGGTCCAGAGCACTGGGCCTGGGGAGGCGCGAGGGGCAGGGGGCAGCATGGCAGCAAGGGGCCCTTCTGGGGGCTTCCGCCATCCAGGGGCGCCCACGGACCAGGGACACCTGGAGCAGCCCTGCGCCTCCACGCCTCCCTGCTCACAGGCCCTCCCCACGCTCTGCCCGCGCAGCTGCCGGGTGTCCACAGACGCCTTTCCTTCCACGTTCCCAGCTCCTGCCCGGAACACAGGATTCTGACTCCAGGGCCAAACCCTCCCTCCTGGAGCTCACAGACTCGGGGGCCTCCTAAGCCACGGCTTCTCCGGAAGATCCTGTGGGTGCCCCGACTCTCCGACCGACACCTGGGGCTGGAGTGTCAGGTGTTTCCTAGGAAAGGAAGTTGTGAAAGGGGGCTCTCCTTGTGCTCCGGGCCTGTGGCCAGTGTCCAGACCGGACTCCCCTCACACGGGTGCGGGAGACAGGGGAACAGGAGGGGCCCGGGAGCAGCGGGGGGCTGGAAGGCGGAGCACGCAGCCTGACCTCCCCTTTGGCACTCGGTGTCGCTGTCCCTGAAGCTCACCGTCACGGGGAGCCCGGGTCCCTACAGCGACAGTCACAGGGAAGGGTGCCTAGAGGTTTCTGAAAGGGCGAACAAGCCGTGCGGAAACTATGGTAACACTGCGGGGAGGTATCTGGACCCGAACTTGTATCACGGGGTGTCGTTTTATCATCGACATCGTGGGAAGCCCACAAGGGAACACAGTTAACCTTGGATTTTACGTGAGTTTGCTTCGTCACATTGAGACCATCCACTCTGCCCACTCGGACACCACGGGAACCTCTGGGACGCGCGTCTCAGCATCGACACGGACGGCAGTCCCGACACCAACAACACGGACAACGCGGCGGCTGCCGACGCGGTCCGGCGACACCCCTCAGGGCCGGGCCAGCTCAGCAAGCACCTGGAGACGCCAGCATGCCCGCCACCGGGCCGGACCCGCAGGTCAGGAGGCCGCAGGGGGCCACCCAGGGCCGCAACCAATCGACAGCCGCCGGGGGGCGCCGAGGGCAGCCGGCAGCGGAGACAGCAGCGAGCCCGGCCCACAGAGCCCCGAGGGAGAACCTGGCCACTCAGGCCCTGGACTGAGTCCTGCCAAGGTCTTCTTAGGTCAGTCTCCCAGGGCAACAGAAACAAAACCAAAAATAAACCAAGGGGACGCCACCAAACTGACAAACTTTCACACAGCACAGGAAACCAGAAACAAGACGAAGAAGACAACCTACAGAATGGGAGAAAATGTTTGCAAATAATGTGACCAGCAAGGACTTAATTTCCAAAACACACAAACAGCTCACACAACTCAACAGCAAAAAGACAAACAACTCAATCAAAAAACAGAAGGCCAGAAGCACTCACAAGACGTACCTCCAGACAAAAGATACAGACGGCCAATAAACACATGAAGACACTCAACGTCACTGATCATCAGGGCCAGGAAATCAAAACTGCAGTGAGGTATCACCTCACACTTGTCAGAATGGCCCTCATCAAAAAGTCTACAAATAATAAGTCTGGAGTGGGCGTGGAGACAAGGGAGCCCTCGTGCACTGTTGGTGGCAATGTGAACTGACACAGCCACTATGGAAGACAGTGTGGATATTCTGCAAAACACTAGGAATAGGACTTCCCTAGTAGTCCAGGGGTAAGGACACTGCCTTGAAGTGCACGGGGCGCCGGTTCCATCCCTGGCCTGGGAATATACCACATGCTGCGGAGCGGCTGGACCGCTGTGTCCAACGACCGAGCCGGAGCTCTGGAGCGCATGCGCCCAGAGCCCGTGCTCTGCAATGAGAGAGGCTGCTGCGATGGGAGGCTCACACAGGCCAAAGAACAAAGATGAATAAATGAAAGATCAGGGGCTTCCCTGGTGGTCTAGTGGGTAAGGACACCACCTCACAGTGCAAGGGGTATCGGTTCGAGCCCTGGCCTGGGAAGATCCCACGTGCCGCGGAACGGCTGGACCGATGTGTCCAATTGCCGAGTCGGAGCTCTGGAGCGCATGCGCCCAGAGCCGGCGCTCTGCGACAACAGAGGCCACCGCGATGGGAGGCCCACACGGGCCAAAGTACAAAGATGGATGAAAATAGAGAAATGAAAGACCGATAGAAGTGGCCCGCCTGCCCCCCTCCCTCCCCACCCCACCCCCACCAAAATAAATGAATAAATAAACCTTTAAAAAAAAAAAAGAAAGATCAATAGAAGTGGCCAAAATAAATAAATAAATAAAAAGCTAGCAATACAGCCACTGTGTGACACAGCAATCCCACGACTAGGCATATACCCTGAGGAAAGCAGAATGGAAAGAGACACGTGTGCCCCACTGTTCACTGCGGCACTGCTGACAATAGCTACAACATGGAAACAGCCTAGATGTCCATGGACAGACGAATGGATAAAGCGGCTGTGGTACGTATACACAACGGAATATTTCTCAGCCATAAAAAGAAATGCGTTTCAATCAGTTCCAACGAGGCAGATGAATCTAGAGCTTATTATACAGAGTGAGGCACGTCAGAGAGAAAAAGATAAATACTGTACACTGACACACGTGTATGGAATCTAGAAAGAGAATGCTGAGACATGAACAGGCAGAGCAGCACTGGAGAACGGACCTTCCGGCCAGTGGGGTGAGGGAGCGGCACGTGCTGGGGACGAGCGGGTCTCAGACAGGGGCTCCGTGGTGCCCTGGAGGGGCGGGTGGGGGGAGGTGGGGGCGGCTCGGGACAGGAGGACACGTGTGAACCGGTGGCAGATTTGGGTCGATGTGCGGCAGTAAACAATAAGCCCCTGTAAAAATAATAATAATAAATAAAATTTGTATGGAGAAAAACAGAAACAAAAAGACACACGCACCCCAGCACTGTTTATTACTAGCCAATGCATGGAAACAATCTAAATGCCCACCAAGGGATGCGTGAATAAAGATACGGTACAGACATACGATGCAGCACTACTCGACCCTAGAAAAGGAAACAACGCCACGGGGGGCAACATGAGTGGAACTGGATGTGATCACACTACGTGGAGGAAGAAAGAGGAAGACAAATACCGTACGCTACCAGTTATATGTGGAACCTGAAATAGGACACAGACGAACCACGAACCAGAAAAGAGTCATGGACGTAACTCATAAACAGAATGCGTGGACAAGGTCTTGCTGCTCAGCTCTGAGAGCTGTATCCAGCATCCCACGATAAGCCACAGAAGAACTGCTGTGAAAAGGAATGTATATATGCGTACACCTGAGTCACTTTGCTATTCAGCAGAAATAAAAATACTGTAAACCAACTATACCTCACTTTTTAAAAAAAGACTGATAAAATAATAAAGCAGACTAGCCAGCGACAACAGACACTCAACCCACAGGAATGGACTCCCGACAGTTCGAACACGCACCGACCAGGCAGAGGGGGCCCTGCGGCAGACGGGTGGGCGGGGAGCCCTGGGCGAGGCAGCCGGACGTGTCCCTGGGGGGCGCGAGAGCCGCCGCCTCCTCCAGCTCCGAGCCAAGTGGGGCCTCCCGCGCCCTCACAGTGCCGCCACACAACCGAAAGGGTCCCGGGACGCCACGGCTGGGTGCTGGGCCAGGAGGACACTGATCCGATCCCAGAGCTGGGGCGTCTGTGAGGCCAGCTCCAGAGCGAGGCGGGCCAGGACGCCCACGAGGACTGCAGCGGCTCGCCCCTTCCTCGGGAAGAGACACGACAGAGCCCCGGAGGCTGGTCACTCCGTGGAGGGGACGGCCCCAGGTGCCTCCGCTCTCTGGCCAGTGTCCAGCGCCGACGCCCACGGGCCCGTCGGCAGCGCTCCGGCGCACGGGCTGCCGCCTCGGCCGCCAGCCCCCAGGTGAAGGCTTGTGGTTGAGGCTGTGGCCACAGGCACCGACGGCACCGACCCTCTGGCTCTAGGCCCCACTGCAAAATCCGTCTGAGGCCAGCAGACATCGCATGAGCTGTGCTCCAGGGTGGCCCCCGGGTCAGAGCAAAGCAGCAATGTCGCGGTGCAGGCCAGCGGTCCTGAGCATGGGGGATTCCTAGAAGCAGCGGGGACACACTGACCCATGGACGCTACCGGTCCTGGGCCGGGCGGCGACCCGAACGGGCAGACGAGCGCAGGAGAGCAGAGTGCACATCACGGACAAGGTACAGGCCTCCCAGGGCAGCGAAGGGGCCCCACCTCTGACCGGAGCCCTCGGGACCCTCCAGCCGAAGGATGAAAAGGCTTCAGGCACAGGTGGTGGGAACAGGCCAGGAGCCGCTTCAGACAGACACGCGAGGCAGGACACACAGGTCAGTGAGGGCCGGGGCGGGAGGGGGTTGCCACGAAAAACAGCTGCTGGGGCGGGCGCGGTGGAGCTGAGCCCTGCGGGGAGCAGGAAGCCGAGCGCAGGAACCTGGCGCCTGCCTCTCGCGTCTCTGCCTCCTCGTCCACTGAACTCCCGCCGCAGCCTGACGCCGTCTGCCCCGGGCACCTGTGTACCCAGGCTGTGCGTTCACTCAGAGGATACCGCTGAGCACCTGCCTCTGGTCAGGTCCTTCTCCAGGCACGGGGACAGCCCTGAGGAAACACACCATAACCCCAGTACTTGGGGAGCAGAAACTCTACCCGGGGCCAAACACACCTCCTCCCACGGCCATCCCCTCGCTGTCCGCAGCCCGTCAGCCAGCCTCCCGGACCTCCAGCTCGGGAACATGGCTCTGTCTCCCTCCTCCACAAAGGCCCCTCTCTGGAGTCACTGTCAGCGTCTGGCACTGCACGCCCTCCGTCCCTCTCAGCACGAGCCACCACCTGAAATGGCCGCCCCGTCCCGTTTCCCCAAGGTGGACCCGGCAATGTTATGTCCTTGGTGAAGGAGAGTCCCGACTGCCTTCACTGTGGCCTAGAAAGGCTCTCCAGACGAGTGTCGAGCGAGGCTCGGCGGGGCACGAGAGGGTGGAGCCACATGGGCCACCCCAACGCCTCAGGGCAGGGCAGGGACCCCCCAGCGCCAGCCCGGCCCCCAGACGGCAGGCAGCCCAGCCTTCTTCTCCCCGGACATCCACGAGGCTCATGCAGGGTCTTGGCTGCCCGGGAGGAAGCGTCGGTTCCCGGTACTGAGCCCGTGTGCTGCTCCGCGTCTCCCCAACAGGATCTCAACTCCTCTGGGGCGACGCGCTCGGAAACACCGACAGGAGTGGCTTAGACTCAGTCCAGGTAACGCCGCCGGACGCAAGAGGCACCCGCTCCCTCCCGGGGCAAGGCCAGGAGCAGCGCTACTTCCCTCCTCCTGAGCCAGCTGAGGTGGGCGGAGGCCTGCTGCAGGCTCCGGGCACGAGGGAAGGCCCGCCAGGCAGAGCTGCACCGTGCTCGCAGGAGCTGGAGGTGAGGCCACTCCGGCGGGGGGCGGTCAGCCGGCGACCGCTGAGTGCCACGTGGCGAGCACGGCAGGGCTGGCCCTGGCCCCGTGAGGCTGCACCCCCCTGCCTTCTCTTAACCCCAGTGGCCCCTGTGGCAATGGGCCCCGCCCTGCGCTCTCCCAGGGACAGGAGAAGGCGTCAGGGCTCATGACGGAGGGGGTGACAGGACAGCCACCAAGAGAGCTTCGGTTTCTGCAGCCAACATTTGAGACGGCACGTGCACCGGGAAAGGCCAGGGTGAGCACGACCAGCCCGTCGGCACCGCTTGCCCTGGCCGCAGTCCTGGCCGCAGCAGGCAGGGCTCCGGCACAGCCCCGCGGCCCTCGGCTTCCACCTCGGGAACAGGAGACAGCAGCACCCTGCGCCTGTGCCCGCGACGAGGCGCGCCAACCCGGCTGCTACATTCAGACCAGGAGGCCACGGCCGCCCCCCGCCGGCCACCTCGCGCACAAGCAGCCTCACTCTCCGCACCTTGCTGGCCAGCTGCCCCTGCGTGGGGTTCCTCTGGGAATGGTCCTGGGGGGGGGGGCAGTATGCTTGCTTCTGGTCCCCTCCCCATGGCCCTTTGCCAAAACAGACGTCTCTGTGTGCGTGCGACGACTTCCTAAAAATGTAAACCCTGCCAGACCTCAGCAGATGTAAACCTCAAACACACACGCACACAAACTGCCAGCAGTCTCCTTCTCCACCGCAGGGGGCCTGAGCCTTAATGCTCAAACGGACCACAGCGGCTCTCCAATCAAGAGAAAATGCAGTTTAGCAGGAAGAAAAGGGCCTCCCCACCCAGAGCAGCAGAACCCGCCCGACAACCTCATGCTGACTGTAAATGCAGAACGAATGCCCTTATTTTTATCTGTGACAGAAAATGTTTCCCGTGCACATCATGTGCTATTTTAACACGACTGCAGGACTCGGGCCTGAATGTTCAGACTTGCCTCCTCCGGCATTTCTGCGGCGCCTGGACCCTACCCTGTCAGGTGCCTGCAGATTGGGGTGGAGGGCCAGAGCCGACAGGGGTCGGGGGTGGGTAAACGCGCCCGCCAGGCAGAGCTGCACCGTGCTCGCAGGAGCTGGAGGTGAGGCCACTCCGGCGGGGCGGTCAGCCGGCGACCGCTGAGTGCCACGTGGCGAGCACGGCAGGGCTGGCCCTGGCCCCGTGAGGCTGCACCCCCTGCCTTCTCTTAACCCCAGTGGCCCCTGTGGCAATGGGCCCCGCCCTGCGCCTCCCAGGGACAGGAGAAGGCGTCAGGGCTCATGACGGAGGGGGTGACAGGACAGCCACCAAGAGAGCTTCGGTTTCTGCAGCCAACATTTGAGACGGCACGTGCACCGGGAAAGGCCAGGGTGAGCACGACCAGCCCGTCGGCACCGCTTGCCCTGGCCGCAGTCCTGGCCGCAGCAGGCAGGGCTCCGGCACAGCCCCGCGGCCCTCGGCTTCCACCTCGGGAACAGGAGACAGCAGCACCCTGCGCCTGTGCCCGCGACGAGGCGCGCCAACCCGGCTGCTACATTCAGACCAGGAGGCCACGGCCGCCCCCCGCCGGCCACCTCGCGCACAAGCAGCCTCACTCTCCGCACCTTGCTGGCCAGCTGCCCCTGCGTGGGGTTCCTCTGGGAATGGTCCTGGGGGGGGGGGCAGTATGCTTGCTTCTGGTCCCCTCCCCATGGCCCTTTGCCAAAACAGACGTCTCTGTGTGCGTGCGACGACTTCCTAAAAATGTAAACCCTGCCAGACCTCAGCAGATGTAAACCTCAAACACACACGCACACAAACTGCCAGCAGTCTCCTTCTCCACCGCAGGGGGCCTGAGCCTTAATGCTCAAACGGACCACAGCGGCTCTCCAATCAAGAGAAAATGCAGTTTAGCAGGAAGAAAAGGGCCTCCCCACCCAGAGCAGCAGAACCCGCCCGACAACCTCATGCTGACTGTAAATGCAGAACGAATGCCCTTATTTTTATCTGTGACAGAAAATGTTTCCCGTGCACATCATGTGCTATTTTAACACGACTGCAGGACTCGGGCCTGAATGTTCAGACTTGCCTCCTCCGGCATTTCTGCGGCGCCTGGACCCTACCCTGTCAGGTGCCTGCAGATTGGGGTGGAGGGCCAGAGCCGACAGGGGGTCGGGGGGTGGGTAAACGCGCCCCCAAGGGCGTCACCGCACCGCCATCTCAGCTCTGGGGTCAGCCCTGCCCGAGGTACCGCCACGTGGCCTGTCGGGGCGTTCAGCCAAGCCTGGTGTCCCACAGGGGGTCCTGGGGGCCGTCGGGTCCACCGGCGCTGCCAGCGCCCCCACGCCAGGAGCCCAGACCCCGCCTGGCCCCAGCCCGGCCCCGCCCCGCCCCGCCCCGCCCCGGCCGCCCCGCGCGCCGCCCCCTCGTGCCCCGCCCCCAGCCTGCTGGGCGCCTCCGCTTCCGCTGGGGAGCAGCCTCCTCGCCCGCAGGTCTTCGCGCCGCTGGCCGCCGCCGCCACCCAGACGTCTCCCGGGGCGGGCACGGTCTGCTGCCCCCACCCGGGATCAGCCAGACGCGCGGCCCCTGAGGTGCCGGGGCAGGGGCTCCCGGGGAGGTCTAAGGGTGGCCGTGGGGCGTGACCTCTGGCTTCCTGCCAGCCCTCAGGCCGGCGCTGCTGACACCGGGGCGCCCCCGAGGTAGGGGGGCGGACCTCTCCTCCGCCTAGGCCTAAGGCCGGAGGTGTCCGGCGGATCAGGGGACAGAGCCGGGTCCGGGGAGAAGAAGCCTCTGTGGCCACCCAGGACTGACCAGGCTGGGGCGGTGCCCCGAATCTGGAGCCCCGGCCGGCGCAGCCCGGTCCAGCGCGCCGGGAGCGGCGCCGGGGAGCGGGGGAGGGGCCGCGCCGTCTGTGCCCGCGCGCTCCGCAGCCCCACCCCCCGGCCAGGCGAGGCTGGGACTCGGATCCAGGGGCTGCGGACTCCAAGGCCCGCCGCCCGCCAGTGGGTGTGGACGCAAGGCCGGCACCACACGCCCACGCCTGCCTCTCTGTGGCCCAGGGCAGAGGCATGGAGCCGGGGAGCAGCCCGCTGACCACACACGTCCTCGACACCGCCTCAGGGCTTCCGGCCCGGGGCCTCGGCCTCTGCCTGTCCAGGCTGGAGGACCAGCAGTGGACAGAGCTGAAGAGAAGGTAAGAGGGTGGTCTGGGGCAGGAATCCAGTCCAGAACACCCCTACATCGCATCCCGGTGAGGGGCCCTGCAGCAGGGCCAGGGGTGCGCGTGCGGACGGCGGGGGGCAGGGCTGACCCCCAGACGGCCCCCGGACGCTCGAGCCTCTGTCTCCAGGGGCCGAGCAGCCCCTCTGCAGGGCACAGGCAGGTGCTGCTGTGTCTGATCCCAGCACGGCTGCAGGCAGCGGAGGCCTCAGAGCCTCCAGCGCGGCGGCCGGGAACGCGCACGCAGCCTGGGCCCAGTCACTGCCCCAGAAAGCCATGGCCGGTGGCCCGGACAACAGGCTTCCCAGGCGGCGCCGGCAGCAAAGCTCCCTGCCTGAAGGGCCCCTGGACGAGGGCTCGCAGCCGCTGCAGTGCTCCCGCCTGGAGAATCCCGTGGACCCAGGAGCCTGGCGGCCGTCGTCCACAGGTCGGAAAGACTCGGCCACGACTGAAGCCGGGACAGACACTCACACGGTCAGACAGCGTGACTAGCACAGCCCGCTTTCTTCTTAAGTTTGTGAACAAGTATATTTACACAAAGAGAAGATCTGAAAAGTCTCTGGGCCACAGGTGAAGTGATCACTGCTTACGGGGGACGGGAAGCTTTCGCCTTCCTCCAGTTCCCTAAGGACAGGGAGGCGGTGCAGCCCCAGGTCCTGGTGGCTTCCCAGCTGCAGGGCCACCCGGGCCCTGCTGACCCAGGTCCCGGCCAGGCTGTGGGACACCTGCGTCCAACGGGCAGATGGACCCGGAGACCCGGGCCCAGGGACCCCTTTGCAGCACCCCTTCCCCTCCCCAGCTGCACAGACCCCGACGGCCGCTGCCCCGGGCTCCTACTGCCAGGCAGGATGAAGGCGGGCACCTACAAGCTGTCCTTCGACACCCAGGGCTACTGGCAGAAGAGGGGCCAGGAGAGCTTCTACCCATACGTGGAGGTGAGCGCCAGAGGGCGGAGGCCCGCGACGCACGGTGACCTGCAGGCTGGTCCCAGGAGAGGGGGTGCCGGCCCTGACCACACCACGCCTGGGGCGCCCCACCCCTGAGGACAGAGGTCCACCCGAGCCCCTCCAGCTGTCTGTCCCCTTACCTGACCTGTTCAGGGTGGTCCCAGCCCTTGGAAACTGCAGGCCCGTCAGATTGCATGCTTCCTCTGGGGGAGCCCCAGCACCACCCACAGGACCCCCGCCGGCCCTGGGCTCACGTCCGCCAACGCCACGCCTGGGCTGCTGGGTCCACAGCGGCTCTGGGCCAAGCTGGAGGCGCTCCGTGCTGACCCCTGGCGCTCCCAGTGCCCCCTCTGCCCACAGGTCGTTTTCACCGTCACAAACGAGACCCACAAGTTCCACGTGCCCCTGCTGCTGAGCCCGTGGTCTTACACCACATACCGCGGGAGCTAGCGGCCCACGGCAGCCGCCTGAGCACGGGCACAGCGCACAGCCAGCCAGGGCGCCGCGGCCAGCAGGGCCCCGACCGGCAGGGCTGGCGTGTTCCCCGCGGGCACCAGGTCCCTCTTCCCTGGGACGTCCTGGCCCTCTGTGCCAGGAGCAGGTGTGAGTCGGGCTTTAATAAAGCTGCTGCCGGCATCTGCGGGGTAGCTGTGGTCACAAGGCACGCTCGGCGAGAGCTGCCTCGGGCGACGGGGGAAGGGGTGCCCGTGGGGACGGGCCCTGGGGACACCGCCCCAGACAGCCACGCCGAGGACACGCAGCACATGTGAAACCCTTCACCCGCTGCGAGGCTCAGCTACAGAACAGGACCCGCTGTCCTGGTGCTGCGGAGGCGGGGCGCCTTACCCGGCTGGGGCTATGTTGGGGTGCCCACGAGTCCTGCGGGGCCCTGGCCCAGCGTCTGCCCGACCACAGCAGTCTCCAGAGGCTTGAAGCCCACGTTGTCCAGGGGGACCCCAAAGGCCAGGAGCTTCGCCTCGTACGTGCGCAGCAAGTCATTGTGGGCCTGTGGGGACACGGCAGTGTCAGGGCGGCCGCCGGGGTGAGCCTCGCTCAAGCCACCCCGCCCCACGGGCTGCTGCCCTCCTTGAGGAGGGGGACAGCAGAGGGTCGGCTTGTGCTGCGGACACAGGAGGGGGCCCTCACCACCTCAGCGGCTCCCTGCGCCCAGCCCAGGCCCACCGTGCTGACTGACATCTGACGCTCTGACTGGCTCTTCTCGGGGCTTCCTGAGTGGGCACCACGGCTTCCGGTGAACAGAAGGCTGCTCCGAGGAGCTTTACAAGATGGCGGCTCTGTGGGCACGGGGGCCGGGGACTGCCTCTAGCACGGGAGCCTTCCCTTAGGGAGGCAGGGGTCTTAGGCAGTCACCCCCTGGTGCTGAGGAGCAAGCCCCCGCCTGACGGGTTGGAATCTTGACTCCTGGAGAGGCCGCGGCGGCGTTTCAGGCCGAAGCGCTGGTGGGCAGAGCTCACACGAGGGACTCTGCTCGGGACTCCTCCTGCCTTTTTTTTTTTTGCCTCTAAGTCATCACTTATTTTCATCCATCTTTGCTCTTTGGCATGTGTGGGCCTCCCACTGCAGTGGGCTCTCTCATTGCAGAGCCCAGGCGCTCCGGGGCACGTGGGATCTTGCCAGGCCAGGGATCGAACCAGTGCCCCTACACCGCCAGGTGGACTCTTTACCGACTGGACCACCAGGGCAGCCCCTCCTGTTGCTTTTTGACAGCCCCGCGCGGGTCAGGCTCAGGCTGAGACGTGGGCTCCCCCTCCCGTGTCCTCAGCACAAGCTGACCCTCTGCTGTCACCCCTCCTCTCAAAGAGCGCACCTGCTCGCCGTCAGCCGTGCCAACAGGCATGCAACGCCTTCCAGAGCCGTGAGGCACCAGGGGCTGGCTCAGGCCAGCAGAACAGGCCACCCGAGAGCAGGGAAGGAGGCACCCTCGGAGCCAGGTGGACTGAGGCCACGGCGTCTCCCCGCAGAGGTGCAGGCCCGGGCGAGCAGGCGGTGACGGCCGTGTACAGACACCGCTCAGCTCGGCTGGAAGGCAACCAGGGGCCTCCCTGCTGTCCAGAACAGGCCTGGCTGGAGTCCAGGGGCTTCACCAGCCACTGCGACCCCTTCACGTGCGGGACCTCAGGCCTGTCCTCGATTCGTGGCGGGGAGGCTGAAGGGTGCGCCCAGAGCTCTCAGGGCCTTCAGGAGGGACAGCAGAGGTCGGCTTGTGCTGCGGACACAGGAGGGGGCCCTCACCACCTCAGCGGCTCCCTGCGCCCAGCCCAGGCCCACCGTGCTGACTGACATCTGACGCTCTGACTGGCTCTTCTCGGGGCTTCCTGAGTGGGCACCACGGCTTCCGGTGAACAGAAGGCTGCTCCGAGGAGCTTTACAAGATGGCGGCTCTGTGGGCACGGGGGCCGGGGACTGCCTCTAGCACGGGAGCCTTCCCTTAGGGAGGCAGGGGTCTTAGGCAGTCACCCCCTGGTGCTGAGGAGCAAGCCCCCGCCTGACGGGTTGGAATCTTGACTCCTGGAGAGGCCGCGGCGGCGTTTCAGGCCGAAGCGCTGGTGGGCAGAGCTCACACGAGGGACTCTGCTCGGGACTCCTCCTGCCTTTTTTTTTTTTGCCTCTAAGTCATCACTTATTTTCATCCATCTTTGCTCTTTGGCATGTGTGGGCCTCCCACTGCAGTGGGCTCTCTCATTGCAGAGCCCAGGCGCTCCGGGGCACGTGGGATCTTGCCAGGCCAGGGATCGAACCAGTGCCCCTACACCGCCAGGTGGACTCTTTACCGACTGGACCACCAGGGCAGCCCCTCCTGTTGCTTTTTGACAGCCCCGCGCGGGTCAGGCTCAGGCTGAGACGTGGGCTCCCCCTCCCGTGTCCTCAGCACAAGCTGACCCTCTGCTGTCACCCCTCCTCTCAAAGAGCGCACCTGCTCGCCGTCAGCCGTGCCAACAGGCATGCAACGCCTTCCAGAGCCGTGAGGCACCAGGGGCTGGCTCAGGCCAGCAGAACAGGCCACCCGAGAGCAGGGAAGGAGGCACCCTCGGAGCCAGGTGGACTGAGGCCACGGCGTCTCCCCGCAGAGGTGCAGGCCCGGGCGAGCAGGCGGTGACGGCCGTGTACAGACACCGCTCAGCTCGGCTGGAAGGCAACCAGGGGCCTCCCTGCTGTCCAGAACAGGCCTGGCTGGAGTCCAGGGGCTTCACCAGCCACTGCGACCCCTTCACGTGCGGGACCTCAGGCCTGTCCTCGATTCGTGGCGGGGAGGCTGAAGGGTGCGCCCAGAGCTCTCAGGGCCTTCAGGCCCTCCTCACTCGGGCTCGCCGTCCCTGCCTGTATGGCGCCCGTGCTCCCTGCCGGGTCTGCCAGCATCCGTTCCCCTCCTCTTTCAGAGGAGAGCCGAGGTCGTGCCAACGGCACGGTCAGGAGCCACACAGACAGGCTCTGTCCCCGCTCTCCTGATGGTCTCACAGGGCACACGGCACAAGACGGCGGTAAGGGCTTCCGGAGCCGCGCGTGGCACATGCCGAGAGCCTGGCCTGACGGGACGAAAGCCGCCCGGGCCCCCTGCCCTCAGCACCATGAAGAGGAGGCGCCGGGAGCTGCGAGGGGAGGGAGGACGAGGACCAGGCTCCAGAGGACTCGGGGGAGGCCCGGCCCTCCTGCTCTGGGCTCCAGCCCTCCTGACAACGCATGTGGGTTGTAGAAGTGTCCCTGAGGGGCGCGCGTATCAGGGCTGCGAGAGCACTGGGGAGGGCCCGATGGGCAAGGGAGGCCGGGGCACTTGGTCACCATGGAGCCCAGCGCCCGTGCCGGCACTGCCTCCCCCGGTTCCAGGACCCAGGGCTTGCGTGTGGCTCACACCCGTGGGGCGCCCACTCTCGGCAGGTCCATCTGCAAGGAGCGCTGCGCCTGGGCTCAGCCGGGAGCTGGGCGAGGGCGCGACAGCACCAGGTCAGGGCATCGCCTCCGTGAGTGGTCAGTGCCCCTGCTTGGAGGCCATGGACGCTAACCTGGGGGAGCAGAGAGGACCCCCGCCCCCAGCAGCGGCCCCAGCGGCCAGGCGAGAGCAGCGCCAGAGCCAGGGTCCCACAGGATGCCAGGCAGCAGCACGCCAGGAGGCGCCAGCAGACCCTCCAGGCCACACGCAGCCAGTGGCCGGGGCAGGCGTGCGTGGCCTCAGACTAGGTCAACACCCACACCTCAGAATCCGGCGGGGGGCGGACCTGGGAAGGGCCACCTTGAACCTGCAGACCCGGGCCGGGGTCAACACCCCGACGTCGGGATCAGGGGCCCCGGGCCAGGGGCTCCTACCTTGCAGACGCGGGCCAGCTCATACTGCAGGTCCTTGATGGTGCTGTTCTTCGATTCCAGGACATCCTGAGGAAGGGGTGGCTGGCGTCAGGGAGCCACGGGCTGGCTGCTCAGCCGGCCGGGACCCCCGAGCCGGGCCGCGCCTCTCCAGCAGCACCAGAGATCCCTGTCTGCATCCGCCACTTCTTTCCACAGACGTGCCCAGGTCAGCGAGTAGATGAGGCCCAGCTCCCGCCAGGCGTGGCCAGGCCTTCTGGCCCCTAGGCACGGAGGCCTGATCTGCTCTCTCCCAGCAGCACCCCGCCCCCAGACAGCCCCGCCCGGGGGAAGGCCAAAACCACCACGGACGCACGAGAGAACAGCTCAGCCTGCGCTCGGATGTGCCTCCCCTGGGGACACTGCCCGGCCCCCTCCACACAGGCCACCACGGCCATGCCTCTCGCCTGCCGTGGCCTCTTCCAGCACACTGGTGTCCAGGAGGACGGCGGCCACAGCCTCGCCTGCGAGGTCAGGCTGGAGGGGGCGGTGGGAGGCCAGGAGGGGCCGGGAGGCCACGGTGCGCACGGGCCGGGAAGCCCGGACAGCCCGCCCCGGGGAAGAGAGGGCCTGCCCTGGAGGGACGGAGCCCCGGGGAAGAGAGGGCCTGCCTGGAGGGACGGAGCCCGAGCCGAGGCCCACCTCCAGCTTGCGGGTCACAAGGCTCAGGGCCGCAGGGTCCAGGTTGGAGGCCGCCAGCACCTCGTTGAACTGCGCCTCCTTCTCTTCCACGGCGGTGGCCAGCGCCTGCACCTTGCGCTCCAGGAGGAGGTTCCGCAGGCCCACCTTCTGCTGCACCTCGAGGACGGCTGCCGTGAACTTCCGGTACAGCTCGTCCCGCTCCTGCTGCACCTGCGGGCACGGGCGCCTCACTAGCAGAAAGCCCCTGCCCGCCCGCCCGCCCGGGGCCGCGGCCCCGCCTTCACCAGCGCCCAGCCCGAGCAGGCGGGCCTGTGTCGTCCGCACCGCCGGGGCCCCACTCTCTGCAACCAAATTCCAGGCGTTCGGCTGTCCACACCACGGGAGGCAGGCGGCAGCACCTCTGGGAGGGGCTCCGGGAAAGCTCGGGGACCCCAGAACGAGCTGCAGACTCCTCCCCCGACCGCGGATCCCGAGCCAGCCCTGCCCTGGCTCCGGGCAGTGGGCGCGGGACTCCCGCCCCTGATCACCCCCACAGGCCACCGGGGCCTCAGACGCAGCAGCTCCGGGGTGGGGTGCCTCGTGGGGGTGCACTCTCCCTGCCCCGGGCCCTAGAGCAAGCACTGGAGCCACTGCCCGCCCAGCAGGACCCGTGTCCCTTCACGTCGTCTTCCAAGTGGGCACCATTCAGACATCCAGACTCGGCAGGGCGCACAGGGAACAAGGGGCCCTCCCCAGCCCCGCCTCCCAGAGGCCACCGGCTGCGTGCTGGCTGTGACGCCTTCCAGAATATTCTCCACCCATACACACAGAGCACTGCTGGGAGCGGAGGGGACTGTACTGCAGACCTGCAGGGCCTCGTGCTCCTGGCCTCCCGGCCCTGCCTGGCCTCCCGCAGCCCCGCCGCTCCTTCACACAGGGCGGAGCTGGCTTCCGAGGCTGACGCTGCCCCCACCCCGCGGAGGCCCGCCACGGAGCAGAGGCAGCGCGTGCAGACCCTGCCCAGCCTGCGGCCGCCTCCGCCCCACGCACGCCCACCTCGAGCAGCGCCCGCAGCGCCCTCAGAGGCCGCCCGGGGGTGCCTCCAGGTCCAGGTTCGTACAGGATGTTCCCAAGGAACAGGGTCCTTTCCACCGTCACAGCCTGTGCGCGAGTCTCGGGTGGGAAAGGTGCCAAGAGCGGGCACAGACGCGGTGCTCTGCCCTCGGCCAGGCCCCGGGAACCAAGCACGCGGGGGGCCATCTTTGCACAGAAGCACGTCCAGTGAGACACGCGCACCTGGGCACATCAGGCCTCGGGGCGGAGGCCACAGCTCTAAGCAGCCCTCGGGAAGAGCAGCTGCATTCTGAACACCAGCCCCCGGCCCCGCGGTTCCCAGCTACACGTCGCCCTTCCTAAAAGGGTTTCACAACTGCATAAGGTTGAGCCTAACAGGGTGCCCGTAAAGGCAAAGGACTGAAATACATGTCCACTCAGGGACACGAGGGTGCGCTGCCTGTGGGATCCAGACAGACGGCACAGGCTAGAGAAGGCGGGCGCCTGTCAGGTGCCCCCACACCTATCAAGCAAGGGCCTGGAGGTCATGGCACTCTTACCACGCGTGAGGACCAGCGTGCAGCCCCAGGGCCTTTGCACTCGGACCCACAGGCTGCCTACGACGCACACATAAAGGCTTAGGGCTTAAGAAAGACACACACACACACACACACGAATGAGAGACAGGCCAGACCACCAGCGCTTCAGAGGACAGAGGACCGCCCGCGGGGGCAGCAGTGGGCCGCCCATTGCCCAGCAGAGAACTGCCGAGCCAGCCAGGCCGTCTGCGGAGAGCAGCGCAGGAAGGAGGAGGGCCCGGGAGCTCACCTTGAGAAAGCGCTGCTCCAGCACCTCATGCTCCCACTGCAGGCGCTTCAGCTCCTTTTCGGTGACCTTCAGACGGGCTTTTGTGCACTGCAGGAGGTGGGGTCACGAAGCACCCCCCGTTCAGGCACCCACACGGTGCAGCTCCCGAGAGACAGCCAGGCCAGGCGACCGTCGGAGGGAAATGGCTCCCAGAAATGAGGGCCCGAGCCTCCCCACGGCAGCCGGCGGCCACCTGGCGCCCAGGACAGGTCCCACCCCACATGCCCCGGAGGCCACCAGGCAGAGGTCAGGTCAGCACCGCCTCTGGCTGCCCCGAGGGCTCGCGGCACGCAGGGCCTTGGGAGGCGGCCCCTGACGTTCCTGCCCTCCACGCCCAGGGGCCCAGGAGCGAGGCGACCCACCACCAGGAGCTGCTTGTCCCTCTCGTAGCCCCCGAGCTGCTTCTGCATGTCGCTCATGTCCTCCCGAGCCTTCTGCAGGGGTTCTGCCAGGCGCCGGTTCTGCGTGGACACCTCCATCATCTCCTTCTCCAGGCGCTCCCCCTTCTTCCGCATGTCCTCCATCTGCTCCTGGGGGCCGGCGGGAGGGCAGTCGGCAGGCGGGACGAGGGGCTGCGGCCTGCGGGGGCCCGCGAGCTCGCCTGCCCAGAGAGGACGGCCTGCGGCATCTGTCTGTGTGTAAACACAGCGCACGGTTTCCAGCAGCTTTACTGACGTAGCCTGCGTGCAAACGGGGCCGTCCCTCCGTGCTCACTGCCAGCACGTGGGCGCGGTGACCCCGCAGCCTGCCGGAGTCGGCACCCCGCAGCGCACGCGGGTGCACTCCCTGCCCCCACGCGAGGGGGACTCGCGACCTACGCGTCTCATCCAGGGCTGCAGAGGGCAGGGGCGAGCGTGTCTACGGGCCGCGGTGTCGGCCGGAGGCAACTGGGAGCCCCAGCCGCACCTTGAGGGAGCTGATGAGGGCCAGGTTGTTGAGGGTGATGTCGTTGTAGTAGTTCTTGACGTCGGTGAAGGCCTCCTCGTGGCGCCGCATCAGCGTGTTGATCTGCCCATTCTTCCTCTCTTCCACCTCGTGGATCTCCGTCTTCCTACGCAGGTCCAGCTCATCCCTAAGCATCTTCATCTTCTTGTCGTACTTGGCCTCGATTTCTGCAGGGCAGCAGCGCACGGCAGCTGAGAGGCCCTGCGCTGTGGCCAGGACACCAGAGCGGCTGCGCCTGAGGCCTGAGAACAGCGAGAGCGCGGCAGCCGCAGACAGGCTCTGCCCGCGGGAGGACAGGGCCGGGGCCTCCCGCTCTGCGGCAGCAGCACACGCCCGCCTCGCCCACCCCGGGCGCCGCTCGCCACGCACTGCCTCAGGCAACCCGAGGGTCGCCGCGGCCCGTGGGCGGGAACCACGGCCATCCGGCCAGACTGTGTCTGAGGTCAGAGCCTCTGTCGCCTGGAGAGGCAGCACGCTGCCCACTAGCTGGGCAACCCGCTCCCGGGTGGCACAGCTTGCCAGTGGGAAGAGGGTGGTCCGCGCAGCCTCCCGCCGCCCGTGGCCACCAGCCCTGGAAAGGACCGCCTTCTCCCGCTCCGCACATCTGTGCTGTTTTAACGGGAAGGCAATCCCTTCCTGACTGGGGGCCCCGGGCCACTTCACAGAGCCAAGCACGGGGGGCACTGACCTCGCACCTGCCTCTCAAAGTCGCTGCGCATCTTGGTGATCTCCTCGGCGTGTTTCTGCAGAGGCAGACGCGGGCCGTCACTGCAGGCCAGGCGGGCAGGACAGACGCCAGCGCCAGGCCGAGCCCGGCTCCTCCCTGGCGCAGCCTGGCCCTCCCTCCCGTCTCGGGCACCCCCGGAGGGGCGAGGTTCTGGGAAACGCCACGGTCCACAGTGGCTGGGGACCTGCTGACAACACTCCCCGGCGGCCGCTCAGTAGGGCCAGACCAGAGCTGAAGGCGCCTGTGTGAGCTGGCTGGCTCCGGCTTAGAATAGCATGGCAGCTGAGTTTCATAGGCAGCTCTAAGTTGCGAACAAAGGTGTAAACTGTGTGTTATTTCCACGCAAACAGGCACTCTCAGCTTGTACCTATGCCACCCCCAGCCTGGGGCACACGGGGAGCCACACCACTGCCCTTGCTGGAAACCAGCTCATTCTTGCTTCTATCCAAATGACTAGGCCGGGGCTTCCCTGGTGACTCACTGCTAACGAGCTGCCTGCCACTGCAGGAGACACAGGGTCGACCCCTGATCCAGGAAGACCCCACATGCTGCGGAGCAACTAAGCCCGGGAGCCGCAACTATGGAGCCTGTGCCCTGGAGCCCGAGGTCCACAAGAGACGTCACCGCAACAAGAAGCCTGCCCACTTCAACCAGAGAGTAACCTCCATTCCCTGCAACTAGAGGAGAGCCTGTGGCAGCAGTGAAAGCGCAGAATACCCAAAAATAAATAAATGAATAAAAATTTAAAAAGACAAGACTAGGCCACCCGCAGGTCCGCGTCTTCAGCACCCCAGCAAAGTCGGCAGTATCACCGACTGTGTCCAGATTCAGGTGAGGCCGCGCTGCCTGCAGACACACAGCCAACGTTCTGACAAGATCTTTCAGCCCACAGCCAGGAGAACCTTTGGAAACCAACGCTGGACACGTCCGCCCTTTGCCCAGGCCCTCCAGAGGTCAGCAGCTCAGGCTGGGGGTTGCGGCTAAAGCCCTAGCCCCGTCCCGAGCCTCCGCCCTCTCCGCGGCCCTCACGCTGGGCCTCCCCACCCTTCCCACAGCCTGGCCCCCAGCCTGGCTCAGCCCGCCTCCCCCCGGCTTGGCTCTGGTGCCACCTTCCCGATGACTTCACAGAACCCCAGAAAGATACAGCCACCCGTTTCCCACACTGCCCGAGCACTCCTGCCTGTGGACCTGCGACACGCGTCTGACAGTCGCTCTGTCCTCTGTCTCGGGCGGCCGCTGCCCTCTTGACCGTCGGCCCCGCCCACGGAGCCCCCCGACCAGAGCCAGGCCTGGTGCGTCACAGGTGCTCGAGACAGAGCTGCAGCCTCCACCCGGAGACCCCAGCCTTGCTCGGAACGGACCCGAGAGCCCCCGAGGTCCGCGGGGCGCTTGCGAGCACGGCTGCAGCGGCGGAGTGGCTGGCGGCGGCTCAGCCCGGGGCTCGGGGCCAGCAGCGCGCGCAGAGAGCCCTGGGCGGCACGCGCCCCTCGGGAGGGCACCGCCTCGCTCGAGTCTGAGGCGCGGTTCGGCACGTGGCCCCAGAGGGGTTTCATCAGCTCTTATCTTCGAACACTTCAATGCCCTGCAGATAGGTGGGCTGTTTCTGCAGAAACAGGCGCTCCCAGCCATCCGGACTCCGACCCCCGCGCGGCTGCCGGGCACCTACCAGCCGCAGGTTCTTCACCATCACCTCGCTGGCCAGCTCCTGCTCCTTCAGCTCCACCTTCAGCGCCCGCATGTCCTCGCGCAGCGTCCCCTGCTGCGCGCGGTGCTCCCTCTGTGCCAGCGTCATGGCCACGGTGCCCTCCGCCTTCACCTCCGTCAGGCTGTTCTGGTGCTCGTACAGCAGGTGCTTCACCTTCTGCTTGTAGACCTGGGCGGGGCAGCGGACCGCTCGCCTGCCCCGCCCGCCCCGGCGCACACCTGCTTTCTCACAGAGAACCCCTCCGAGCACCCCGGGTCGAGGACACAGAGGGCCGTCCGAAGCAGGGCAGGCCGGCACCCCCGCCCTCGGCCCGACTCCCGCGCCTGTGCGGCAGCTCCCCGCGGTCAGGCCAGCTCACTCACCTTGACCTCCACCTGGTGCCTCTCCTCAGCCTCCTCCATCTCCCGGTCCTTGTTCCGCAGCTCAGCCTTCTTCTCCTCCAGCTGCCGCCGCGTGATTTCCCAGAACGTGTGGATCTTGTCGCGCTCCAGCTGGAAGTAGTTGCGCTCCTCTCGCTCGCGGTCCAGCTCCTCCCGGATGCGGCCGATGTGCTCCTCCACCTGGCGGGCAGAGCAGGGCTGCGTGAGGGCAGAGGGGACAGACAGAGGCCGGGAAGACGGGGTGGGGGTGAGGAGTAAACCAGAGCTCGAAGGGGAGTTAACACCGAGCGCCGGGAAGGCTCGGGGACAGGGGACGTTCAGCAGAGAGCAGAAACCTCCTGTATTTGGGCGAGAGCCGTAAGATGATTCTATCCTGTCATTCATTCCTGGGAATTTATACTAAAGAAATTCCTCGAAAGAACACATGAGCGTTTCACTTAAAGATGCTGGCTACACCATTATTATAACAGCAAAAAAACAAAAAGATATGACCCAGGGTGCTTTTAAATAGCAGAATGGATGAGACACAGTGTATCAGCTAGAAGGTCACATGGTCCAGTGACACAGAGACGTGAAAATGAGGCTAATACATTCACAACACACAGGAAGTGTAAAACCTTTCAACTTGAAGGATATCTGTCAAGCAAAAAGTAGCATGCAAAACCAAAAGTCAGTCAAGAGGGCGTGATCCAGAGCAAATACAAGTCCGCAAACAGGTCAAAGAAAAAGGAAAAACAGCAGATCTCCAAGTTTCTTGGGATACTCAAGAAAGAATTAGTTATCTTCTGAACATAACTTCAGGCCACTCACTGTAAACTTTCCCTCTTTTGACTGCCATGTTCCTCACAAGGAAAGCACATGTCTCCCTTCTAGAGAGGGCCAAGACTATAACCCAGCAAGGAAGGGCAGTCAGAAAACTGGGAGGCCCAGGCCCAGGGTGGGGCTTGGCTCTCAGGAGGAAGTCCTGGCCCTGAGGATCTGCTAGCTTCATGCCACTCCAACGACTCATCTAAACAGGCTCCTCCCTATGCTGGCTCGTGCTGGATGTTCCCTCACTTGATATTTAGATGTTACAGAAATATCTAGATTTCTCTTGTCTTCTAATATCATAAAACAGACAGCTTTGGAGCCCAGTGCCCACAGGGTACCCGTGCAGCTATCCGGCCACAACTGCCATGAATCTCTCATTCTTGCCTGGACCCTGGGAGTTTCCAAGCTCTGCAGACTGACCACTGCCTCGTCACAGAACAGAAAGTACATACGTAGCTAAGAAACAGCTCAACTGTTCGGGGGCAAGGCAGCAGGTAAGTCAGCCTCCATGTGGCAGCCCCAGGGCCCCTGCCAAAGCCCAGCTTAACCCTCACCCCCTGCAGACACTGCCGATGGCTTCCCTGTGTGAGAAACCCTGCCTGCTCACTCACCACTTTCAAGAGCCTCTGCCCAGCTCTCTAGTCTGCTTTGATTCCTTTTACCTTAAAACTATCAAAAGTAAGCAATTCCTCGAAAGAACACATGAGCGTTTCACTTAAAGATGCTGGCTACACCATTATTATAACAGCAAAAAAACAAAAAGATATGACCCAGGGTGCTTTTAAATAGCAGAATGGATGAGACACAGTGTATCAGCTAGAAGGTCACATGGTCCAGTGACACAGAGACGTGAAAATGAGGCTAATACATTCACAACACACAGGAAGTGTAAAACCTTTCAACTTGAAGGATATCTGTCAAGCAAAAAGTAGCATGCAAAACCAAAAGTCAGTCAAGAGGGCGTGATCCAGAGCAAATACAAGTCCGCAAACAGGTCAAAGAAAAAGGAAAAACAGCAGATCTCCAAGTTTCTTGGGATACTCAAGAAAGAATTAGTTATCTTCTGAACATAACTTCAGGCCACTCACTGTAAACTTTCCCTCTTTTGACTGCCATGTTCCTCACAAGGAAAGCACATGTCTCCCTTCTAGAGAGGGCCAAGACTATAACCCAGCAAGGAAGGGCAGTCAGAAAACTGGGAGGCCCAGGCCCAGGGTGGGGCTTGGCTCTCAGGAGGAAGTCCTGGCCCTGAGGATCTGCTAGCTTCATGCCACTCCAACGACTCATCTAAACAGGCTCCTCCCTATGCTGGCTCGTGCTGGATGTTCCCTCACTTGATATTTAGATGTTACAGAAATATCTAGATTTCTCTTGTCTTCTAATATCATAAAACAGACAGCTTTGGAGCCCAGTGCCCACAGGGTACCCGTGCAGCTATCCGGCCACAACTGCCATGAATCTCTCATTCTTGCCTGGACCCTGGGAGTTTCCAAGCTCTGCAGACTGACCACTGCCTCGTCACAGAACAGAAAGTACATACGTAGCTAAGAAACAGCTCAACTGTTCGGGGGCAAGGCAGCAGGTAAGTCAGCCTCCATGTGGCAGCCCCAGGGCCCCTGCCAAAGCCCAGCTTAACCCTCACCCCCTGCAGACACTGCCGATGGCTTCCCTGTGTGAGAAACCCTGCCTGCTCACTCACCACTTTCAAGAGCCTCTGCCCAGCTCTCTAGTCTGCTTTGATTCCTTTTACCTTAAAACTATCAAAAGTAAGCAAGGGTCACAACACTCCGAGACCACACTGGCTCTCATGGTTTGCACATGTTACAGGTTTCAGGAGCCTTTAAATTGAAATTGTAAATAATATAATCATGTTCCCTAGCCCTTAATGTCATCCAAATGAACAACTGACCTAAAATAATTCACTGTTTACTGGTAAATAAAATAAATGAGAATGCCATTAAGTGTATGTACTACGGTAACAGTGTTGTAAACATCAGGGGTCTAAAAAGGGTAAGAATGAAAGAAAAGGTAAAATAACTTTTATATCAGAAAAACATTTCCGGGCTTCCCGGGTGGTCCAGTGGGTAAGGACACCACCTTGCAGTGCAAGGGGCGCCAGTTCAGTCCCTGGCCTGGGAAGATCCCACGTGTTGGGACACCAGTGTGTCCAACGACCGAGCCAGAGCTCTGGAGCGCATGCGCCCAGAGCCAGTGCTCTGCAACGAGAGAGGCCACTGCGACGGGAGGCCCACACAGGCCAAAGAACAAAGAAAATGAATAAATGAAAGACCAGTAGAAGTGGCCAAAAAAAGAAAAACATTTCCTGGGAGAAAGAAATGGAAACCACTCCCGTATTCTTACCTGGGACATTCCATGGACAGAGAAGCCTGGCGGGCTACAGTCTACAGGGTCACCAAGAGTAGTACATGACTTAGCGACTAAACAACAACATGGATTTGTCAGTTTCTGTTACGTGCGTACTGTAAGAAGCTAAATAATTAAAGGCCTTACTTGTGATTAAAAAAAGAAAGAAAAACATTTCCTTCCGAATTCCTGCTACCCTAGAGAAAAGTTCACCCTCGTGCTGTGCTGTCTTGCACGTCCTGGTGTGCACAGAGCAGCAGGCACAGGCTGGGGGGCGGGTGAGGAGCTGGGGGCTGCGGTCTCAGAGACTGGCAGCACAACCCCCACCCCCACCCCCGACCCAGTGCAGGCCGCAACGGGCCAGCCGGCTCACCTGCTCCTTGCTCATGTTCTCCGGAGCCAGTCCGTCAACAATCGGCGTGCCTTTGCCTGTGCCTTTCTTCCCTTTCTTTTTGGGTGCCTTGGGGTGAAGAGTGGATGGCTGGGTTAGGATTCACCTTCTGGGAGGCTCATTGCCTCCCAGGGCCATTTGGGAGCCTCCCTGGGACAGCCCACTGTCTCAGGCTTCCACCTGGACCACATCCCTCTGCCCTAAGGTCTCCCACCCTTAACCACGGGCACATTCTGTCGACACCCTTGGAGCAGCAAGGAGACCTCTTCCTTCTCAGAACAGAACCTTGTTTTCCCTCAGAAAGGAAGAGGGAAAACTTGTTCCTTGTATACAGCACAGACCTCCTTGGTGTGGAGCAAATAGGAATTTTTGCTTAAAAAGGAATATCCTATTTGCTCAAATATCCTATTTGCTCAGCCTCAAAAAGGAATATTCCCAGCAGCAAACTGTCAAATGTGCTTGACAAGTGCAGAGAGAAATCTGCAAAAAATTGTTCAATGGACGTATGGGGGGTGACTCAGACACTCCTGGTGAAGAGCTCTGGCACAGGCTGGGGCACTTGCTGTGCGCTCTGGGGCAGTGAGGTAACCTCTACATTTAGGCACTTCTCCAAGGTGCCAGAGGGGACCTCCCACCCCACTCCCTCCCTGGGGGGCCACTCAGCAGAGAACGCACTCCCTTCTGCCAAGCTTCTGTGGCCCCAGCTTTTGCCCGTGTGTGTGTGCACGCATCTACACATCTCTGCAACTTTAAATGTTAGAAAGCACAAAGCAGTAACACGAAAAAGGAAAATCACGCCTATTCCCAAAAGTGAGGGAAAGCAGGTGTGTCTTGGTGGTCTTTTTCCAGCTGACGTTCAGGAGAGCCATCCACCGAACTTCTCACTCCTAAAACATCGCCCTCTTTCCAACCCTTTACTCCAAGAAGTCCAGCCCATCGGAAGAGGATCGGGATTTGTCACCACCTCAGCATCTGGGAGTCACGGCTTTGTCGGAGGTCTCTCGAGCTCCCGGGGCTCCCCCAGCTGATGGCGACCCTGCCACACCTGCCTGGAAACTGAGTCGCCGACAGCCCTCTCGTCGAGGAGGGCGGCCACAGCTGCGCGCCCCCCTACAGAGCGCCGGGTGGAGAACCCCAGGGCGGCCAAGCTCCCGCCCCGCTGCGTTCGGCTCCGGCCTGAATCCCCGCCGGTCTGCCCGGGAAAGCGCAGTTCCCCTCCCGCGAGGCTCTGCCCCAGGGGCTCGAGGCGCGCGGAAGCCGCTGTCGGGACCCTCTTGGTCCCAGAGCCTAGAGGATCCCTGCTCCCCAAAGAGCTGAGCGATGACGCTTCCATTCCAGGTTAGGGAAGCCACTCGACCCAGGCTCCCTGTTCCGGACGCGTGCACCTGGGCCTCGGGTCTGAGGCAGGGGAGACGCTGCTGCCTGACCACCCACCCGGCGAGCACAGGATCCTGCAGAGACCGGTCTCCCAGCTCAAGGGGCGGCCCGCGTCCGGGGTCCACAGCATCCCGGAGCCTCCCCGCGGGGACGCCACCAGACCCCCCTGCCCGCAGCTCCAGGCCGCCGGAGCCCCAAGCCTCCGTTCCGGGGGGCTGCCTGCGCGCCGGGCTCGCCAACCCCTGAGCCCCAGGCCCCAGGCGCCGACCCTACAAGCCCGGCCGCCCCGCCTCACCATGGCTCCGGCTTCCCGACCGCCGCGACCCGCAGACCAACGCGCCCGCCCAGCCCCGGGGGCGCCGTCTCCAGGCAACGGCTGCGCGGTCCGCACGAAGTCTCGGGAATCCTCGCGAGAACCTGCTCGGGAGGGGCCTGGCCACGGCGGGAGTGCGTCCCTAGCAACGCCCCGGGTCCAGTCCGTAGATTCAGGCCGCGTGCGTGCGCGCTAAGCCACTCAGCCGTGTCCGACTCTGTGTGACCCCTGCGGGGCCCCCCGGCTCCTCAGTCCCTGGAGCAGCTGGGCGTTTTCCACAAACTTCCTCTCCAAGGTGCCCGGGGACGCATGCCTTTCGGGACGCCTCTTGTTTATTGCGGATCTTCCCCACTAAAGCTTTAGCTCCACGGAGGCTGGGGGAACGATTTCCTTCCCCTTCTTACGTATCTGAGTACCCGACGTGTGTACGTGACCAAGAGCGCATAACCTCAACGAGTAAGGAAAGGGAGGCTGCCTCACAGCGACCTTACCCAAACAGATTCCATTTCGCGGGGAAGCCCTGCCCTCGGGCCTCGCCCTGCCCTGCCCACCTTCAGAGTCCTCGCACCTGAGGTTGGAAGAAGCTGGGTTTCCACAAACCCTCATAGAGGAAACAAAAGTAGGCAAGAAAACGACGTTCCAGCGAGATCCAAAGTCCTGAAGTCAGCAAGTCTCTCCTTGACAAAAACTAACTGCTCTCCCTAAAGATAGTCGTCCTCCTGGTGAGGGAAAACTAGAAACCTCTGCTACAGGTTTCCAGATGCTCTCTGCAGGGCAGAAGTCATCACGGTTTCGTGTGTTTGTTTGTTTTTCCCCTAACCTCTTGCTCTGAAAACTGCTAACAGCTTTACGATTTGCAGAGTGAATTTCTGATCCCTGCTACCACCCAATCACTCATACCCAAGGTCTGTACACACCATTAGTTGCCTTGTTTTCTACACTTTCAACTTTACCATCTTCCCAACTAGTGGTTTTGCAGCAGGTCATGTTTTTCCATCAGTTTTGGGATGGCGAGGAACGCGCTCTCCCTGGAGGGCTGCCTTGGGCACAGAGTGTGACGAAATGAGAAAGGCTCCTCGGGCAGTGAAGAGCCTGGGGTTTCCAGTTCACCGACTCGAGTCCTGATTGTTCCTGGAGAGGCACAGCCCCTGGAAGGACTCTATCGACCTGGCTCGCACAGAGCCAGCCCTGCGGCCTCTCCGAGGTCTGACCGTGTCACTCAGCCGGGGCTGACAGCAGCCTGCCCGTGTCAGACACCTCGGGCCTGACGGGGTCTTCTCCCCCATGGCAGGCTCCTCGCCACAGGGGTTTTGGCAAGTAAGACCGTGCAGCTGGGCTGCACAGCAGGGCAGAGAGTATTATTTAACACTTACTTTGCAGACTCTATAAGCTGGGTGCCTCAGGCGAACTGACTTTTTGCTTTAGAATTCTGGCTGGAAGTCCTGAATTAAACAAATGCATTAACAATAATTCCCTTCAACAAAAAAGGGCAAGAATAGGAGGGTGAGCTCAGGATAACAAGACAAAGTGCTCGTCTGTCGGCAGCACAGCGTGGTTTAGCAGCGTGCGCTGCAGAGAGGATGAGTCCAGGGAGGCCTGGCTGCCGGCTCCCCAGGCTCGCCACAAGGCCCACAGCGACCCGTGCTTTTCACACTGAATGTGAGTTCCGAGTTTCAGAAAAGAGCCTCTCTCCACATGGGTGGCTTGATACTTTCAATTAGCCTCAAGCTGAGCATCTCAGAAACCAGGATGAATGACATCCGTTTCCTATAAAATCACAGACCTAGTGTTCATGAAAACCCAGTGACCTGCATCTAATATCTGGCTCTTCCTAACAGCCACGCCCCTGGCCTACAGGTAAACTGCCTCAGAGCCCAGCAGCAGCTCGATGGAGGCCTGGATACTTGCATGAGAGTTCTTAAGAAGACTCAACGCTTTTAAAGAACACTGAAGTAGTTACAAATGAAATGACATGAAACATACAGGATTTGCTTCAAAACAACCTAGAAGTGGAAGGAGGTATTGAAAGCAAAGAAAAACAGAATCTAGGAGAAGGCTCATCTTGGTTCCAAGTATTACCCCAGCCCCTAGGGAGGGCAGGGCCTGTCTCCTGAGGGAGAGCTTACATTTGGTCCACTGGCTCCTGTGGGCCAGAAAAACACAAGTGGCCCCTCAAATGGCCTGGGCTTTCTCACTTAGGGTGGGTGAGTCCCAAGGTAGCCTTGGGAGAGAGACCTGAATGCTACTTAAGACCCAGTGTTGGAGTTTCACGGCATTAGCCGACCACAGTGCACTAACCAGAGCAGACACGGCATGAATGGATAGGAGCGGAAGGTTCTGGAAGACATGGGGAATCAGGAGTACTGCCCTGACCATTGTGAGGCAATACAAACTTCCACCCCAACAGCCAGTGTCCCCTACTGTCTTGCTCTCCAAGGCTTCTGTCCCCACCAACCCCCTGTAGCTCAGCTTTGTCCGAGGGCTGACCTGCCTCTTGGGGGCAGGAGGTGGGAGGACACAGAGTGCAAACTACAGCGGCTTGTCCTAGTGGGTCGTGAGGTCATTTCCAGCCAAGGAAAAGCAAATAATTCCCTTCAACAAAAAGGGCAAGAATAGGAGGGTGAGCTCAGGATAACAAGACAAAGTGCTCGTCTGTCGGCAGCACAGCGTGGTTTAGCAGCGTGCGCTGCAGAGAGGATGAGTCCAGGGAGGCCTGGCTGCCGGCTCCCAGGCTCGCCACAAGGCCCACAGCGACCCGTGCTTTTCACACTGAATGTGAGTTCCGAGTTTCAGAAAAGAGCCTCTCTCCACATGGGTGGCTTGATACTTTCAATTAGCCTCAAGCTGAGCATCTCAGAAACCAGGATGAATGACATCCGTTTCCTATAAAATCACAGACCTAGTGTTCATGAAAACCCAGTGACCTGCATCTAATATCTGGCTCTTCCTAACAGCCACGCCCCTGGCCTACAGGTAAACTGCCTCAGAGCCCAGCAGCAGCTCGATGGAGGCCTGGATACTTGCATGAGAGTTCTTAAGAAGACTCAACGCTTTTAAAGAACACTGAAGTAGTTACAAATGAAATGACATGAAACATACAGGATTTGCTTCAAAACAACCTAGAAGTGGAAGGAGGTATTGAAAGCAAAGAAAAACAGAATCTAGGAGAAGGCTCATCTTGGTTCCAAGTATTACCCCAGCCCCTAGGGAGGGCAGGGCCTGTCTCCTGAGGGAGAGCTTACATTTGGTCCACTGGCTACTGTGGGCCAGAAAACACACAAGTGGCCCCTCAAATGGCCTGGGCTTTCTCACTTAGGGTGGGTGAGTCCCAAGGTAGCCTTGGGAGAGAGACCTGAATGCTACTTAAGACCCAGTGTTGGAGTTTCACGGCATTAGCCGACCACAGTGCACTAACCAGAGCAGACACGGCATGAATGGATAGGAGCGGAAGGTTCTGGAAGACATGGGGAATCAGGAGTACTGCCCTGACCATTGTGAGGCAATACAAACTTCCACCCCAACAGCCAGTGTCCCCTACTGTCTTGCTCTCCAAGGCTTCTGTCCCCACCAACCCCCTGTAGCTCAGCTTTGTCCGCGAGGGCTGACCTGCCTCTTGGGGGCAGGAGGTGGGAGGACACAGAGTGCAAACTACAGCGGCTTGTCCTAGTGGGTCGTGAGGTCATTTCAGCAGTTGCTGTTTTCAATTTTGCAAGCTAAAGAAAAATGGAGGCCATGAGCCTGTCTCACTGAGTGACAGTGGAAAAGGCCAGGGGCTCAGGGTGACTGGTGTAGACTAAGGCCTCAGAAGCCTTGTGGACAAGCTGCCTCAGGAGGGAACCTTTCTCGCAAACACCAAGTTCATACTCACCTTCCTCCTCTGCGCATGTTGCCACTCCCAGCTGGGAACAAGCTCTGTCTCCCTGACGCTTTTCTCTGGCATGGCTTTGTGCAGGCCATGTGAGCTAGCATCCGGATCTCGTGGCTTCCGGTAGCCGGCTGTGCATCTTGGTCACACGCCCCACCGTCTCTGTGTTCAGCTTTACCTGGAAAAATCAGGGCCCCTGCTCCTAAGGATTCCCCAGAATTAATATGCTACTGAGCATCAAGAGTTTGGCTCCGGGCTGCATTCCAGGGCTTCATGCAGGGAGCCAGCACCGCAAGTGGTGCTGTGGGCACGTCCGGACCCTGCCTGCCTCCCGTGACGCCCCCTCTCCGCCCGCAATTTTCGCTTTGCGGGCCCTTGGATGTCGTGCCCTCGGATGTCGTGCCCGTCCCTCCACGCCCCGCGGAGCGCCGGCACGTAGCTAGCGCCCCACAGATACGTGAGGGCGGCCAGACACAGTCTCGCGGCTGCCGGGTGAGCGCGCGCGCAGGGGCCCGGCCAGGGATGGGGGCTGCGGTCGGGCCCGGGTGGGTCCGCGCGAGGGGCGGTGTCCGCGGGGGCCGGCAGGGGGCGCGCGCGGCCGGGGCGGGGCCGCACCTGTGCTGCGGGGGCAGAGGAGGCGAACCGGGGAGGGGGGCGGACCGGGCCCCGGAGCAGCTGCGCGCCCCGCCCCGCGGGCTCCTCCCCGCCGCCGCGGTCCCCCGGCTGCTGCCCCGATGCGCTGCGCAGGGAGCCGGGGCCGAGTCGCCGCCGCAGCTGCAGGGGCGCCAGGGCACCCCCGCGGGCCCCCCCTCCCGCCCACGCCGCCGGGGGGGGCCCCCCCGGGTGCTTGGCCCCAGGTCCAGCGCCAAACTACAGCGGCTTGTCCTAGTGGGTCGTGAGGTCATTTCAGCAGTTGCTGTTTTCAATTTTGCAAGCTAAAGAAAAATGGAGGCCATGAGCCTGTCTCACTGAGTGACAGTGGAAAAGGCCAGGGGCTCAGGGTGACTGGTGTAGACTAAGGCCTCAGAAGCCTTGTGGACAAGCTGCCTCAGGAGGGAACCTTTCTGCAAACACCAAGTTCATACTCACCTTCCTCCTCTGCGCATGTTGCCACTCCCAGCTGGGAACAAGCTCTGTCTCCCTGACGCTTTTCTCTGGCATGGCTTTGTGCAGGCCATGTGAGCTAGCATCCGGATCTCGTGGCTTCCGGTAGCCGGCTGTGCATCTTGGTCACACGCCCCACCGTCTCTGTGTTCAGCTTTACCTGGAAAAATCAGGGCCCCTGCTCCTAAGGATTCCCCAGAATTAATATGCTACTGAGCATCAAGAGTTTGGCTCCGGGCTGCATTCCAGGGCTTCATGCAGGGAGCCAGCACCGCAAGTGGTGCTGTGGGCACGTCCGGACCCTGCCTGCCTCCCGTGACGCCCCCTCTCCGCCCGCAATTTTCGCTTTGCGGGCCCTTGGATGTCGTGCCCTCGGATGTCGTGCCCGTCCCTCCACGCCCCGCGGAACTCGGCACGTAGCTAGCGCCCCACAGATACGTGAGGGCGGCCAGACACAGTCTCGCGGCTGCCGGGTGAGCGCGCGCGCAGGGGCCCGGCCAGGGATGGGGGCTGCGGTCGGGCCCGGGTGGGTCCGCGCGAGGGGCGGTGTCCGCGGGGGCCGGCAGGGGGCGCGCGCGGCCGGGGCGGGGCCGCACCTGTGCTGCGGGGGCAGAGGAGGCGAACCGGGGAGGGGGGCGGACCGGGCCCCGGAGCAGCTGCGCGCCCCGCCCCGCGGGCTCCTCCCCGCCGCCGCGGTCCCCCGGCTGCTGCCCCGATGCGCTGCGCAGGGAGCCGGGGCCGAGTCGCCGCCGCAGCTGCAGGGGCGCCAGGGCCGGGTGACGCCGCCGCCGCGCGCGCCCCTCCCAGGCCCTGCCGGCCGCATGGAGCCCCCGGAGGGCGCCAGCCTGGGAGGTGAGTGTGGCCCCAACCCCCGGGAGCCCAGGAGCTGCGCCTTTCCCGCAGCCCGTCCCCCCCGGGCCCACTCATCGGCCACGCCCCGGGCCGCGCAGACCCACCGGCAGCTCGGAGTGCCCCTACGCCGGGCCGGAGCGGGGGAAGCCTAAGTCCGCCGCGCCGGGGGAGGCCAGGCCGGGGCACCGCCGAGAACGGCCCCCGCGCTGGGCTAGAGGCGCACTGACTGCGTCCCCGCCCCCTCGTCCTCCGCGCTCCCGACCCTGGCGGCGGTGCCTGGCGCGCTCCTGAGTGGGCGGCCCAGAGTTTTGTCCTGAGCCCCCTCCCAGCCGAGCCAGGGATACGGGAGATGGGGGCGTGCCGGGGCCAGAGGAGGGGTCCAGGGCAGCCGCGAGGCGTGGCGGGGATGCTGCGCTCCTAGCCGCGCATCTGCTTTGTTCTGCCCTGCCAGACCTCTCTGGGGGCAGGGCGGGGAGACCGCAGCCGGCATCCCGAGAGAAGGGCTTGGAACGGGGGAGGGGGTGGTACCCGGAGCTCGGCCTGCGGGGGCTCTCACGCCTGCAGGGATTGCTTGCCCGGGCGAGGCCAGGGGTGCACACATCTGGGAGGGAGGCCAGGTGGGGACGGAGTGACCACTCCCCAGGGCCTCTGTCAGCTGTCCAGACGGCGCGATGTACCGGGGTCTCTACCCTCGGAGCCTGGCCCCAGCCTGGCCCTGGCTTCTTGGTGGGAGAAGAATTCTAGGAACCTCTCCTTTTAGGAAAGGTTTTCCTGCGCCTAGAAGTTGGATGCAAACTGCCCGGCTCCCCCAGCGGGTCAGCCTCCAGAGGCACTCGAGCGTTCCCGGAGGCCCCTTCCCAAGGAGCCAGTCTCTGACCACACAGGGACCTGCTGGGGGGCCACACAGCCCACCAGGGCCGCCTCTGGAGACTAAAATGCTAGCCCTGGGGTGTCCTGAAGCAGTCAGTCCACTCACGGCTGTCTGCAGGCTCAGTTGGGCAGGTGCATTCCAGACACTGGGGGCCCTTGTCACCCTCCTTCTAAGCACCCGCAGACACAGGGTCGGGGGTTCAGGGTAGTGGGTGTGGCTTTCTTTGTTTTGAACTCCCGCTGGCAGCACCAGGCCCCAGGGCTTTCCGTGTGGCCTTATGAAGATCTGACGGGAAGGGCTGACTGCTAGCCATCCGGCCCTCTGAGCTCAGCTGAGGCAGAACCCCTCCACTGCAGACTGAGGTGGCAGAGAGCAGGTGTGAGGGAGGGGGGCTCCTGGAGCCGCAGAGACCTAAGCCATTCAGTGCCCAAACCCACAGGTTCACTGAGCACCTACTCTGTGCAGGCATGCGGGCGGAGGGGGGTCTGAGCCAGGGCAGAGCAAACAGGCTCTACAGGCGTCTTACCCCTACCCCACGTGCGGGCGGCTGTGTGTTTTGAGTCTGCTGACTTCGGGAACTTACATGCGGGCGGGGACGGCGGAGCACCTACAAAGCAGTAGAACAGAAAGCTGCAGCCCCCGCCCTCCACATGCCAGACGCAGGCAGCTCACCCGCTTCCGCCAACTTTTCTTCAGTACAAATTTACGGCAACTCTAGACCTATTACTTCATCCTTAAACTACCTCTATATGGCTTTTGGAATTAAAACCTAAAGGAATTAACCATTTAATATTAAAAGTGCACAGACAAGGAGGGGAGAATTGGGGTGCGCTGAAGGTGCCGTCGGGAGACCGAGCATCCAGCCCACCCACCTCCGGCCCGTCTGCCTGAGCGCCCCGCGTCCAGCCCGGGGTCTGGGGCCCCGCTGGGGTGGGGCCCCAGCCTGGCCCTGGCTTCTTGGTGGGAGAAGAATTCTAGGAACCTCTCCTTTTAGGAAAGGTTTTCCTGCGCCTAGAAGTTGGATGCAAACTGCCCGGCTCCCCCAGCGGGTCAGCCTCCAGAGGCACTCGAGCGTTCCCGGAGGCCCCTTCCCAAGGAGCCAGTCTCTGACCACACAGGGACCTGCTGGGGGGCCACACAGCCCACCAGGGCCGCCTCTGGAGACTAAAATGCTAGCCCTGGGGTGTCCTGAAGCAGTCAGTCCACTCACGGCTGTCTGCAGGCTCAGTTGGGCAGGTGCATTCCAGACACTGGGGGCCCTTGTCACCCTCCTTCTAAGCACCCGCAGACACAGGGTCGGGGGTTCAGGGTAGTGGGTGTGGCTTTCTTTGTTTTGAACTCCCGCTGGCAGCACCAGGCCCCAGGGCTTTCCGTGTGGCCTTATGAAGATCTGACGGGAAGGGCTGACTGCTAGCCATCCGGCCCTCTGAGCTCAGCTGAGGCAGAACCCCTCCCCTGCAGACTGAGGTGGCAGAGAGCAGGTGTGAGGGAGGGGGGCTCCTGGAGCCGCAGAGACCTAAGCCATTCAGTGCCCAAACCCACAGGTTCACTGAGCACCTACTCTGTGCAGGCATGCGGGCGGAGGGGGGTCTGAGCCAGGGCAGAGCAAACAGGCTCTACAGGCGTCTTACCCCTACCCCACGTGCGGGCGGCTGTGTGTTTTGAGTCTGCTGACTTCGGGAACTTACATGCGGGCGGGGACGGCGGAGCACCTACAAAGCAGTAGAACAGAAAGCTGCAGCCCCCGCCCTCCACATGCCAGACGCAGGCAGCTCACCCGCTTCCGCCAACTTTTCTTCAGTACAAATTTACGGCAACTCTAGACCTATTACTTCATCCTTAAACTACCTCTATATGGCTTTTGGAATTAAAACCTAAAGGAATTAACCATTTAATATTAAAAGTGCACAGACAAGGAGGGGAGAATTGGGGTGCGCTGAAGGTGCCGTCGGGAGACCGAGCATCCAGCCCACCCACCTCCGGCCCGTCTGCCTGAGCGCCCCGCGTCCAGCCCCGGGGCTGAGCTGAGGCAGCGCCCACCAGGCCTCCTCAGCGTGGGGGATGGGGCCCACGCCTCCCTCCCTGTAGCCACGTTGGCTTTTCTACTCATTCATCCATTCACTTCATTAATTCACTCGTTCACTGTAGGTGTGTGCAGAGCCCCTCCTCCATGCTTGGGGCAAAGTCCTGGGCACACAGCAGGGAACCTGAGATTTGGGCCAAGTTCTTGGCACGAATGTGCTGGAAAATAGGTCAGCAGCATAGCACACAGTAACCCTCTCCTATCCGTTCACAGCAGGCCCAGGGCAGGGCAAGCCAGTGGGCCCAGCTGTTCTCACCAGTGTGCTGTCTCCGCTTCCTCCCCTGCAGGAGCTCGGGCTGCACTTCCCCGATGGGGGTCCTGCCGGGCTTCCTGGGGCTCTAGAAACACCCGTCACCTTCCCTGGCCTGGGCCACCAGCCCTGCTCCTGCGTCTGCCCGGGTGACCCGTCCCTCCTCTGGCTCTCACCCGTGGGGAATCTGTCCCTTCCTCCTACAGGGGTTCCCCAAGAGGGCGTCAGACTCAGTAGACTCCGAGCACAGCCACGTAGCAACTCTGGCTGGGGTCTTGGGCTCATTCAGTCGGTCAGAGCACGTACGGTGCACCTGCTGTGCAGGAGGACCAAGCCAAGGTCCTGTTTCCTTCGCTTCTGGTGTCCCCGATACCCAAGTTGCATCTTCTGCGGCTCCCTCCCCCTCCAGCACTTACAAAATAAAGGGCAGATCACTGCCAGAGGGAGATGAAGGAATAACGTCAGCTTGAGGTGACTTTAATAAAAGTTCACAGACGTTTTAGGGGGCGCCCATCTCAGAAGCCACGGACTTCCTCCTCCCACCTGGACTGCATTCCAGTCAGTAAGCACGCAGGCAGGTGCCGTCCCACCCGCTCACCCGGAGCAGCCGGGCTTCCTCGGGGCCTTCCCTGCCTTCTGCCCACCTTTCATCCTAGTCCCCTTCCCCCTGGCCGGGCCCCTTCCCTGTGGGCACAAGGTTAGGGTCTCCTCTCCCCCCACAGGCTGGCAGGTGGTGGCCAAGAGCTCCCCGTCCAAAGCCCCCGTGTGAACACGCCTGTGACAAGTCAAGACCCTCAGTGTTACTGGTCAAAACTCACTGCCCTCCCACCTAGCTGGCTGTGACCATAGCTGAAAGGCATGTTGCTGGGGCTGCTAGCACAGAAAACCACAAGCCAGTGTCACTCTTCTTATTAAGCTAGAGTCACCTGCCCCATTCGGAGGCTCCAGAGAAAGGGCGGCACCTGCCCGGAGGCCCCAGCCAGCCAGAGGCCACCCTGGCTCACCCACAGGCTGGGCCACGTTTGCAGAAGCGGAGCAGGCCGCTCCGGGCCCGCGCACACCCTCGGGGAGGGGCCCGGCCGCTGTGCCATCCTCCCGCTAGCAGACAGAACGCGGTCCTGCAAAGGCCCCGCGGGCTCCCTGGGCCTTGACCCACTGCAGGGACTCAGGTTCAGGAACGGTGCCCTGGCCGCGCTGGGCAGCCAGACGGCCAGTGGCTGTAACCCTGTCCTCCCAGGATGCTCAGACACCATATTCCAGATGCGGCGGCAAGGCGGCAACCAGATCCCAGCTCCGGGCGGGAGTGGCGGAGTGGAGTGGCGACAGCACAGGGCGGAGCGGGGCAGTCAGCCGCTCCCTAGGGCGCGGTGCCCTCCGAGGTCCTCACCGTCCCCTCGGCCCGGACCCTCTGGAGCCACATGGCTCACAGGCAGCTGTCGGCGCTGTGCCAGCCCCGCCGGGGCCGGGGCAGCTGCTCCCGCGGCCTCAGCCGCACCCCCAACTCCCCGCAGGGACGGTGCGGCCACCCTGCTGGGGGCACTGCTTCCCGCTGACTGAGCACACCTGTTCAGTTAGGGGTCCCTCAGCTGAGGGCAGGTCTCTGTGGGAAGGGGGAGCCGGCTGTCCAGCTGCCTCGGGGCACGTGCCTGACAGCTGCCTGGGACCCCAGCTATGTGGGGGCGGGGCCCGGAGCATTCTGGAGGAGCCGCGAATGGACGGGCGCTTCCTGGGCTGAAGGTGGCACCATCACCACCGAGCAGATCCCACGGGGCCTCAGCTCTCACTTGACAGAAGGTTATGTGAAACAACCACTTACATGAAAACAACAGTTGCGCGGGAAAGAAAGCCTTGGGGCACGTCCCCAGTCGTGAGGTCGGTGAGGGGGTCTGTCACGGGCCCTGTCCAGCAACTGTCCCACTATGAGAATGTTTTCCTTTGGGCTCCAGCACAACATCGAACAGTCAGTCAGCTGAGCCGGGGCCACGCCGGAGTAAAGGAAATGCATGACTGTCTAACGGACCCTAGCGGGACCCAAGCTAGACAGGAGACAGCGCTGGGGTCCTGGGGGCTCTGAGAGGACCAGCAAGGGTGAGCCACGTTTGCAGAAGCGGAGCAGGCCGCTCCGGGCCGCGCACACCCTCGGGGAGGGGCCCGGCCGCTGTGCCATCCTCCCGCTAGCAGACAGAACGCGGTCCTGCAAAGGCCCCGCGGGCTCCCTGGGCCTTGACCCACTGCAGGGACTCAGGTTCAGGAACGGTGCCCTGGCCGCGCTGGGCAGCCAGACGGCCAGTGGCTGTAACCCTGTCCTCCCAGGATGCTCAGACACCATATTCCAGATGCGGCGGCAAGGCGGCAACCAGATCCCAGCTCCGGGCGGGAGTGGCGGAGTGGAGTGGCGACAGCACAGGGCGGAGCGGGGCAGTCAGCCGCTCCCTAGGGCGCGGTGCCCTCCGAGGTCCTCACCGTCCCCTCGGCCCGGACCCTCTGGAGCCACATGGCTCACAGGCAGCTGTCGGCGCTGTGCCAGCCCCGCCGGGGCCCGGGGCAGCTGCTCCCGCGGCCTCAGCCGCACCCCCAACTCCCCGCAGGGACGGTGCGGCCACCCTGCTGGGGGCACTGCTTCCCGCTGACTGAGCACACCTGTTCAGTTAGGGGTCCCTCAGCTGAGGGCAGGTCTCTGTGGGAAGGGGGAGCCGGCTGTCCAGCTGCCTCGGGGCACGTGCCTGACAGCTGCCTGGGACCCCAGCTATGTGGGGGCGGGGCCCGGAGCATTCTGGAGGAGCCGCGAATGGACGGGCGCTTCCTGGGCTGAAGGTGGCACCATCACCACCGAGCAGATCCCACGGGGCCTCAGCTCTCACTTGACAGAAGGTTATGTGAAACAACCACTTACATGAAAACAACAGTTGCGCGGGAAAGAAAGCCTTGGGGCACGTCCCCAGTCGTGAGGTCGGTGAGGGGGTCTGTCACGGGCCCTGTCCAGCAACTGTCCCACTATGAGAATGTTTTCCTTTGGGCTCCAGCACAACATCGAACAGTCAGTCAGCTGAGCCGGGGCCACGCCGGAGTAAAGGAAATGCATGACTGTCTAACGGACCCTAGCGGGACCCAAGCTAGACAGGAGACAGCGCTGGGGTCCTGGGGGCTCTGAGAGGACCAGCAAGGGTCCCCGAGAGGCCAGCGGCCATTGCCACTTGCGTGATGAGGGCAGAGGGTCTGGAAGCCAGAGAATGAGGGGCTGGGGAAAGGCAGCCTCCTCTGAAGCCCCCGCCCCCTGGCCACCCCCGTCCCCAGCACCGCCTGAGCCTCGAGGGCGGGCTCCACGGGCCAGGTCCTCCCGGCCACCCAGCCTGCGTCCTGGCGGTGGGGGGGGGGACCCCGGTCCCCTCCCGGTGACGCCTTCTCTGTTGCAGGCTTGGTTAAGGAGGTCGAGGTGCCGCAGGCTGCCCCGGGTGCCCCCGTCCCTGGCACGGGGACCAGTGGCCAGCCTCCTGCGGCGGAGGAGGAGCTGGGAGTCCCGATACCGGCCCCAGGGCTCTTGCAGGTCACCGAGAGGCGGCGTAAGTACAGCCCACCCAGCAGCACACGCCACAGGCCCTCGAGACCTGGGGCCCCGGGGCGGGGGGTCTCCGGCCCGGCTGCGGCCCAGGGGCTGGCTCCACCTTGATCCCGCCACACGGGCCGCCACAGGGCTGCTAGCGTCCTTTCTGCCCCCAGAGCCCCTGAGCAGCGTCTCCTCCCTGGAGGTGCACTTCGACCTGCTGGACCTCACCGAGCTGACCGACATGTCTGACCAGGAGCTGGCCGAGGTCTTTGCAGACTCAGATGACGAGAGCCTGGCCGGCGACCCGCACACAGGTGGGACCGCCGGGCCCGGAGGGGTTGTGGGGAAGCCCGGGGCCAGAGGCCCCCAGCACTGCTCCCTGGAGACCTGGTTTGGAACGTGATTTCCTTTCCGACGGGTTTGATTGTCCACGAGGCACCACAACACTCTGCCTCTGTGCTTCACACACTCTTCTGCCAACTTGAAGGAATTGTCTTGGCAGTTTCTAAACACCAGCAAAAGGCCGCAGCCACAGGCTCCAATAGTATCATTACTCACCACCCGGATTTCAGTACAAGGCAGAGCACAAAGCGGGTGGCATTCGCCAGCACCAGCCGCTCCTCAGCTCAGCTCCCAGCACCAGACCGCACTGGCCACAGGACGGCGTGGAAGCCACTGGGGCAGTGGAGGCCGAGACCTTGCTCCCTCCCTGCCCCTCACCCACACTGGCTCCAGGCCAGGCTCCCACCCCGTCAAAGGCCTCGGACGTGTGGGGACCCCTCTGGGGGCATCAGGCGAGCCTGTGCCCAGGCTGCACCCAGACCCCCGTGTACGCATTGCTGGTGCCCAGGGGACCCCACCGTGTGGCCAGACCCCCTGCCGAAGGCACAGACGGGCCCAGCAGTAGCCGCAGGAGTGACCTGGGACTCCGAGCCACGCTGACCCAGCCTGTGTTCCCGCCAGGCCTGCACCCGCTGCCCCGAGCTGGCTGCCTGCGCTCGCCCTCCTGGACGCGCACCAGGCCGGAGCACAACCGCGAGAAGCAGCCCTTTGGCGACCCTGAGCGGCAGCCTGCCGTGGTGGACACGTTTCTTACCGTGGAGAGGCCCAAGGAGGACTAGGCCAGGGCCCAGGGCCGCACCGGGGCAGCTGTGGACAGCCAGGCCCGCGAGGATCCTGCCTGCCCCGCCCCCACCGGCCCGCAGCTCGGGGCTGGGGGCTCAGGGCAGCTCCGCGTGAGCACAGCCCAGCAGCCTTATGTCAGCTTCTTCCTGGCCCCCGGACCAGGCACAAGGCCCAGGGACGAGACGAGGCTTCTGTCTGCTGGAACGGTGGTCTCACCTGTCACTAGGCCCCCGGACGGGGCCAGGGTGAGCGGGACCTGCCGGTGGGCCGGGCTCCTGGGGTTCCCGTGTGTGAGCCACCCGGCCGAGGGAGCTCCGACCCACGGGACGCTACCGTCCAGCCACGGAGCAGACGGGGTGCGTCCTGAAAGTCACCTCTTGATTCCCACCTCCCCACGTCCTGCTGCCCGGGGACACTATCAGCCCAGACACCCCCAGCATCTTGCTTGTCCCCCCTCCCTGCTTGACAGCCAGGCCCACCGTCCCCAGTGCGGACAGCCAAGCCCGTCGAGACGCCTCGGACAGCAGGGCCGGCGGGGCCGGCCGCGTCCCCACGGCCCACCGGGCGCACCCACAGGCAAGCACGCGCGCGGCTCTGTGCTCGGGGCAGTGTCCAGTGGAGGGTGCAGCAGCCTGGGGCCCGGGCACGAGGGCACCCAGTCAGGGGGCCAGGCTCCAGTGCTCCCAGTGCTGCTTATGAGCCGAGGACAGGGCCGGCTTCCAGTCTGACTTGAGCCTAGCCTGCTTTCTGTCCCCAAGGCCACCTGCCCTGACCGTTCTCTGCTGAGACGTTTCTGGGGAAGGAAAACGGGCTCCCCTATGGAGGCCCTGGGCGTGTACCGGGCACGCGGGGTGGGGCCAGAGCACACCCTGCCAGGAAAGGGGGCGCCTCTGCGCCAGGACTGGGGCGCTCCCTCCACACAGGAGGGGCAGCTGCAGGGGGGTGTCTTCCAGACACAGCCGAGGGTCTCCCTTAAAGGGGACGCCCTGAGGGCGCCTGCATGCCCCGCCCGCCCCCAGGGCCTCCCCTCCAGTCAGCATCCCTCCCGCCGCAGCGCCCACGACCACGTCTCCAAACAGCGCGAATAAAACGTCAGCCAGTCTTCCACCTCACGGCCGGCATGTTCCTTTCCAGCTGACACTGGGGCTCGGGGACAGCCCGAGGCTGGGGCGGGGCAGGAGGCTAGTGGCTCCGGGCAGCCCCAGGAGCCCTCTGCTCTGAAACCCTGGGGGCTCCGCTGCGAGGCACTCAGGGGCTTGCACGGGGCCAGCCCCCAGAGGTGCCCCCAAGAGGCTCCTGCAGCCCAGGGCAGGGTCTGGGGAGGCAGCCAGCAGGTGGGGCCCGTCTGTGAGGAGACGGCCGCGGACCTGAGACGGCTGGCGCAGAGAGCAGGCGGCTCCTCCCGGGGCGAAGCCTCGGCCCAGGTGCTGGAGGGCCCAGAGCCCGCCAGGACAGGGGAGCTGGCGACCGGAGGAGGCGAGGGCACGGGGCATGCACGCAGAGGCGCTGGAGCCAGGGGGTGCCCTGGACCCAGAGAGGGGCTGCACCCCAGGCTCGGGACACCCTGGGGCCTGCCTGGGGCTGGGGGCACTCTGCCTCCCTCAGAAAGCCCCGGCAGCTCAGGGCACAGGTGAGTGTAGGAGGCTGCACCACAGGGCCCGCCCCAGAGACTTCAGAAATTCAGCAATACACGCTTTACAAACAACAAAGTTGCACGTGTTTGTCCTAAACGGGAAGTTCTATTTTCGAGCCAAACATACCAAAAGTTGGGGAAAATGTCATCCCCAAGGCTCGTGTGGAGGCCGGGCTGGCAACAGGGGCCACGGAGGGGCAGCCACCCCTCCTCCCGCCCCCTAAGGCAGTGTCCAGACTCCGACACCTGTTCGTGGCCCGAGCCGTGCGCGGGGGCCCACCGGGCCGTTTCCACTGCCCCAGCTCCCCGGGCACCTGCCCCCAGTCTCACTCCGGGTCCGACCAGCCGAGGGGCTCAGCCTAGAGCTCAGCGGCACCTCCAGAGGCTGTCCCGTCCTGCAGCAGCCCAGAGCCGCCACCTTCTGGATTCTAACAACACGCGGCCCCAGGAACAGAGAAGTGGGGGCGGAAAGGCCCTACCCCGAGAATGGGTGGGGCTCCCTCCCTGGGTCGGACCACGAAGGCCCCTGACCCCCTGCCACGCGCCTGTGGGAACAGCGAGCTCCCTCCCCAGTAGCGAGCTCCTTCGACCGCCTAGCTGTTCCTTGGCTACAGGGCTTACGTACTTCCCTCCCTCTGAACCTCACACGCTGTGGGGACTTCTGAGGCGACCTGCGCTGACTCCCCCAGCCACCAGGGGACCGGGTGCCACCTCTCTCGCTGGAAGTGCACGTTCTGGCAGCGGGACCCGTGGACCCTGATCCGAAGATTCCCGCTTGGGACTGTAAGAGCTTTACCTTGCTTTCTGGAGTCCCAGAGGCTGCACTCCAGCCCCGCAAGCCCTCAGGTGGGGCCCGTCTGTGAGGAGACGGCCGCGGACCTGAGACGGCTGGCGCAGAGAGCAGGCGGCTCCTCCCGGGGCGAAGCCTCGGCCCAGGTGCTGGAGGGCCCAGAGCCCGCCAGGACAGGGGAGCTGGCGACCGGAGGAGGCGAGGGCACGGGGCATGCACGCAGAGGCGCTGGAGCCAGGGGGTGCCCTGGACCCAGAGAGGGGCTGCACCCCAGGCTCGGGACACCCTGGGGCCTGCCTGGGGCTGGGGGCACTCTGCCTCCCTCAGAAAGCCCCGGCAGCTCAGGGCACAGGTGAGTGTAGGAGGCTGCACCACAGGGCCCGCCCCAGAGACTTCAGAAATTCAGCAATACACGCTTTACAAACAACAAAGTTGCACGTGTTTGTCCTAAACGGGAAGTTCTATTTTCGAGCCAAACATACCAAAAGTTGGGGAAAATGTCATCCCCAAGGCTCGTGTGGAGGCCGGGCTGGCAACAGGGGCCACGGAGGGGCAGCCACCCCTCCTCCCGCCCCCTAAGGCAGTGTCCAGACTCCGACACCTGTTCGTGGCCCGAGCCGTGCGCGGGGGCCCACCGGGCCGTTTCCACTGCCCCAGCTCCCCGGGCACCTGCCCCCAGTCTCACTCCGGGTCCGACCAGCCGAGGGGCTCAGCCTAGAGCTCAGCGGCACCTCCAGAGGCTGTCCTGTCCTGCAGCAGCCCAGAGCCGCCACCTTCTGGATTCTAACAACACGCGGCCCCAGGAACAGAGAAGTGGGGGCGGAAAGGCCCTACCCCGAGAATGGGTGGGGCTCCCTCCCTGGGTCGGACCACGAAGGCCCCTGACCCCCTGCCACGCGCCTGTGGGAACAGCGAGCTCCCTCCCCAGTAGCGAGCTCCTTCGACCGCCTAGCTGTTCCTTGGCTACAGGGCTTACGTACTTCCCTCCCTCTGAACCTCACACGCTGTGGGGACTTCTGAGGCGACCTGCGCTGACTCCCCCAGCCACCAGGGGACCGGGTGCCACCTCTCTCGCTGGAAGTGCACGTTCTGGCAGCGGGACCCGTGGACCCTGATCCGAAGATTCCCGCTTGGGACTGTAAGAGCTTTACCTTGCTTTCTGGAGTCCCAGAGGCTGCACTCCAGCCCCGCAAGCCCTCGGAAGGGCCGCGTCCGCCTCCAGGCCAGCTGTGCCCTCCACCGGCTCCTCGTAGGTGGTCTTCTCAGCCAAGGGCTGTGGCCCAAGCCGCTCCACCAGGTCCGCCCGTTCCCGCACCTCCCTCTCCGGCAGCCGCCTGCCCACCTGCCCACCAGCCTGCATCCGCCCACCATCAGCCAGGCCTGCAGAGCCCCAGCCTGAGCCCCGGGTCCCAGGGCCCTGTGACCACCCTTCCCCACAAGAGCAGGGGAGGAGAGGAGACCCTGGGCCCCCGCGCTCCCAGGACAGCGCCCTGAGGATGAGCACAGGAGCCCCCTCTTGTCCCGGTGTCCCCAGGAAGCCGTGGCGGGGCCTGCCTTCGGGGAGAAGCTTGGCGTGAGGCGAGTTAACAGTGAGCCTCCAGGTGTCCGGAGGCCGATCCAACCTCTCGGGGAACCAGCGCCCCCTCTGCCCGCCCACCCACGTGTCCAGGAGGACACATTCTAGACAGTTACATTTCTCCAGGAGTGAGAGGGCTGAGGCCTGGAGCACACACTGTGCACGCGGCTCCAGGACCAGAGGCGCCGCGGACAAGAAGGGGCCAGACTGACCCCGAGCCGGGGTCTGCGTGCTCCAGGAGCCGCCCACCGCCGCAGGGCCAGCCTCGTGGTAGGCCGCCGTCCTCTTCCCGCCAGGCTGCAGGACGTGCATCTTCTCCAGACCTGCAGGTCACGTTCCTGGTGAGAAGCACAGAAGGAATGGGCAGCAGAGAGCTGGGCAGCACGCCCCCGCTCGGCGCGGGGCGGGGGCGCGCTGGTCAGAGCAAGCCGCGGCCTGTCTGCTCCACACGCACTGCTCAGGCCTGCGGGGCCTGTCCCTCCAGACCAGACGCTAAGAGAAGGCCTGCGCCCCCCCGCCCCCGCCCCCGCCAGAAGCAGACACTCAGGGCAGGCGAGGGCCGCGCGTCGGCAGCGGGCTCGGCGACGTGCGGCTCAGCTGGCAGGCGGGGAGGCCGAGGCTGGGCGCCGAGGGGCGTCTGTTCACCGGGCACGCGGGTCCCGGGCGGAGAGCAGGGCGGGGGGCACGGCACCGCGTGGGGCTCTTCTTCCTGGCACTGCCACCACGACAGGGCCCAACAGCTGTGGCCGCCGCCGTGGGCTCCCGACACCACGCGCCCACGGGCGTGCGTCCCGCCGCAGCACCATGTGGCGCAGAGATGAAGCGGCCCTGCCCGCCCGCTGTCTGCACGCGGGTCCCCCCGGCGTGGGATGGGGCTGCGGATGGCTGCTGCCCGCAGACGCCTCCCTGACCTCCGGCTCCAGACGTGCACTCTGGAGACCCTGACCCCTTCGCGGCACGCTGGCCCAGGGGAGCGCCAGGGCCCCCGGCAAACTGCCCAGGGATGCCCCCAGCAGGCCGTCCTCTCGGCCCCCGTCCACCCGGACCGAAGGCTGGCTCAGCGCCTGGAGGCTACGTTTCCCCAAGATTCTGAACGTGGCTCCAGGAAGAGCCCGAGCGCTGCCGGCAGGTCCCACGTCCCAGACCCAGGTCTGGAAGCTCGCCCACAGCAGCCTGGCTCGGCTCCCGTGACCCTCTCGACGGCCCGTTCGAAGTGCTCATCCCCGACAGAGGGGCTCGGGTGGTGGGCAACCATCAGGACAGCCTCTTTGCAAATGTTAGGGATATCAGCACCTGACCGGAAAAGGAGAAGCACCCTGTGAGGGCTGCCTCACGGCCTCTGCGGGGAGGGAGCAGCGCCAAACCAGGTCACAGGTGCGGAGGAAACAGGAGCTGCTCTGTCTGTCACTGCTGCTTTCAGCCAGGTGCTTCGCTCAAGAATCTCCCGAGGCGTGACTTATTTCACATGAACCTATCTGTTTTAAGTGTGCATTTCAAAGACTGTCAGGAAATTCATCAAGACGTGTGACGACGGCCCTCATCTTACCTCAGGAAGGCGCTCTCTGGGGCTGGACCCTGTGCCTGGGCCCAGCTGGCCGCCGCTCTGCTTTCCACGTCCAGGCGTCCACTGCTCTGGGCGCGTCGCACAAATGCCGCCACCCAGGACGTGCTCTCTGCTGTGCGCTCCCTTCCCACGGCGCTGCGTTTTCCGTTCATCCAGTGCCAGAGCGTGTCCTGCTGTCTCTTTCCTCTTCACAACCGAGCGAGTTTCCGTTGGCCCAGGGGCCGCCACGGAAGACGCCAGCCTCCAGGACGCCTGGGGCCCTCATCTGACACGGCAGGCCCTCTCTGCAGGTTCCGTCCAGGGGACACACGTCTGCTGGACACCGGGGTGGTCTCCCCCTTGTGGCTATTCAGAGGAACCCTGCTGCGAGCGTCTGCACGCGGGTCCCCCCGGCGTGGGATGGGGCTGCGGATGGCTGCTGCCCGCAGACGCCTCCCTGACCTCCGGCTCCAGACGTGCACTCTGGAGACCCTGACCCCTTCGCGGCACGCTGGCCCAGGGGAGCGCCAGGGCCCCCGGCAAACTGCCCAGGGATGCCCCCAGCAGGCCGTCCTCTCGGCCCCCGTCCACCCGGACCGAAGGCTGGCTCAGCGCCTGGAGGCTACGTTTCCCCAAGATTCTGAACGTGGCTCCAGGAAGAGCCCGAGCGCTGCCGGCAGGTCCCACGTCCCAGACCCAGGTCTGGAAGCTCGCCCACAGCAGCCTGGCTCGGCTCCCGTGACCCTCTCGACGGCCCGTTCGAAGTGCTCATCCCCGACAGAGGGGCTCGGGTGGTGGGCAACCATCAGGACAGCCTCTTTGCAAATGTTAGGGATATCAGCACCTGACCGGAAAAGGAGAAGCACCCTGTGAGGGCTGCCTCACGGCCTCTGCGGGGAGGGAGCAGCGCCAAACCAGGTCACAGGTGCGGAGGAAACAGGAGCTGCTCTGTCTGTCACTGCTGCTTTCAGCCAGGTGCTTCGCTCAAGAATCTCCCGAGGCGTGACTTATTTCACATGAACCTATCTGTTTTAAGTGTGCATTTCAAAGACTGTCAGGAAATTCATCAAGACGTGTGACGACGGCCCTCATCTTACCTCAGGAAGGCGCTCTCTGGGGCTGGACCCTGTGCCTGGGCCCAGCTGGCCGCCGCTCTGCTTTCCACGTCCAGGCGTCCACTGCTCTGGGCGCGTCGCACAAATGCCGCCACCCAGGACGTGCTCTCTGCTGTGCGCTCCCTTCCCACGGCGCTGCGTTTTCCGTTCATCCAGTGCCAGAGCGTGTCCTGCTGTCTCTTTCCTCTTCACAACCGAGCGAGTTTCCGTTGGCCCAGGGGCCGCCACGGAAGACGCCAGCCTCCAGGACGCCTGGGGCCCTCATCTGACACGGCAGGCCCTCTCTGCAGGTTCCGTCCAGGGGACACACGTCTGCTGGACACCGGGGTGGTCTCCCCCTTGTGGCTATTCAGAGGAACCCTGCTGCGAGCGTGCGTGGACCAGCCTTGGCGCGGACTGGTGTTGTCAATTCTCTCGGCAGGAGCGGGGCTGGGGCCCCACGCTGGCTGTGCTTCACTCCCGGAAGCGCCAGGCCGCCTATCGCCACACTGGTTCTCATCCCCCAGCAGCATGCAGGTGTGCTCGCGCGCCCGCCACCACTCCGTCTTTTCTGGCCACCCTGGTGGGTGTGAGCTGCCGTCGCACGGTGTTTCGGATGTGCACTTTCCTAATAACTAACACCACAAGCACGGCTGCTGGCCATTTGCATACTTTCTTTGGAAAACTGCCTGTTCAAACTGCTTTCCCATTTCTAGGGTGGGTTCTTTATACATGCTGGATGCTAGATCCTGCCAGGTGCACAATTTTCAGACATTCTGTTTCTTTTTGTGGCCTTTTCATCCTGTCAGTAATGTCCCCTGATGCACAGATTTCAACTCTGAAGAAGTCTCCTCTGTCTTCTCACTTCCTGCCTGTGTTTTAAGAAACCATCACCAACTCTGAGGTCGTGAGGATTTCAAGACCTTCATGGTTCTGGCTCCACAGCTCAGCTCTCTTACCCACTCGGAGCCGACCGCACTCTGTGACCTAAGGTCACTTGACAAAACCAACTGCCCGAGGTGGACGGGCCACACCTGGCCTCTCCCGCTGACTCGGCTGGTCGGTGCCCACCCTTGTGCCACAGCCCTGTCTGCTGACGACGCGCGGCACGAGCTCCGCACTGCGGACGTGCGTCTGCGACTCCGCTCGGCCGGGCTGCGCGGGCCCTCCCGTCCCAGGCGGCCCCACAGCAGCGGGCGACGCACAGAGGCTCTGCGCCCACCAGCCCTCCCGCCCTCACAGGTCACACCTCTCTGCATGGCGTCCCCGTCCACAGACAGGTCACTTCGGCTTTACGCACCTGTCCTTTATGTAGGAATGCCTTAGTTCCTCCTTCACTATGGAAGTCCTGCCAGACCCACGCCTCCTGGCCTCAATTTCAAAGAGAAGTCAGCTCTACCCTTCCTGAAGGTCCCTTTGGTCCCGCTAGCCTCAAGGCCTCTCCCGACCTCTGACCAGCGTGGATGACGCTGGGCCTCCGCGTGGGCACCCCTGCACGTCCAGGACTCCTCCCCCGGGCAGCACGGCCGGGGGATGGGGCCACAGCCCACCGTCACTGCAGCTTGTGCTCCGGCACCAGGAATGGCAGCGGGCACGAGTCGGCGTCAGGGCCTCTGACCCGCCCACAGACTCATGGTCCTAAGGGTACCAGGACCGAACAGCATAACCGGACCCCACCCACCAGCAGGCGGGGGCCCCAGGGCGGCCCTGGCCACCCTCACTCACCTGTGAAGCCTGGAGTGAGGGCCATGAAATTCCTCACCAGGACCTCCTTGCTAAGGCTCGAGTCCAGCTTGAGTGGACGCAGGTGGACCCTGAAGACAGATGACCTGCCTTTGATGTCCGGGGGGCCTGAGAGAAACACACAGACGGCCAGGGTGGGGTCACCTGCAGCCACTTCACGAGAGGCCAGGAGGGCCCTCCCCTGCATGTCGCTGTCGCACACTCGACTCTCCGACCGGGCCCGGGAGCTCCCTGTGGCAGAAATGACCCACAGGTCACGGACATTCAGCTCCCCAACGCATCTCACGCCTTCCTGACCGGGGGCCTCTGGCCGCACAAGCCAATCCCCAGGACGACCGCCCTGGCCGCAGGGGTGCTGGCACCGCTGAGGCCCCGCATTTCCAGGATCTCCTCACAAATGGAGAGGGCCGGGGTGAATGCTTCTCCTGTAAACAGTGCACGAGAAAGAAGCGCTGGACGACCACGCCTGTCACCTTGCTGCCAGCGACGTGGACGACCGTGACCTTCCTCCCGCCCCAGCCACACCTGTTCTTCCCCAGGTGGGGCCCGCTCACGCCCCTCCACTGGGTCACATGCTATGTGAAGCGCTTCGGGGCTCCTCAAACCCTCCTCCAGATGCACGACGAAGGACCTCACAAACTTTCAACCCAAAGGCATGAGGAGCCAAGACTCAGCGCGCTCACCAGTGCACATGTGAGCCGGACTGGCCTGGCGTGCCAGGCGCGGGTCCAAGGTGTCGGGGCAGTTGGTGCCGGCCAGCACCACGGCCTTCACAGTAGAGCCGAACCCTGGGCACGAGAGCGGATGCGCCCAAGCAGGGGCCCGGCCAGCGAGAGTCTCCTCTCTCTGCACCCCTGGCCCCACCTCCTTGGCCCACTGCCCACCCAGAAGCCCCGTGTGGACGCTGCTTCTCCTGCCGGCCCCGCAGCCCGCGCCCGGGCCGCTCCGAGTGGGCACACACACGCTCACACCCCAGGTAGGAGGCGGCGGCTCCGGTCCCCCACCTCATGGCTCTGGCTAAGGCACAGGAGCACCGGCGGGTGCTCCGACCTTCCTCAGCCAGCTGGGAGGAGCCCCGTGGCCCAGGCTCGGGGTGTGGTCCCCCGTCCTAATGCGGGTCCCTGCCAGCCTCTCACAGCAGGCTCTCCAGGCCGACTCTCCACCCAGGTCCTGAAAGGCTTGCTGGGCCCGGGGAGCCAGACGGGGTGAGGCCGGGGGCGGCACTAAAGAGAAGAGGAGAGGACGGGCGCCCAGTAGGGTGCGGACCTGACCTTACCTAGCCCTCGCCCTCAGAAAGGCGAGCTCGGGGCCTCTGGCTGTCCCTGGGGCCTGGGATTCAGAGAGGGCCCCCACTCGCTCATAAGAAGGGCTCCCCATGCCTCAGCTGTCTGGGCTGCCGGTGTTTCCTCCTTGGAGGCTGGGCTCGTGGCCCACTCTGTGCAGAGGCTGCCACGTGACCAGCCCCAGGGGAACCCCGTCCTGGTCAGTGACACTCCCGAGTGTCACCCAGCTGCGGCCAGGAAGGAGCTGCGACCTGGACTCAGTTCGGGCTCGGCTTGGCATGCTGGGCTCCCGGGCCTTGCTGCCAGCGACGTGGACGACCGTGACCTTCCTCCCGCCCCAGCCACACCTGTTCTTCCCCAGGTGGGGCCCGCTCACGCCCCTCCACTGGGTCACATGCTATGTGAAGCGCTTCGGGGCTCCTCAAACCCTCCTCCAGATGCACGACGAAGGACCTCACAAACTTTCAACCCAAAGGCATGAGGAGCCAAGACTCAGCGCGCTCACCAGTGCACATGTGAGCCGGACTGGCCTGGCGTGCCAGGCGCGGGTCCAAGGTGTCGGGGCAGTTGGTGCCGGCCAGCACCACGGCCTTCACAGTAGAGCCGAACCCTGGGCACGAGAGCGGATGCGCCCAAGCAGGGGCCCGGCCAGCGAGAGTCTCCTCTCTCTGCACCCCTGGCCCCACCTCCTTGGCCCACTGCCCACCCAGAAGCCCCGTGTGGACGCTGCTTCTCCTGCCGGCCCCGCAGCCCGCGCCCGGGCCGCCCGAGTGGGCACACACACGCTCACACCCCAGGTAGGAGGCGGCGGCTCCGGTCCCCCACCTCATGGCTCTGGCTAAGGCACAGGAGCACCGGCGGGTGCTCCGACCTTCCTCAGCCAGCTGGGAGGAGCCCCGTGGCCCAGGCTCGGGGTGTGGTCCCCCGTCCTAATGCGGGTCCCTGCCAGCCTCTCACAGCAGGCTCTCCAGGCCGACTCTCCACCCAGGTCCTGAAAGGCTTGCTGGGCCCGGGGAGCCAGACGGGGTGAGGCCGGGGGCGGCACTAAAGAGAAGAGGAGAGGACGGGCGCCCAGTAGGGTGCGGACCTGACCTTACCTAGCCCTCGCCCTCAGAAAGGCGAGCTCGGGGCCTCTGGCTGTCCCTGGGGCCTGGGATTCAGAGAGGGCCCCCACTCGCTCATAAGAAGGGCTCCCCATGCCTCAGCTGTCTGGGCTGCCGGTGTTTCCTCCTTGGAGGCTGGGCTCGTGGCCCACTCTGTGCAGAGGCTGCCACGTGACCAGCCCCAGGGGAACCCCGTCCTGGTCAGTGACACTCCCGAGTGTCACCCAGCTGCGGCCAGGAAGGAGCTGCGACCTGGACTCAGTGGAGAGAGGGCTCCGGAGGCTGTGGCCGGCTTCCCAGCCTGGGCACCTGCTCGCTGTGGTCCTGCCCCGTCCTGGCCCTCGCTCGACCGTGGCTGTGAATCCAGCGACACACAGAGCCCACAGATCCTCCCCCTCCGGGCACACCAACCTGAGGCGCGTCGGGACCCCGACTCGGCGGCAAAGCCAAAGGGAGGACAGGACCGGCCAAAGGTCCAGCCAGGGTCCTCCAAACTAGAAGACCAGTAAAAACGCCCAGACTCTCCCAGAGAGGCTGCGACAGGCCCGAAGCTGTCCCCCAAACCAGACCCTCCCTGAGCAGGAATCCCAGGTGGAAGAGGGGGTGCCAGGGCAGGAGGCAGCAGGATGGAGGCGGCCAGGATGCCACCTGGGCATCAGCCCTCACGCTGCTGCTGAGCCCAGAGGGCGGCTCCCTGCACCGTGGGGCCTGAGGACGCCTTCCTCAGACCAGGAGGGGGCGGCTCTCTCCCGGGGGAGCTCTGCACGGACAGCAAGCCCACTCAGCGCCCATCTCCATGAGCAGTTGGTTCAGGGTGCCCTCCTGCTCACTCTGGCCTCCAAAGGGCCCACGGCCACGATTCCACCCAATGCCGTCAATCTCATCGACGAACAAGACACAGGGAGCCTATCTGCAGGCCACTGCAAACAGACCACGAGCCCAAAACAGGAGGCCACGCAGACAGGGCTTTGTCACTGGCGCCAGGACTGGACCCTGAGTTTCCTGGCCCGAGGCCCCACCTCTGGGGCTTCATTCCCATTTGCTGCTCTGTCCTCCCGGTCGCCTACACCTGCCCTCGGCTCGCCCCATCCCGTGAAGCCCAGGGGAGGACGAGGTGTGTCACGACCCGACTGGCGGTGGGGGAAAGAGAAGAGGAGAGGACGGCGCCCAGTAGGGTGCGGACCTGACCTTACCTAGCCCTCGCCCTCAGAAAGGCGAGCTCGGGGCCTCTGGCTGTCCCTGGGGCCTGGGATTCAGAGAGGGCCCCCACTCGCTCATAAGAAGGGCTCCCCATGCCTCAGCTGTCTGGGCTGCCGGTGTTTCCTCCTTGGAGGCTGGGCTCGTGGCCCACTCTGTGCAGAGGCTGCCACGTGACCAGCCCCAGGGGAACCCCGTCCTGGTCAGTGACACTCCCGAGTGTCACCCAGCTGCGGCCAGGAAGGAGCTGCGACCTGGACTCAGTGGAGAGAGGGCTCCGGAGGCTGTGGCCGGCTTCCCAGCCTGGGCACCTGCTCGCTGTGGTCCTGCCCCGTCCTGGCCCTCGCTCGACCGTGGCTGTGAATCCAGCGACACACAGAGCCCACAGATCCTCCCCCTCCGGGCACACCAACCTGAGGCGCGTCGGGACCCCGACTCGGCGGCAAAGCCAAAGGGAGGACAGGACCGGCCAAAGGTCCAGCCAGGGTCCTCCAAACTAGAAGACCAGTAAAAACGCCCAGACTCTCCCAGAGAGGCTGCGACAGGCCCGAAGCTGTCCCCCAAACCAGACCCTCCCTGAGCAGGAATCCCAGGTGGAAGAGGGGGTGCCAGGGCAGGAGGCAGCAGGATGGAGGCGGCCAGGATGCCACCTGGGCATCAGCCCTCACGCTGCTGCTGAGCCCAGAGGGCGGCTCCCTGCACCGTGGGGCCTGAGGACGCCTTCCTCAGACCAGGAGGGGGCGGCTCTCTCCCGGGGGAGCTCTGCACGGACAGCAAGCCCACTCAGCGCCCATCTCCATGAGCAGTTGGTTCAGGGTGCCCTCCTGCTCACTCTGGCCTCCAAAGGGCCCACGGCCACGATTCCACCCAATGCCGTCAATCTCATCGACGAACAAGACACAGGGAGCCTATCTGCAGGCCACTGCAAACAGACCACGAGCCCAAAACAGGAGGCCACGCAGACAGGGCTTTGTCACTGGCGCCAGGACTGGACCCTGAGTTTCCTGGCCCGAGGCCCCACCTCTGGGGCTTCATTCCCATTTAAGCTGCTCTGTCCTCCCGGTCGCCCTACACCTGCCCTCGGCTCCGCGCCCATCCCCGTGAAGCCCAGGGGGAGGACGAGGGTGTGTCCACCGACCCGAGCTGGCCCAGCGCCAACCAACCTTTCCAGGAACTCAGACCCGTTCACAGTGAAGAAGGGCACATCGGCCTCCGCTACGGGCCCCGTGGAAGCATCCTGCCAGTACGGGAGGACCTGTGAGCAGCACTCCCTGGAAGAGAAAGGCAGAGCCTGGTTCCGAAAGGGGACAGACACGCCGAGCAGAGCCCTGCTCCCCGACGACTCGGCCCGCTCACGCTTCTCGACCGAGGTGCGCTTTCCGTTGGACACTTTCTGCTAGTAAAATGAAGGCACCTTCATCATGAGAAGTTCAAAGGCTGAGGGACAGGAAAGCCGCCAAACTCCAGGTGGTTTCTTCAAGCGATGCTCCCAAGGCAGGACTCACTAGAGCTCGGGGTCTGACGTTCGCTTTCACAGTTACTGACAAACTGTCCTGTGAAACACCCACCTCACACCAGGATGCACAAGCGCCCCACCTTCGCTACCGTGGCTGTGCGGCTGGTCCCACAGCAGCTGGCTCAGCGGCACCCGAGGCGGCCACTGGTCCACAGCCTGCTTCCTCTTACGCTGACTCCAGGTGGACATTCACAACCCAGTAACACATCTTGGTGGCCCCATTTCTTGTCAAGGGCGTGAACTAATATGTACTTATTACAAAAGAGACCGTGAAGTTGTTTTTTCAAGTGGGTGAAAACAAAACGCATAGAAGTAGGGAAGAGGGAGCCTCGAAACTCAGCCCCACAATAAGGCACCAGGGCCCTGCATCCCTGTGAGCATGGACGTGGCCTCAGAGAGCGTCTTCACACCCATCGCTGCCCGCCTCCTCCAGGCAGCCCGCCAACCCGGGCTTTCCAGCCAACCTCACCACGCGCTCAGACAGAGCACCGGCTCCAGCGCTCACCCCCAGAGGTCAGTCACGCGGCCCTGCTGCTCAGGAAGCCCCGGGGAAGCACGCAGAGCCCCAGGAGCGGCAGCGCCCGAGTGCTGTCCACACTGGAGAGCTGGCGGCCGGGCCGGGAGCCCAGAGGCGCCTCGGGGAGCCTGTGAGTCTCCTCCGTGTGAGCCGCGAAGCCTGCGGAGAAAGGAGCGCAGCTCCTGCCGGCCTCCGACGTCCATAGGACACCCGCAGGCAGACCCGGCCAGAACCTCCAGCGCCTCTTCCGTGTGCAGAACCCCAGCCGTGTCCAGGACGCACAGCTGTCCCACCCCCCGCCAGGCATGACCGCCCAGCACTCCCTGGAAGAGAAAGGCAGAGCCTGGTTCCGAAGGGGACAGACACGCCGAGCAGAGCCCTGCTCCCGGCGACTCGGCCCGCTCACGCTTCTCGACCGAGGTGCGCTTTCCGTTGGACACTTTCTGCTAGTAAAATGAAGGCACCTTCATCATGAGAAGTTCAAAGGCTGAGGGACAGGAAAGCCGCCAAACTCCAGGTGGTTTCTTCAAGCGATGCTCCCAAGGCAGGACTCACTAGAGCTCGGGGTCTGACGTTCGCTTTCACAGTTACTGACAAACTGTCCTGTGAAACACCCACCTCACACCAGGATGCACAAGCGCCCCACCTTCGCTACCGTGGCTGTGCGGCTGGTCCCACAGCAGCTGGCTCAGCGGCACCCGAGGCGGCCACTGGTCCACAGCCTGCTTCCTCTTACGCTGACTCCAGGTGGACATTCACAACCCAGTAACACATCTTGGTGGCCCCATTTCTTGTCAAGGGCGTGAACTAATATGTACTTATTACAAAAGAGACCGTGAAGTTGTTTTTTCAAGTGGGTGAAAACAAAACGCATAGAAGTAGGGAAGAGGGAGCCTCGAAACTCAGCCCCACAATAAGGCACCAGGGCCCTGCATCCCTGTGAGCATGGACGTGGCCTCAGAGAGCGTCTTCACACCCATCGCTGCCCGCCTCCTCCAGGCAGCCCGCCAACCCGGGCTTTCCAGCCAACCTCACCACGCGCTCAGACAGAGCACCGGCTCCAGCGCTCACCCCCAGAGGTCAGTCACGCGGCCCTGCTGCTCAGGAAGCCCCGGGGAAGCACGCAGAGCCCCAGGAGCGGCAGCGCCCGAGTGCTGTCCACACTGGAGAGCTGGCGGCCGGGCCGGGAGCCCAGAGGCGCCTCGGGGAGCCTGTGAGTCTCCTCCGTGTGAGCCGCGAAGCCTGCGGAGAAAGGAGCGCAGCTCCTGCCGGGCCTCCGCACGTCCATAGGACACCCGCAGGCAGACCCCGCGGCCAGAACCTCCACAGCGCCTCTTCCCGTGTGCAGAACCCCAGCCGTGTCCAGGACGCACAGCTGTCCCACTGCTGGGCTGTCGCTCCTGCCAGGCAGCTGACCCCAGACCCACGGACAAGAGCTGTGCTTGTTGGTTTTTGCTTTTGGGGTTTTTTTTTGGCCACACCACATGGTGTGTGGGATCTTAGTTCCCCAACCAGGAACTGAACCTGGGCCCCAGCAATGAAAGTGAAGAATCCTAACCTCTGGGCCACCAGAGAATTCCCTGTACTTGTTTTAATTACATACTTTAATAATAGAGCAAACAGTTGGCTCTTCATAAACAAAATTCAAACTTTTAAATATTAAAGCAATAAAGGCAAATTACCAAAGAAACATACTGACAAACTGAACGGATGAGCCTGTGCTCTAGAGCCCGAGTTCCACAAGTGGAAATAGCCAAACAGCCAGAACAGCCAAAAATAAATAATTTAAAAAAAAAATTGCTAAAAAACAAACCCAACCAAAGACTTGGATTGTCCTCAATGTTTTATTATAATGAAGCTGGATGCACATGGGACGACCCGTGTCATTTCAGCCACACCGTCTTTCACAGGGAGGCAGGCTAGTAAATTCATTCCCTACTGATTACTAATTGGCTAACAAGCCCAGTCAATCACACATCCCTATCAGAGGCCACAGAGCACTCAAAAGTCAGGGAGGCTATGAAAACGTTACTGAAATCAGAGAAACCTCCTAACAAGGGGCCTCAGGAGGGAGACACAGTGGCAGTGGTGGCGAGGCCGAACCTTTGTGCCAGGAGTTCCCTTCCCACAGCGAGGCTCCGACAAGGAGCCTGCCGAGGTCACCCAGGCTGTCCCTGGGAGGCGAGGCTGGGACCCTCTGCCCCTCCAGGCCCGTCCCCCGTTGGTGGAAACACAGACGTCCAGAGAGGCTGCTGAGGACTTGAGGGAAGGTGACTGGAAGCCAGGGGTGTGTGACGAACACTCCGGCACCAGCCCCCAGGCCCTGCAGCCCCCCGGAGAGGGCGCTGGCTCCCAGTGGTGCTGGAAGGCTTCCAGCCCTAGAAGAACAAAGTATGATCTTCAGGTTCCAAAATCTGAGAAATACCCGACTCCTTTACTTTAATGTATAATTGAGTGTTTTCTAATTTGCATCGTAGCTCGGATGCGGCTCTCAAAGACAGGGGTTTGCCACCTAGTCTTGGTGTTTGGATATACAAAGCCAACACGTGAAATCGTACACACCAGTTTCTCTTGAACAGGCAAAGTGCCATTGTCCTTTCTTTGCCAGGCCCTAAGTCAGGCGATGCCGGCTGTGCCTCAGGTGCACACAGGCACGGCCCCGCCAGGCCCTTGTGACGCTGCCAGCAGCTCCTGCTTAAGCCTCACTTCCGCCAGGAGTCCATTACCACACCTCTCACGGCTGGCACGTCTTCACTCCCCGTCTCTTCTCTCTCTCTCCTCCCTTTGTCCTGCTTCTTTCTCCTTCGTGCCTCATGTGAGCTCTGAACACGCTATCTACAGATCTGTGGTCCTTCTACACGGGCACAGGCAGTGTAGGAAGCTCAGTGAGTGAAAACTTAACTGAACAGAAGCTTCCAGCACATACGCTTCCCCTTGAGAAGTGCTGACTGTGAGGGCAATTCTTATAACCGTAAAGCAGACTGTGAGCTCATCTCCAGCCTTCCCCTGAGGGCCTCAGCCTAGAGGTCACCTAGGTCTCAAAGGTGAGCTCACGTCTGCTCCCGGGGAGACGTCCTGGCCAGCGGACTCCAAGGATGAACAGCTCAGTCTGGGAAGGAACCCAAAGATCCTCCAACTTCTCCCTCCTTAACGAAAACCAGTGACGGGGCTTCCCCTGGTGGTCCAGAGGGTAAGGATACTGCCTCGCAGTGCAAGGGGCGCCAGTTCGATCCCTGGCCTGGGAAGATCCCACGTGCCGCGGAGCGGATGGACCAATGTGTCCAATTACCAAGCCGGAGCTCTGGAGCGTATGTGCCCAGAGCCAGCGCTCTGCGACGACAGCGGCCACCGCGATGGGAGGCCCACACGGGCCAAAGAACAAAGACGGATGAAAATGGACAAATAAAAGACCAATAGAAGTGGCCCGCCCATCCCATCCCCCTCCCTCCCCACCCCCCAAAAGATAAATATATAAAATTTATAAAAATAAAATAAAGAAAGAAAACCAGTGAGGTCCGTGGAACTCAGGGCCTCATGACATGGCTGTCGCGCGCCACTCTATCACTGTCTTCCATGCAGTTCACAACTGGAACAGCCCCTGCAATGCTGAGACGTCATGCGGCCCAGATGAAAGGCTCTGCTTCCACTGAGATTGCAAAAAAAAAATCGGAAACTGCCGTGCACTATTCCCAAAACAAAGAGATGAGAAGGAGAAGCTCACTCCTGGAGACAGGACAGAAAACGAACCGGGACCCTTCTTCCTTCTTCACTGCTGTCTGAGACAAAGCCAGCTTTCTCTGATCAGAATCCAGAGGCTCCACATCAGCGCGCTACAAAAGAATCAAAATGATCACTAACGCCCGGGGAGTCATCAAGACAAAAACAAATCTTTACTGAAATATGGTTTACTTCAGAGAATCTAACCCAGAGGACGGCATACAACGCAGAGAAGTATCTAAAAGCGGTGAGGATGACTAGCTATGGCGTTCCGTTTCCTCTCCTAAAAAACAGGGTTAGCGCAGCGCCGACCTGCAGGACAGGTGTCAAACTGAAACAAGACAGTCCCTGTAAAGCCCTCGGCGGGAGCCCCCGCGAGCAATGTTAGCTGTGATTAGAGTGCACCAGTGGGTCGACGAATGCCGTGTGAATAAAAAGCACAGAACACTTTGCAGAACTCTCACGTCCATTATCATCAGAGCAGAGAACGACCCTCTGACGCGGAGCAGAGCGGCCGCGTCCAGGAGGCGGCCGCCGCGCCGCCGGGCTCCCGCGTCGGCGCCGCTCGGCGCGCACGCGCAGCGCGGGGGCGGGGCCGGGCAGCACGCCCCCCAGCGGCCCTCGCGCGTGCGCGGCGAGGCGAAGCGCCCAGGCTGGGACCTCTGCCCAGGCTCTGCCGCGCGGCCTGCAAGCGGCACGGATCTCAGCCTGCACTCTGCCTGACCTACGGCCACCGACGCGGGCGCGGTGCCGAGGAGCCTTATTTTAAATCCGGAGTCCTCCCTGGGAAGCGGCCTACGCCGCCCCACCCTGCACGCCGTGATCCAGGTGCCGCGCTGGGAACCGGCCTCGAGGGATCCGAACAGGGGCGTGTGCTTGCTGTGCGGCGTGGCTGCCGCTCGCGGAGTTCTCTTCTCTCCATCACGGAAACCCAGTCTTGCTGCCCAAGAATGTGGACGCCCTTATCGACGGCCTGGAGCCCAGAATGAACAGGCCACGTCCCCAGACATAGGGCCAGCCCCTATTGGTGTCGTCTGCCAAAACTTCCGGAAGCCCCACTTTAACTTCGCCAAAGTCTACAAGGTGGCGTAATCATAGACTTTCTCACCCCTGGGACTGCTGTGATTAGTACATACCGTGAAGAAACTACTTGAGACAGACAAAAAACCGGGACCCTTCTTCCTTCTTCACTGCTGTCTGAGACAAAGCCAGCTTTCTCTGATCAGAATCCAGAGGCTCCACATCAGCGCGCTACAAAAGAATCAAAATGATCACTAACGCCCGGGGAGTCATCAAGACAAAAACAAATCTTTACTGAAATATGGTTTACTTCAGAGAATCTAACCCAGAGGACGGCATACAACGCAGAGAAGTATCTAAAAGCGGTGAGGATGACTAGCTATGGCGTTCCGTTTCCTCTCCTAAAAAACAGGGTTAGCGCAGCGCCGACCTGCAGGACAGGTGTCAAACTGAAACAAGACAGTCCCTGTAAAGCCCTCGGCGGGAGCCCCCGCGAGCAATGTTAGCTGTGATTAGAGTGCACCAGTGGGTCGACGAATGCCGTGTGAATAAAAAGCACAGAACACTTTGCAGAACTCTCACGTCCATTATCATCAGAGCAGAGAACGACCCTCTGACGCGGAGCAGAGCGGCCGCGTCCAGGAGGCGGCCGCCGCGCCGCCGGGCCCCCGCGTCGGCGCCGCTCGGCGCGCACGCGCAGCGCGGGGGCGGGGCCGGGCAGCACGCCCCCCAGCGGCCCTCGCGCGTGCGCGGCGAGGCGAAGCGCCCAGGCTGGGACCTCTGCCCAGGCTCTGCCGCGCGGCCTGCAAGCGGCACGGATCTCAGCCTGCACTCTGCCTGACCTACGGCCACCGACGCGGGCGCGGTGCCGAGGAGCCTTATTTTAAATCCGGAGTCCTCCCTGGGAAGCGGCCTACGCCGCCCCACCCTGCACGCCGTGATCCAGGTGCCGCGCTGGGAACCGGCCTCGAGGGATCCGAACAGGGGCGTGTGCTTGCTGTGCGGCGTGGCTGCCGCTCGCGGAGTTCTCTTCTCTCCATCACGGAAACCCAGTCTTGCTGCCCAAGAATGTGGACGCCCTTATCGACGGCCTGGAGCCCAGAATGAACAGGCCACGTCCCCAGACATAGGGCCAGCCCCTATTGGTGTCGTCTGCCAAAACTTCCGGAAGCCCCACTTTAACTTCGCCAAAGTCTACAAGGTGGCGTAATCATAGACTTTCTCACCCCTGGGACTGCTGTGATTAGTACATACCGGTGGCAAAGACGCCTGGGAGAAAGCCCCTAAAAGCCACGGTCATCTGGAGTGCCAGAAGGCACCGGAAAGCTAGTACCCTCAACGTGAGGTCAGGCGTGTTAAGACGGTTTGCAGCGGGTGAGAAGCGCAGCCAGATCGCCAAGGCCTTGGGCCTTGCTGTGTCTACAGTGGCGACAGTCAGAGACGATAAAGAGAAGAGCCAAAGCGAGTTCACAGATAGCCACTCTGCAAGCCTCCGGGCTGACTCGCCTCCGGAGTGCAGTCACGGAGACCATGGAGCAGCTGGTGCGCGTGGGGCTTGAGGAGAGCAGCCAGCGAAATGTGCCCGGGTGTCACCGTTATTCAGGAGAAGGCCAAGAGTTGGTTTGATGACTTAACAGCAAAGAGAAGGTTCTCTAGCAGAAGAGTTTAGTGCAAGTAAAGGGTGGTTTGTGAGATTCAAGGAACCGGCTCCCAGCCCCAGCGGGTGCTCCTGGACGGCCACTGTCTGCCCACCGCAGGACGAACAGCACGGCTCCTGCCACGGAGGAAGAATCTCAAGAAACACTGAAGAGCCTCATCCAGGAAGGCGAGTGCGCCCCCAGCAAGCTCTTAATGTGGATGAGATAGCTTTTTATTGGAAAAGAATGCCTGAAAGAACGTTTCTTTCAGTAGAAGAGAACTCAGCCAGGCTTTAAATCATCCAAAGATCGCTTGCTGCTGCTGCTTGGAGGCAGCACATCTGGGGGCTTGAAGCTGCAGCCCCTGTTGGTGTATCGCTCAGAAAACCCCCGGGCTCTGAAGGGGTGCTCCAAGCCCAATTTGCCCATGATTTGGCGCTCAGACAGAAAGGCGTGGGTACCCAGGAGCATCTTTCATAAATGGTTCACATACTTTTCTTGGCCTGCCCTTGACAAATACTGTACCGAAAACCACCTCACCAACAAAGCGTTGCTCGTCTTAGACAACGCGCCGTGCCACCACGTCAGTCTGAGCGACCTGTCTGATACCGTTCGAGGGGAGTGTCTTCCTAACAGTCCAGCTGACGTGATCCAACCCACGGGTCCGGGCGTAGCCTCTGCCTTCAGAGCTCGTTACCTAAGAAGAACTTTTGAACACATCCTCAAAGCAGATGGGGAGGATCCAGCAGAGATCAGGGAGTTGTGGAGAATCTACAGCGTCCTGGATGCCGTGGACAGCATCGCAGCAGCCTGGCAGGAGCTCAGACCGGCAACAGTGAACAGTGTGTGGAAGAAGACGGCCCGAGCGTGTCTGGTTCGAGCGTTTCCCCAACAGACGGCACTGCACAGCCTCGGCAAGGTACTGTGGCGCTCGCCAAGAGTCTGGCTCTCGGAGAGCTGCTGGAAGCTGCCGTGGACCCGCTGCTGCAGTCCCACGAGGAAGGTCTCTCGAATGAGGAACGGACGCACCTGGAGCAGGAGCCTGCAGGAGAGGAGGAGGAGGGTGAGGAGGCTGCACCTCCCCTTCGCCAGCTAGCCACAGGGGAGCTGTCAGCAGCCTGCTCACATTGTGAGGCCGGCCTGCAGGCCCTTACCAGTAACAGCCACAATGCCGTGTGGAAACTGCAAGTTTCTAGAGCCATCAGCGATGCGTCAGCAGCTACAGGGCGCTACGGTGAGGAGCGGCGCTCAGACAGCTCTCCTAGGCAACCTCGGTGCAGCACACACCCCATGGGAGAAGGGCCACACCTAGCAGGGCAGACCCCTGGGTGCCGCCAGCCCAGCCTAGGCTTCCAGACGCTTAACACCCCTGGAAACCCTGCATCTGGTACTTTCTTTTTGACACTTAAGAGCATCACATCTTGTTGCTAAAAGTTTGCTCAAATATGTGCTTTCAGAAGATTACAAGAAAATCCAGGAAAAGTTATTCATAACAAGCAACAAGGAAGACTAGCTCTGCTAGACACGGAAACACACTCTAAAACTCTGTGATTGAATCAGGGAGCTATTCAGACTTGCAGACTACAATCTAAAATCCAGAAGTAGATACAGACAGGCCTTTTTTGAAAACAGTGCAGGACAAGCAGTTAAAATTCGGCAAGAGCTACACATACATACACACAGACACAAGAATAAACAGACAGATGAGGGATCTGAATGTCGAAGCTGAAACCGTACAAGTACAACAAAACACATGGGTGCCTGCCTCTTCCCTATGCGTCACGGCGTGGCAGGGCGGGGGGCATCTTCTGTGACTCAAAATCCAGGTGAAATTGAAGATCATCAGTCTGACCGTATGAAAATGTAGTAAGTTTTCTGAGGACAGAACACTGCAAACAAAGTCAAAGGCAAATGACACAGTGGAACAACATTTCTCACAGACAATGGGTTCCTATCTCTGACATGGGAAGGACTCTTAAAGATTGAGAAGAAAATACCAAAAATCCTGTAGAAAAGTGGGAAATGACATAACTCATGAGCACGTAAGTTAGCTCTTAAAACAGAAGTTTGACCTTACTCAGAGAAGCGCAAATGAAAACGGCAGATTCCACTTCTCAGTATCCACATCGGCAGTAATCAGAAGCACGGCCGCACATTCGGTTGGTGAGGCTGAGGGGTCCTGGGCACCCTCGGTCATTGCTGGTGGGACCACACACTTGTACCTGCCTTATGGAGGGACATCAAGTACTAATACAAAATGTGTTTCTTTGGATGTAGCAATCCCACTTTTAGGAGGATACACTTAGAACAAAAGAAAATACATCTGCCCGGATTGTCGCAGCCTTGTTTGTAACTGCAGAAGCTAGAGAACAGCCTGAAGGGTCTCCTGCAGAAAGTCAGATGTGAAACGGTGCTTGTGCACAGTGGAGACTCAGACAGTTGTAAGAACTCAACTGATGTGGTTTCCAGGATATAGTATTAATTGAAAAAAGGCAACATCAGTAGCAGAGTATGCTGCCTTCTGCGGGAGAAAGAAGGGAAGGTGAGAAAATATACACACATCTTACTCATTTGTACAGTAAGAAACACAGGCAGGAGAAATAGCTTTCAGTGGTTAGATGTAACTTTTGTGAAATTCTGCCTTTGGGGACTGTCTTCATATACTTCTGCAAAAAGAAAAACGGAAACAACACTCTAAAACTCTGTGATTGAATCAGGGAGCTATTCAGACTTGCAGACTACAATCTAAAATCCAGAAGTAGATACAGACAGGCCTTTTTTGAAAACAGTGCAGGACAAGCAGTTAAAATTCGGCAAGAGCTACACATACATACACACAGACACAAGAATAAACAGACAGATGAGGGATCTGAATGTCGAAGCTGAAACCGTACAAGTACAACAAAACACATGGGTGCCTGCCTCTTCCCTATGCGTCACGGCGTGGCAGGCGGGGGCATCTTCTGTGACTCAAAATCCAGGTGAAATTGAAGATCATCAGTCTGACCGTATGAAAATGTAGTAAGTTTTCTGAGGACAGAACACTGCAAACAAAGTCAAAGGCAAATGACACAGTGGAACAACATTTCTCACAGACAATGGGTTCCTATCTCTGACATGGGAAGGACTCTTAAAGATTGAGAAGAAAATACCAAAAATCCTGTAGAAAAGTGGGAAATGACATAACTCATGAGCACGTAAGTTAGCTCTTAAAACAGAAGTTTGACCTTACTCAGAGAAGCGCAAATGAAAACGGCAGATTCCACTTCTCAGTATCCACATCGGCAGTAATCAGAAGCACGGCCGCACATTCGGTTGGTGAGGCTGAGGGGTCCTGGGCACCCTCGGTCATTGCTGGTGGGACCACACACTTGTACCTGCCTTATGGAGGGACATCAAGTACTAATACAAAATGTGTTTCTTTGGATGTAGCAATCCCACTTTTAGGAGGATACACTTAGAACAAAAGAAAATACATCTGCCCGGATTGTCGCAGCCTTGTTTGTAACTGCAGAAGCTAGAGAACAGCCTGAAGGGTCTCCTGCAGAAAGTCAGATGTGAAACGGTGCTTGTGCACAGTGGAGACTCAGACAGTTGTAAGAACTCAACTGATGTGGTTTCCAGGATATAGTATTAATTGAAAAAAGGCAACATCAGTAGCAGAGTATGCTGCCTTCTGCGGGAGAAAGAAGGGAAGGTGAGAAAATATACACACATCTTACTCATTTGTACAGTAAGAAACACAGGCAGGAGAAAACAGACTCAAGAGCTTGGTCCAGTGGTTAGATGTAACTTCCGTACCTTTTGTGAAATTCTGCCTTTGGGGACTGTCTTCATATACTACACAAACAAAAGTAAACAAGGATGGGGAAATAAAGCAATGGACTGTCTGATGGAACCGTACTTCGCATGAATCACACATCCACAGTGAAGGGGGAAAAGCAAGTACTTTTGGACTCAGGCTAGAGACAGACAGTAAATGCTCAGTAGTAGCCTTGCTTCTCCCCAGGGTAGGCAGGCGAGCAGCCCTGGGCTTTCTGTGGACTGTAGGGCCGAGCGAGTCTATTGTGGATAAGGGAGCCAAGTTGCTCACTGTCAAGCAAGGAAATTACAAACACGAAAAGGGAAAGAATGACCCTAGTATTGTTTGAAATTGGAGGTTTCAGTGTGAACTCAGGGTTTTAAATGTTTATAGATTGGTAAAGAAATAGATAAGGAGTACTGTTTCCACAGTGCCAAAAGCCCCCGGGGCAGACAGCCCAGAAGTGAGCACACCCAACCAGCCGTCCACTAGAAGGTTCCGGGGCTCCTTGGAGAAATGGCTGGCTTCGGGGGCCCGGGGCTGGGGAGATTACTAAGCCCAGAACACGTTGCCGTGCCCAAAAGTAAGCATGTGCCTAAAGAATGCCAAGAACACATCAACAGGACCAAGTCGCCAGTGTCTCCAGGCGCGGGACCCAGCATCACTTCTGTGAAAATCGCACCTCATGTGCAAAGCCCAAATCCAATCAGAAAAGCCCACACTGAGGGAAACTCTTCCAAATAAGTAGTCTGTGCTTTTCAGTGTCAAGTGTCACACATCATTCCAGATTAAAGACTGAAACAGCCTGAAGGGTCTCCTGCAGAAAGTCAGATGTGAAACGGTGCTTGTGCACAGTGGAGACTCAGACAGTTGTAAGAACTCAACTGATGTGGTTTCCAGGATATAGTATTAATTGAAAAAAGGCAACATCAGTAGCAGAGTATGCTGCCTTCTGCGGGAGAAAGAAGGGAAGGTGAGAAAATATACACACATCTTACTCATTTGTACAGTAAGAAACACAGGCAGGAGAAAACAGACTCAAGAGCTTGGTCCAGTGGTTAGATGTAACTTCCGTACCTTTTGTGAAATTCTGCCTTTGGGGACTGTCTTCATATACTACACAAACAAAAGTAAACAAGGATGGGGAAATAAAGCAATGGACTGTCTGATGGAACCGTACTTCGCATGAATCACACATCCACAGTGAAGGGGGAAAAGCAAGTACTTTTGGACTCAGGCTAGAGACAGACAGTAAATGCTCAGTAGTAGCCTTGCTTCTCCCCAGGGTAGGCAGGCGAGCAGCCCTGGGCTTTCTGTGGACTGTAGGGCCGAGCGAGTCTATTGTGGATAAGGGAGCCAAGTTGCTCACTGTCAAGCAAGGAAATTACAAACACGAAAAGGGAAAGAATGACCCTAGTATTGTTTGAAATTGGAGGTTTCAGTGTGAACTCAGGGTTTTAAATGTTTATAGATTGGTAAAGAAATAGATAAGGAGTACTGTTTCCACAGTGCCAAAAGCCCCCGGGGCAGACAGCCCAGAAGTGAGCACACCCAACCAGCCGTCCACTAGAAGGTTCCGGGGCTCCTTGGAGAAATGGCTGGCTTCGGGGCCGGGACTGGGGAGATTACTAAGCCCAGAACACGTTGCCGTGCCCAAAAGTAAGCATGTGCCTAAAGAATGCCAAGAACACATCAACAGGACCAAGTCGCCAGTGTCTCCAGGCGCGGGACCCAGCATCACTTCTGTGAAAATCGCACCTCATGTGCAAAGCCCAAATCCAATCAGAAAAGCCCACACTGAGGGAAACTCTTCCAAATAAGTAGTCTGTGCTTTTCAGTGTCAAGTGTCACACATCATTCCAGATTAAAGACTGAAACGAGATGGCAACTCTGGCCGAATCTGAACACAGTTGCCGCGGGCTCTATGGTCCGCGTGTGTCAGCACCCTGACATCATGACGGGCGCGCGGCCGTGGGAGGCACACCCTTGATGGGATGACACAGGAGCACTCGGGACAGAGGGGTGTCATCTGCTACTTCTGCACGGCAGACGTGTGGAGAAAGAGTAAAGCAAAGGGGGCACAATGGTACCGTTCACGGAATCCAGGAGATGGGCACCTGGGAACGTTTTCACATCACTTCTGTAAACCTAAAGCTGTCAAAGTTGACAGGGTGACAGACACCTGTCCTCATACCTGAAGTGGGCGGGTGGAGAGCGCTTGCTTCCTCTGATACCAAAGGGCGACTCTGGCTGTTTGAAGGGGAGGCCCCCGCAGAGCCATGCCACCCGCACCCAGTCTCCCTCACCCCTGCCTGCGCCGCCCCGCCCCCTGCTAGCTCGGGGCCTCTGTGGCCACAGAGCTGCTGTCAGTCACCCGGGGGATGTGCTGGATAAAGGTACCTTGGGCAGCACATCTCCGATGTTTCTTTGAGATCCTCAAAACCAGAGGTCGTATCTCCCTAGAGAAACGTACACACACAGAGGGTCGAGTGTCATTTGGGAGGGGGCTTGGATTCCCCTGGGCGCCAAGTGCCCTTTCAGTGAGTCCAGCTTGGAGACCAGAGGGGCTCCCGGGAGCTACCCCTGAGACAGACGCTGCTTACACTGAGTTAACAAGACCGTCTTCCCTCCAAGAGGACTCTGGAGAGAAGATTCAAGTTCTTTTACAGAGCCAGGCTGTGCCCAGCACTTCCTAGAACCCAAACAGCCCCCCAGGGTTCCAAGGTCTAAGGACAGCTTGGAGAAGAGGCTTCAGCACACGGAGGCTGAAGTCAGGTGCCCAGATTGCTTGGGACCCTGTGGGAGGGGGGCCGTGAGCTGCGGCTGAACCTGCAGGCGGCTGCCGCGGCAGCAACCCCCGCCCACCGTCGCCCGGCCCCACGGCTCTCCTGGGAGGCCTGCCCAGGCTAACTGGTTCCTCAGTGCGTTCTTGCTACTGTGATGTGGACTCACAAAGACCCACGCATGATTCTGTTTAAGGACTTTGTCATCCAGAGGGGACAATGAGAAGAGGTGATGGCTACTGACACTGCCTACGGGCACAGTGACTGGGACTGCAGGACCGCGGTGCTGACCACACAGTACACTCAGGAGACGCCGTCGTCCCCGTGACAGAGCTGGGAGGCCGCAGCGAGACGTGCAGATCCGAGGTGCAGGCACAGGGCACTGAGCCTTTAACCCCCTCGACCCGAAGAGAACGGGAAGCAGGGTGGCCCAGTGCGGACCAGCCCCCACCGCGACACGCTGAGCGGCCCAGCAGTCAGGGGGTGGCCTAAGGCCACGCGGGAGCAGGCTTTCGGTGCAGAGGGGCGGGGAGTGGGTGGGGCACTATCCTCACCCGTCCCCACCTCGGCTAGGCCGTTCTCCCTGCTGGCCGAGCTTCTCCTCGGGCTTCCCGGTCAGAGGTGACGGACGTTGAGGTGGTTGCTCCCTGCCCACCAGCTGCCACCTGTGTGTCGGCCCCAGGCATCAACCACTGAGCACAGCCCGGGGTAAGGAGAAGGCCAGGAAGGCCACAGCAGCCGTCCCCTTTAAGGCTGGCCTCCACAGTGTCCCCATAAACGTAGCTCGCCACTGGACGGCTGTGGCTCAGTCCTCCATGCCGGGCTCCCTCTGCCAGCTGGTGGCAGGACCCCCCACACGCCGTGCACCCCGCCTAGGGTTCCCTTGAGAAAATATTTCCAGTGCTTGATTCTCAGGCCCCCAAACAGAAAGGCCCAAAATTGGGGGTGTCCAGGCGATCCGGAGCCCAGCACAGCCACCCGTGGTCCAGGCCTGCCGTCCCCAGCCGTCTCGCCTAACCCCGACATTCCCAGGGGCACGGTCCTGCCCCAAGCCCGGAAGCACACAGCGTCTCTGGGCGGGACCTCCAGCCAACCAGCAGGAGGCACCGGGGCGAGCTGGACTGGGCGAGGCAGGGGCGCCGGCAGCCGGCAGCCCGTGGAATGCCCTGCCCGATTCCCAGAGAGAGGATCTAGGGCAGAGGCAGGACCCTTGGGAGACGGTAGTGAACAATGCCCCAACCAGGAACCCGGGGGTCTCAGAGAGGCAGAGGTTCTTGGGGGGCTTCCAAGTAGGACGTAAACGATCCACCGCAGGTAAAGGTCAGGCCAAGGCAGAGCTTATGCAACGGCATCCTCGGTCTTGTCGGCCCTCCCCAGAAGGCTTTCAGGAGGTCCAAGGTCCAGCAGCCTGGGTCCCGAGGTGGGGGCACCTAGCCAAAGGGGAGGTGAAGGCGCCCCCACCTCTCCCCGACCCTCAAAGCTCTGCAGTGGGGGAGGGTGCACGCCCTGGCCCTCACAGCAGCCAGCCCAAGCCCCAGCACACGCTCGGGAACGGTGGTCCTGGTGGCGCTGGCCCAGCCGTGCAGAGGTCCAGGGCCGGAGCCTCGGTCCCCAGAGCACAGGAAACACCTTGACTGTGGCGATGACCAGCAGGGCGAGCAGCCCAGGAGGCCTTCTGTAGCTCAGGCTTCCAGCTCTGAACCAGGCTCCCGGAAAAGCGACTGCTTCCGCAGGGTGAGGCGCGCGCACCGAGGGCACGTGGTGGAATTGTCGTAGTAGCAGTCCCTGGGGAGACAGAGACGGCCGTGATGGGGGGCTCTGCGTGTGGAACCCTACCCCTGAGTCTTCACAACGACCCCTCGACAGACGGGAGCGCCAGCCAGGCCTGCGTCTGCGTGCCAGCACCCCACGGGGCCACACCTGTCACCGGGTGCCCTCCTGATGAGCTCTTAGTGACTTCCCTCCCTGACCTGTCCCCACCACCAGACAGAGGTCTGTGGAGGTACACACAGTCCCCACAGCGACAGCTGACGGGACACCACTCAAACTGCCCGCTCAAGGGAGGTCAGAATTTCAACAACACTTTCTGCTACAGTCCTTACTGCGACCTCGGTCCAACTCTGCTGACCTATGAGGCTGCTGGCCACGCTGAGAAACACCAAGTGCCAAGAAGACCCAGTGTGGACAGAAACAGGGTAGTGGGGTCCCATCTGAGTCCAGTATGACACGCCGTGAGGGGTTCCACAGGCACATGCCTACTGTGAAGTGAACTTAAAGAATTCAAGTATCGGGCTTCCCCTGGTGGTCCAGTGGGTAAGGACACCGCCTTGCAGTGCAAGGGGCGCCGGTTCGATCCCTGGCCTGGGAAGATCCCACGTGCCGCGGAGCGGCTGGACCCATGTGTCCAATCACCGAGCCGGAGCTCTGGAGCGCATGAGCCCAGAGCCGGCGCTCTGCGACAACAGAGGCCACCGCGATGGGAGGCCCACAGGAGCCAAAGAACAAAGACGGATGAAAATAGAGAAATGAAAGACCCATAGAAGTGGCCCGCCCGCTCCCCTCCCTCCCCAACCCGACCCCCGCCCAAAATAAATAAAATAAACAAATCTTTAAAAAAAAAAAAAGGATTCAAGTATCATCCTCGCACTTGCGTGTTGTGTCCCAACATCCACAAATCTTTAGGACAGAAACACTGATGCTCTTGAACCTAAGTGCTTAATAAGTAAAACTGTTGGGTGTTTCTTATGGCCTGGGGATGTTTGAGCAAAAGTTACAAAATTAGAAAGCTGAGGAAGCTCTAAATAAACCTCCGTCCCAAGGAGAAAGAACGCAGCTGGGTGCAGGTCTGGGCTGAGCACCCTCCCTAGCCCTGAGGGCGTCTTCCCAGCGGAACTCCAGCGGAGCCTCACGCCCCAGGATCCACGCCCAGGAGACTGAAACCAGGCGCCAGAGGTCGAGCCCCAGCGTCTCCTCCCCGCGGCCCCTGCATCTGTGCCTCACACGCCCGTCCTCTGTTGCCGACGGGCTGCACAGACCTGTGGAAGACAGCCGAGCAGTCGGCGCACACAGACGTGTGGCTGTCGAAGGGGAAGAGCACGTCGCCCTCACGGCAGAGCTCGCACACAAAGCCCTTGGCCTGGCACCGCTGCGGAAGAGGCGGAGGTCAGTGCCCACCGCAGGGTGCGGGTCCCGTCCGCCCAAGCCACCCTCCCGCCTCCCCACCTGGCCCGCGGGGGCCCACCTCGCAGTCCAGCTTGATGTGCTTGGCGAACAGCGTGTGGGTCTCGGCCAGCGAGCAGCCCAGGCGGCCCGTGTGGGTATCCAGCAGGTCCTGCACGGAGTACATCTCATCGTTCTCCACGAAGTGCTGCCGGTCCTGGAGCTGCGGGCCCAGCCTTGTGACCCCAGTGCCGGGCCCACTGGGGCCCGCCTCCCCTGCCTGGAGCCTCCTGCCCGGCTTTACCTCGCCCTCATACCTAGCCACCGGCCACACGGCTTCCTACTCTTGTGGTCGGCCCAACCCACAGAGCGTGCTCAGAGGCGAGGGCCAGGTCCCGCCCGCTCTGCTCACTGCTCCCCAGGGCCCAGAACACCGCCGGCCTGCAGCCAGCCCCCAGAGTGTTTGCAGACAGGAGGCAGGTGAGCCTCTCAGTGTTGGCGGTGGACTCTGCTGGGTCTGCTCTGTGGAGACTCGTGACAGCTGCGGGGCGCAGCCCACGCTCCCTGTGCTCGACACGCTGACGGAAGCGGAGCAGCTTTTTTGGACAGAATGCCTTTTTGCTTACGACAGACAGCTCTGGTGACCCTGGGACAGTGTGCAGACCCTCTCCTGAGGGCACAGCACACGCCAGGTCCTACGTCTTCCCCTCGCGCCCTGGTCTGTTTCCTGCCCTCCGGGAGGACCCCTTCCCCACCCGCACCCTTCTGCCACCCAGGGGCGGGTGGGCTGACCTGCAAGAGCAGACGCGCTGCCATGGCCTCCCTGCAGGTGATGAAATATGGCTTCATGAGCAAGATATCCTGGCGCAGCTTCTGTGGACAAGAGGGGCGGTTGGCCCGGCCAGCAGAGGCGGGCAGGGGTTGGCTGTGTGGGAAGCTTCTTCAGCTTACGCTCGGGGCGAGCAGGGGGCAGCAGGTGCATCCCCGCAGCAGGAGGGCCCCAGAGCTGTGCGCTCTGCCGACCTAAAGGTCGAGCTGCAGCTTCCTGCCTGCAGAGTCACCCCTCCAGCCCTGCTCCAGCCCTGCACACACACCTGGGAGCACGGAGCTCACATCCGGACGGCCCAGCCGAGCGCAGCGCCCCTCTTCAGCCCCTCAGCCCCTCCCCAGCAAATCCCGTTCCTCTCAGCACCGCGTGAGGGGCCCACCTCGCAGTCCAGCTTGATGTGCTTGGCGAACAGCGTGTGGGTCTCGGCCAGCGAGCAGCCCAGGCGGCCCGTGTGGGTATCCAGCAGGTCCTGCACGGAGTACATCTCATCGTTCTCCACGAAGTGCTGCCGGTCCTGGAGCTGCGGGCCCAGCCTTGTGACCCCAGTGCCGGGCCCACTGGGGCCCGCCTCCCCTGCCTGGAGCCTCCTGCCCGGCTTTACCTCGCCCTCATACCTAGCCACCGGCCACACGGCTTCCTACTCTTGTGGTCGGCCCAACCCACAGAGCGTGCTCAGAGGCGAGGGCCAGGTCCCGCCCGCTCTGCTCACTGCTCCCCAGGGCCCAGAACACCGCCGGCCTGCAGCCAGCCCCCAGAGTGTTTGCAGACAGGAGGCAGGTGAGCCTCTCAGTGTTGGCGGTGGACTCTGCTGGGTCTGCTCTGTGGAGACTCGTGACAGCTGCGGGGCGCAGCCCACGCTCCCTGTGCTCGACACGCTGACGGAAGCGGAGCAGCTTTTTTGGACAGAATGCCTTTTTGCTTACGACAGACAGCTCTGGTGACCCTGGGACAGTGTGCAGACCCTCTCCTGAGGGCACAGCACACGCCAGGTCCTACGTCTTCCCCTCGCGCCCTGGTCTGTTTCCTGCCCTCCGGGAGGACCCCTTCCCCACCCGCACCCTTCTGCCACCCAGGGGCGGGTGGGCTGACCTGCAAGAGCAGACGCGCTGCCATGGCCTCCCTGCAGGTGATGAAATATGGCTTCATGAGCAAGATATCCTGGCGCAGCTTCTGTGGACAAGAGGGGCGGTTGGCCCGGCCAGCAGAGGCGGGCAGGGGTTGGCTGTGTGGGAAGCTTCTTCAGCTTACGCTCGGGGCGAGCAGGGGGCAGCAGGTGCATCCCCGCAGCAGGAGGGCCCCAGAGCTGTGCGCTCTGCCGACCTAAAGGTCGAGCTGCAGCTTCCTGCCTGCAGAGTCACCCCTCCAGCCCTGCTCCAGCCCTGCACACACACCTGGGAGCACGGAGCTCACATCCGGACGGCCCAGCCGAGCGCAGCGCCCCTCTTCAGCCCCTCAGCCCCTCCCCAGCAAATCCCGTTCCTCTCAGCACCCGCGTGAGGCACATGCCATCTCACCCCCCGCTGAGCGGCAAAGAGCGGACCCCCAGTTACACGGCTGGGCCCGTGTCAGACGCTGCTGAGAATACACCCTGGGGTGCAGGCGAGTACCAGACAGAAAAGCAACGTGCTGTGTCTCAGTAATACACATCCACAGCTTGGGCCAAACACAACATCGCTGAGACGAAGTTCACGCGATTCTCATTTTCTAAGGTGGCTACCAGAAAATTTCAAACTGCCTCTGACCTTCGCGCCCTATTTCATATTGTGACCGGACACTTGCTTTAGAGACTTTAACTTAAAGGGTAGGGGAGGGGCCCAAAGACACAGGTGGTATCTGTCCTCTCGCACAGTCGCTAGGGAAGAGCGTGGGTGCCCCCCAACACACCGGTCCCTGCCCCGCCGCACCCGGATCTCCACCAGCTCCTCCACATAGTTGAACAGCAGCGGATTGATCTCCCGGAGCCGGAGCACAGGCCTGGCCACCATCAGCGCCAGGTAGCGCATGCTGCCACGGGACACCTGGGCGGGGCGGGCGGGCAAGGAAGGGCTCACCTCTAGGCGCCACCCCACCTCGAAGCCACACAACCCACGCCCAACGCAATCTGCACCCTACCCCGCTCTGGGGGCGCAACCCGGGAAGGCTGTGCCCCGCCCCGACCCCGCCCCCTGCCCCGGGCAATGCCCTCACAGCCTGAGCCCAGTCCGGCCCCCAGGACCCACCCGGCCTGTGCTCTGCCCCCTGCGGCCCCGCCCTTGCCGCCTGCACTCCGGCACCTTGCGCGGCTCGAAGTCCCAGTTGTGCACCACTCGCGCTGGGATGACGGCCAGGTCGTTCCAGTGGCAGTGAGTGCAGTAATACTGGCCGGTGTAGTCGCACTGCCGAGCCTCGCTGGGCACGCCCCCTGTGGAGAGGCGCGGAGACAGAGTCCCAGCGACCTGAGGGGTCCCTCCCAGCCGCGCCCCCAGCTCACGGACTGGAGCCAGCAGCACCAAGGGCCCCTTCAGCCCCTCAGCCCCTCCCCAGCAAATCCCGTTCCTCTCAGCACCCGCGTGAGGCACATGCCATCTCACCCCCCGCTGAGCGGCAAAGAGCGGACCCCCAGTTACACGGCTGGGCCCGTGTCAGACGCTGCTGAGAATACACCCTGGGGTGCAGGCGAGTACCAGACAGAAAAGCAACGTGCTGTGTCTCAGTAATACACATCCACAGCTTGGGCCAAACACAACATCGCTGAGACGAAGTTCACGCGATTCTCATTTTCTAAGGTGGCTACCAGAAAATTTCAAACTGCCTCTGACCTTCGCGCCCTATTTCATATTGTGACCGGACACTTGCTTTAGAGACTTTAACTTAAAGGGTAGGGGAGGGGCCCAAAGACACAGGTGGTATCTGTCCTCTCGCACAGTCGCTAGGGAAGAGCGTGGGTGCCCCCCAACACACCGGTCCCTGCCCCGCCGCACCCGGATCTCCACCAGCTCCTCCACATAGTTGAACAGCAGCGGATTGATCTCCCGGAGCCGGAGCACAGGCCTGGCCACCATCAGCGCCAGGTAGCGCATGCTGCCACGGGACACCTGGGCGGGGCGGGCGGGCAAGGAAGGGCTCACCTCTAGGCGCCACCCCACCTCGAAGCCACACAACCCACGCCCAACGCAATCTGCACCCTACCCCGCTCTGGGGGCGCAACCCGGGAAGGCTGTGCCCCGCCCCGACCCCGCCCCCTGCCCCGGGCAATGCCCTCACAGCCTGAGCCCAGTCCGGCCCCCAGGACCCACCCGGCCTGTGCTCTGCCCCCTGCGGCCCCGCCCTTGCCGCCTGCACTCCGGCACCTTGCGCGGCTCGAAGTCCCAGTTGTGCACCACTCGCGCTGGGATGACGGCCAGGTCGTTCCAGTGGCAGTGAGTGCAGTAATACTGGCCGGTGTAGTCGCACTGCCGAGCCTCGCTGGGCACGCCCCCTGTGGAGAGGGCGCGGAGACAGAGTCCCAGCGACCTGAGGGGTCCCCTCCCCCAGCCGCGCCCCCAGCTCACGGACTGGAGCCAGCAGCACCAAGGGCTCCACACACCCCCAGCCTTGCCCCTGACTCCTCTTCTAAACCGCCCAGCTTCCCGTTTCTTATCAGTAAAATGGGAGAGTAGCTGGGGAATCCCTTGAGTAAACGACAGTGTTTCTAGGAAGAAGGCCTGAGGTCCAGCACGTGAGTGGCTGCTGTGATCTTTCCATGGGGTGGGTCTTCTGTGACGATGAGGCCACAGGACTGTAGCCCAGTGCTGCAAGGACTCCTAGGGGACCTTGGTGGGCTGATATGGGACGGGAAAAGGCGCCATAAGCAACCCCTTGTGGCTTCCCAAGAAGAGGAAATGAATGAGCAGGTGCACGGGAGTTCCCGCCCCTCAGCCATGGCATGTGTCACAGCTCATGGGAGGGCGCTGTGTCCAGAACAGCTCCCTGCAGCCCTGAGCCCCGCCCCCCCTCCCCACCCCCCCACACTCACGCAGAGAGATAGGTGCTCGGCACTCGGCACAGCGGTAATCCTGGCTGTCCAGCCCTGCCTCGGGGCAGATGTTCAGCTCGTACTCCGCCTGGTGGCTGACTTTGGACCGCACACACGGCTTGGAGATGAGGTTCAAACACTTGCTGTGACAGCGGTAATAACACCCTGGGGTGGGGGTCCCAAAACACGCCTCTTAGAAGCGGGGCCAGTCTGCCGCCCAGGCTGATCTTCAGCTACTCTGATTCCCTAATCAACCCAAGTGCCTCTCGGGCACCACTGCAGGTCCTCAAATGTCCCCACCCCAAGCCTTGCCCTGAGGGTACATACAGACCTTTCCCCCAACTCCAAAAGTCCAGGGGCCTACAACTGACCATGCCCACCAGGATCCCCAAGGAGCTCAAGGCCAAGCTGTCTAAGTGGAACCCGGCTCTTGCTACCTTCAGGGACTGTCTTTCAACCTAAGACGACACACCGGGAAGTCATGTCACCTTCCCTCTTCACCCACGTCCAGTCCTTCCACTAGAGCAGCACCTGGCCCTTCTCATCTGAATGTCTGGGTCTCACCCTGGTCAGAGTCCACCATTTGCCTCCTCCACGCTCAGCTCAGCAGCTGGAGTTAAAACCTAAGTAGGTCCTACACCGGCTGTGGCCCCAGTGCACTTGTGGAAAAGCCGCCCGGCCCCCCGGGCCTGCCTCCGCCACGCCTCGCCGCTCTCTGCTCCTTGTTGCATGCCCCGACCCCGGGCCTCTGCTCAGACGGCCACCCTGCAGAAATGCTCCTTCCCAGATACGCTCCTGGTTTGCCCCCAACCTCCAAGTTTCCTGTTAAACGTCACATGAAGCCCTTTCATTTCACCCTAAAACAGCAGCACCCCCATTCCTGCCATGCTGCCGCCTTCCCCATCCTTGTTCACTGTGTGTTTAACACTCTATTTCCCTTATTCATTTGATTTCTCATCCAGAGCAGCACCTCCAGTAAGGTGGTGCCCTCTCTGCACCGTCCAGCAAGGTGGCCACTGGCCTCATGTAGCTACTGTGCACTTGGCACGTGCACAGTACAATGAGGAGCTTATGTTAAGTAATTTAAATCTGAAGGGCCACACGTGGCTAGTGGACATGAGCCTTGGGAAGGCAGACCTCTGGGTCTCTCATCTCTCGCTGCACCCCACACGCTGCAGGGCTCGGCAAATACCGAGGGTGCGGCAGCGAAGCCCCTCCCGGGGACCCAGACGGCGGGCCCTGCAGGCAGTCTGGCCTCACCCCACCTGTGCAGGTGTACCAGGTCTGAATGAGGCCCCAGATGACGGTGTTACACTTGTCACAGGGCTGCTTCACGCTCTTGCTCTTCTCCTTGTAGAAGCGGTGCTCGAGGAGGACTCGGATGTTGGGCTCATCCTCACTGGGGTCCTGCGGAGGGGGCCAGGGAGGGGTCACGGGCGAGACGGGCGCGGCTCCTTCCAGGCACCCGAGCTCCTTGACAGACGCCCGGGCACCACGTGCGCTTCCCTCTACAGCAGAGCTCGGGGCTCAGTCAGGCCTGGGCCACCAGGAGGACAGGCCGCCTCTGCACCTGTGTGCTGCCGTGGGGACACGTCAGGGCCGAGGGCGCATGCGCCGTGCTGAGGGGCACTCGCGGCCCTCCCTGCACTGTTTCCAGGGGCTGAGACCCAGGTGGGTGCCGTCCTGGGCTTATGGGAGCGGGCAGGGGAACAGCAAAGGTAGATCTGGGGTTTCCAACACCAGGAGCTGCCAGAGGGGCCCGGGGCACCTGCAGCATTCCCACATTAGTAAAACCACCCAACGGACTCCTTACGCCATTGTCTCCCGGACTGTCTCAGCCCGTACCATAGCCTTACCTGCAGCCTAACGAAGTTCCACTTGCTAACTTTCATGGACTCGTGAACCAGCCTCAAGGACTGCATGACAGACCCCATGGTTCCTGGCTTCCAGGATCCACAACTCCTTCTGTCATCCGCAGGAAGCCACGCCACTCTGGGCCATGCGGATCAAGGCGGGACTAATTCACCCACGCGCTTCCGTGGGTGGCCACGTGACCAAGGACTGCACGCAGGATCAGCCCCGGGCTGAGGGCCCACAGCTGCCCTGCCTGCCCAGGCCCGCTCTGGCCGCAGGCCTCGGCCCCAGGGTCGGCCCCGCCTCCGCTGAGGGTGGGGCAGGCTGGCACCCACCTTCAGCTCCTGCAGCTTCAGCCGAAGGTGGATGAGCCTCACCACGGCATCCTTCTGCTTCTCCGAGTGCTCGGGCAGCTCCAGGATGACCTGCTTGCACTCCTGGATGGCCTGTCGCAGCTGCTGGACATCAGAGGCCAGGAACAGGCCCTGCTCGTGTGGGGGCGGGAGGGCACCGACAGTCAGATGCCTCCCGTGTGCTCTCCTTACTGGCCAGGCCCACCCTCAGGGTCAGCGGGCCTAGAGCAGACCTCCCGGCCCTGTCCAGCCCCGGCGACGCTGAGGGGCCTGAGGACGCGCTCAAGGCCCAGGACCGTCACCAGCAGCAGCGGGCCCCCGCCCACACCACCGGCCTCCGGTCTGGGCCTCTGGAGAGCGAACTCAGGGCGTCTTTCAAAACACAACTTGTCTCATTTCGAAATCCAATTGCTTTTCTGGCTGTGCTACCGCACTTGCTTCCACTGAACTTCCTCTTGGATGGAAGCAGGGGAAATGACACTTATCTGTCAAGAAGGAGAGGAAGTGGCCTGCGGTTCCATCGCCAAGCTCAGAAACACCCATGGCTGCCACCCGCCCTTGGCCCAGCACCTCACAGGCTGACCCAGGCTTGGGTCCAGCAACGCGCTAAGCTCAGGGGGAAGCAAACAGGACTGGTCCCAGAGCTGGGGGAGCGGAGGCCCCAGGAAAGGGATCTCACTGCCCACAGGGGTGCAAACTAAGGGTCCAAGCACCTACCTGAGAGGGGTGTGAGTACTAGCAGACAGTAAAGTTAAAAGCCACACGACCAACAAAATGAACCAAAGAGGGGCCTCTGGTGAATCTTAGAGTCATGTCTGAATGTTACAATGATGTCTCTCAAACAAAAGCTGGAGACAGTTTGCAAAGATTTTCAAACTTGAAAGAAACAAAACATTGGGGCGTTCTCTGATGGTCCAGAGGCTAGGGCTCCACGCCTCTGACCAGTTCAATCCCTGGTCGGGGAACTAGGTCCACATGCTGCAACAAAGCCTGGGAGCAGCCAAATACATAAATAAATAAAACAATATATTCACTCTTAAAAAAAAAAATTTAGAGCACTTTACTTAAAACACACACACACACACACACAACCTAGCAGAGACAAAAGTGGCCCTGCCTAGCTGAGCAGGTGGTAGGTGTGGACAGGGAGTGTCCCCGCCCTCGCCCTGCGGCAGAGTGCACGATCCCCTAGAGCCCCAGGTGCAATCACCCCCCACAGGCTTCGCAGGACCCTGCCCAGAGGCAGGGGACGGCCGCCCAGGAGGACAGTGCCCGGGCTCCCAACCGCCTCGTCCGCACAGAATCATTAGGGCAGGAGTCAGGCGCCACCCGGGGTCCCCTCGCCCCTCCCTCCACCCGCAGAGCCTGAACCTTACCACGGGGCGGGCAAAGTGGTCTTCGGACAGGCCAAGATCCAGCACGCGCTCTGGGCAGCGGAACTCCGGCTCCCCAGGCGGCCGCTCGGGCGGGGGCTCTGGAGCAAGGGGGGGGCGGCAACAGAGCCGAGTCGGCCGGCCACCCTCGGAGGGGCTGCAGGCCCTCGGGGCGCACGGTGCCCACGCGGGTGCCAAGGGAAGCAGGGCCCCTCTCTGGCGTCGGCCCTGCTGGCGCCTGCAGGGGAACTTCGTGCTGACTGCAGAAAGCTCGCGAAACCAGCGTTGCGCAAACAAGCCAGTTTCTAGGGCCACACCTCGTGTGGGACTCTGTGCACTCGGGAAGGGCCCGGGAAACCTACAGACAAGAGCCCGCGAGCCCCCGTGTGGGCCCCAGCCAGCCCGCACGCATGCCCCTGGGCCGCAGGCACCCCGTGGGCTCGTCTGCGGGCTCAGGGCTCGCCCCCTCTGACCTCTCACCCTCTGGCTCTCCGCTCTGAGTAAACGTCCCAAGCGCTCCCCAAGGGAGGACCTGCTGCATGTGACCCTGGGACGTGGCAGACAAGACAGGACATCCCACCCGCGGGAGTGTTTGTGCTCACAGGGACGGACCAGGGGGAAAGCACGTGAAACTCCTGGGGAGGAACCGCTTAGGAGGACGGGGGCCGGTGCGCGCAGGACAGACCACCCACTCAGCCCCTCCGCCCCGTGCCCACCTGCTGAAGCGACGTCCGGGGCCTCCTTACCAGTCCCCTGCTCATGCTGCCTGGGCCCGAGCTGCTTGTTGAAGGGGTTGAGGTGAACCTGCCGGAACCTGGCCAGCTTCTCATCATATTCCATCGCACCCCACCTGTGGACAGCCAGGCAGAACAGCGGTGAGGGTCCAGCGCCACCAAGGCTCCCATGGTCCCCTCCACTTTCCAAGTGCCTGAGAGTTCAGAGCGGATATAATGTCAATGTACAAAAATCTATCATACTTCCATACAGAGTACATCATGGGAAATGCCACGCTGGATGAAGCACAAGCTGGAATCGAGATTGCCAGGAGAAATATGAATAAACTCAGGTATGCAGATGACAGCACTCTAATGGCAGAATTTAAAGAGGAACTAAAGAGCCTCTTGATGAAAGTGAAAGAGGAGACTGAAAAAGCTGGCTTAAAACTCAACATTCAAAAAACTCACACCATGGCATCCAGTCCCATCACTTTATGGCAAATAGATGGGCAAACAACGCAAACAGTGACAGACATGGTGACAGACTGTATTCTCTCGGGTTCCAAAATCACTGCAGCCATGAAATCAAAAGACACTTGCTCCTTGGAGGAAAAGCTATGTCAAAACTAGACACATATTAAGAAGCAGAGAAATCACTTTGCCATCAAAAGTCCATATGGCCAAAGCCATGGCTTTCCCAGTAGTTAGGTATGGAGGTGAGAGTTGGACCATAAAGAAGGGTGAGCGCTGAAGAATTGACACCTTTGACCTGTGGTGCTGGAGAAGACTCTTGAGAGTCTCTTGGACTGCAAGGAGATCAAACCAGTCCATCCTAAAGGAAATCAACCCTGAGTATTCATTGGAAGGAATGATGCTGAAGGTAAAGCTCCAATACTTTGGCCACCTGATGTGAAAAGATGACTCAGTGGAAAAGATCCTGATGCGGGGAAAATAGAGGGCAGAAGGAGAAGGGGATGAGAGAGGATGAGGTGGTTGGGTGCCATGACTGAGTCAATGGACACGGGTTTGACCAAGCTCTGGGAGATGGTGAGGGACAGGGAAGCCCAGTGTGCCACAGTCCATGGGTCACCAAGAGTCAGACACGATGAGCAACTCAACCGAACTGATAAAATCTACTCCTAGGACTCCTGTGTGCACCCCCTGCCCAGACACACTGACAGGAAAACTGAGCCAGAAGGAATGGCCCGGATCGCCCCCAGCCCTCACGCAGCCCTGCACCTGGGCGGGCACCCGCACACCGCCTTCAGGACCTGGCGTGCCTCTCCGGCCTCTCGGGTGGGATGTGGGCTGGAAGCTATGGCCCGGTAGAAGCTGGCACCCACTGGCAGCTGCCTCTTGGTTACAACAGGGCAGGCCGTGGTGTCACGGGCCCAAGCCCCCGTCCCCCCTCTGACCTGAGGTCTCTGGGCAGGTCGCACAGTGCGGTTGGCCCTGATGACCAGATGACAGGAACCACAGCGCCCGAGGAAGCCCCAGAATGAAGGGGAGACCCGTCCCCATGTTTACCAGCCCCTTTTTCCCAAGCAGTGAGGAACACCTGACCATGGCATCCAGTCCCATCACTTTATGGCAAATAGATGGGCAAACAACGCAAACAGTGACAGACATGGTGACAGACTGTATTCTCTCGGGTTCCAAAATCACTGCAGCCATGAAATCAAAAGACACTTGCTCCTTGGAGGAAAAGCTATGTCAAAACTAGACACATATTAAGAAGCAGAGAAATCACTTTGCCATCAAAAGTCCATATGGCCAAAGCCATGGCTTTCCCAGTAGTTAGGTATGGAGGTGAGAGTTGGACCATAAAGAAGGGTGAGCGCTGAAGAATTGACACCTTTGACCTGTGGTGCTGGAGAAGACTCTTGAGAGTCTCTTGGACTGCAAGGAGATCAAACCAGTCCATCCTAAAGGAAATCAACCCTGAGTATTCATTGGAAGGAATGATGCTGAAGGTAAAGCTCCAATACTTTGGCCACCTGATGTGAAAAGATGACTCAGTGGAAAAGATCCTGATGCGGGGAAAATAGAGGGCAGAAGGAGAAGGGGATGAGAGAGGATGAGGTGGTTGGGTGCCATGACTGAGTCAATGGACACGGGTTTGACCAAGCTCTGGGAGATGGTGAGGGACAGGGAAGCCCAGTGTGCCACAGTCCATGGGTCACCAAGAGTCAGACACGATGAGCAACTCAACCGAACTGATAAAATCTACTCCTAGGACTCCTGTGTGCACCCCCTGCCCAGACACACTGACAGGAAAACTGAGCCAGAAGGAATGGCCCGGATCGCCCCCAGCCCTCACGCAGCCCTGCACCTGGGCGGGCACCCGCACACCGCCTTCAGGACCTGGCGTGCCTCTCCGGCCTCTCGGGTGGGATGTGGGCTGGAAGCTATGGCCCGGTAGAAGCTGGCACCCACTGGCAGCTGCCTCTTGGTTACAACAGGGCAGGCCGTGGTGTCACGGGCCCAAGCCCCCGTCCCCCCTCTGACCTGAGGTCTCTGGGCAGGTCGCACAGTGCGGTTGGCCCTGATGACCAGATGACAGGAACCACAGCGCCCGAGGAAGCCCCAGAATGAAGGGGAGACCCGTCCCCATGTTTACCAGCCCCTTTTTCCCAAGCAGTGAGGAACACCTGACCTGCTCACCCCCAGGCTTAACTCAAATGCAACACAGACAAACGTCCGTTTAAATGACTGCAACTAGGAGGAAGAGTTCTGTCTCCTGCAGCCAAAACAGACCCAGAGTCAGCTGCCCAACACCAGCGCACTGGCCCTATTCACACCCCCGCTCCGTCGGCTCCCGCGGTGTGATCTTGGGTAAATGCCTTAACCTGGCTATGCTCTCAGGCTCTCGTGTTTCAAGTAGGGAAAATAACAGTATCCACTGTATAGAGTTATCGACTCATGAATACAAAGTTCTGAGTGCCTTGGCCAGAAATAAGTATCAGGTGCAAATTACTGCTGTCATGATCGCTATTAAGAATCAGACAGGCCAGATGCAGTGCTGCGTCTCCTAGTCACGAGCCATTTAGTGCTCATAAATAAGAGAAGGCCTGCCGCCTGAGGAGGTGCTGAGGGGTGGGGACGAAGCACTTGTGCCCGGCAGAGAGGTAACCTGACAACCAGCCCAACCCCAAGACTGGAGGCTAGGGAGCCACGCCCGTGCGTCTCTCCTCCGGACTTTACAATACGGCCTGAGGCAGTGTGGAGAGCAGGACGGCGTTCCGGAGAAAAAGAGCCACAGACTTGGCGTATGAGCTAGGAAGAGATTTGCGCTCATAAGCTCTGAGCAGACTTGCTCAATCGTGACGGAGCAACTGAACTGAATGCCATCCGACCCTGCAGCCCACTCCCGAGCATACATCTGGAGAAAACTGGCATTTGAAAAGAGACAGGCGCCCAGCATTCACAGCCACACGATCCATAACAGCCATCACATGGGAAGCACCCAAATGTTCACTGGCAGAGGAATGGATAGAGAAGATGAGGTACTTGTATACACAGCGGAATATCAGCCATCAACAAGAATGAAAGGAAGGTCCTGCCAGGAACATGAATTCAACTGGAGACTGCCACACTGAGCAAACTAAGTTAGGAAGACAAACACCATACAGTGTCAGGTACACGTGGAATCTAAAATATGACACAAATGAACTTATCTGCAGAACAGACACAGACGCAGAGAAGAGCTGTGGTTGCTGAGTGGCTGAGGTGGGGACTGGGCTGGGAGGAGGGGTGAAGGGACACAGAGGTGCGGGGGCGAGAGGCGCGCCCCCCACCGTGTACTAGACCGCAGTGGACGGGACTATGAAAAGGGACACACCCATATCTGCAACAGAGTCACTCTGCGCTACACCAGAAGCGAACACAACATTGCACATCAGCTGTGCTTCCATTTTTAAACATAAATAAAACGTACAGGTTCTCAGACCTAACTCCAAAAGAAAACAAATAAAATACGGCCTGAGGAGTTCCAGGGAAGGGACGCTGCCCAGCAGTCCTCCTCTGGGCTACAAGCCCTCCTGGAAACCGCACCTCTCCTTAAGCTCCTCGTGGGCAGTGCCAGGCCAGGAAGAGAGGCCGCCAGGGTGAGACAGCGGGGCCAGCCGGCCTCTCCGCTGCAGCTGCTCTCCAAGCCAGAGTCACGCTTCCCAGGGAGAAGAGGGGTGTGAGGGCAGGGAGAAGGCCCAGCAGACGAGCGGGCAGCAGCTGCCTTGAGGGGAGTGACAGCAGCCCTCACCGCCCGCCAGGTTCACCCCACCGAAAGCTGAGCACCCCGAATGCAGGCCTGGCCTCAGAGAGGAGCAGCAGGAAGGTGGACGCTGAGCAAGTGCACTGTTTCCCCTTCTCCAGAGAGCTCCTCTCGCCAGGGTCGGGGTGAGGACCCATGACTTTGCAATTAAAGGACCCTCCAAACAAAGCCCGGAACTCTCAGGGCCCCGAGGAGCTGAGCGCTGAAGCTCGGATGGGCCTCAGCCAGCCCCCCATGTTTTGCCTGTGACACAGTCCCAGAGGGCCTGTCATCCCCCAGCTGCCAGCAGAGGCCCCCAACTTCGCCCCGGAGGGGACACGGTGAAGGTACATCCACGCTGCTCCCGCCTGCACGGAGGCCTCCAGGACCCGACGGGGAGCACGGGCAGCGACTGTCCCTTTAAGGCCCGCCTGCCGCTGAAGCTTGGCCAACCCCTGCCTTTGGGTGACGCCACCCCTGCCAAACAGGCCTCCCCCACCTTCACCCACAACAGGAGCAACAGACACTCTGGGGACCCGTGCTAAGTGGCTCCGCGCAGGGCCAGGTGTCTTCTACCACCCTCGCCAGTTTCAGAGATGAGGCCGCAGGCTCAGTGGCCCAGCCCAGCGCAGGATGGGACAGCTCGGGGGTGGGGGGGCCGCTGGCTTCTCGCTTCCCACAGACAGCGCGTGCTGACAGCTGGAAGCGGTGACAGTATCACCGGGGGCGGCCTTCCCAGCTCCACCCTGCGGAGCGGGATGCGAGGCAGCTGAGGTCCCCAAGCCTCTGTGCCCCCAGGCGAGGGCCCAGGCGCGCACGAATCCGCTCTGCGCGGGGCCGGGGCCCGGGCGGGCTCTCCCCGCCCCGGCTGTCCGGACAAGCCTCCTGGAAACCGCACCTCTCCTTAAGCTCCTCGTGGGCAGTGCCAGGCCAGGAAGAGAGGCCGCCAGGGTGAGACAGCGGGGCCAGCCGGCCTCTCCGCTGCAGCTGCTCTCAAGCCAGAGTCACGCTTCCCAGGGAGAAGAGGGTGTGAGGGCAGGAGAAGGCCCAGCAGACGAGCGGGCAGCAGCTGCCTTGAGGGGAGTGACAGCAGCCCTCACCGCCCGCCAGGTTCACCCCACCGAAAGCTGAGCACGCCGAATGCAGGCCTGGCCTCAGAGAGGAGCAGCAGGAAGGTGGACGCTGAGCAAGTGCACTGTTTCCCCTTCTCCAGAGAGCTCCTCTCGCCAGGGTCGGGGTGAGGACCCATGACTTTGCAATTAAAGGACCCTCCAAACAAAGCCCGGAACTCTCAGGGCCCCGAGGAGCTGAGCGCTGAAGCTCGGATGGGCCTCAGCCAGCCCCCCATGTTTTGCCTGTGACACAGTCCCAGAGGGCCTGTCATCCCCCAGCTGCCAGCAGAGGCCCCCAACTTCGCCCCGGAGGGGACACGGTGAAGGTACATCCACGCTGCTCCCGCCTGCACGGAGGCCTCCAGGACCCGACGGGGAGCACGGGCAGCGACTGTCCCTTTAAGGCCCGCCTGCCGCTGAAGCTTGGCCAACCCCTGCCTTTGGGTGACGCCACCCCTGCCAAACAGGCCTCCCCCACCTTCACCCACAACAGGAGCAACAGACACTCTGGGGACCCGTGCTAAGTGGCTCCGCGCAGGGCCAGGTGTCTTCTACCACCCTCGCCAGTTTCAGAGATGAGGCCGCAGGCTCAGTGGCCCAGCCCAGCGCAGGATGGGACAGCTCGGGGGTGGGGGGGCCGCTGGCTTCTCGCTTCCCACAGACAGCGCGTGCTGACAGCTGGAAGCGGTGACAGTATCACCGGGGGCGGCCTTCCCAGCTCCACCCTGCGGAGCGGGATGCGAGGCAGCTGAGGTCCCCAAGCCTCTGTGCCCCCAGGCGAGGGCCCAGGCGCGCACGAATCCCGCTCTGCGCCGGGGCCGGGGCCCGGGCCGGGCTCCTCGCCCCCGGCGCCCCGGCGTCCGCATCCGGAGAGAGGCTCCCCGGGCCCCGGGGCGCGGCGGCCGAGCGCCCCCGCCCCTGCTCCCCGAAGCCCCCGCCCGCGCCGCCCCGCCGCTCACCTGCCCGCTGCCGCCCCGGTTACATTGTATCCGCCCGGCCGGCTGCGCCGCGGCGTACCCGCCTCCAGCCTGGACACAGTGCGTCCGCTGCGCCCGCTGCTGCCGCCGGCGGCCCGGAGGCTCACGACAGGGGCGGAGTCTGCGCGTCCCGCCCCCGGCCCCAAAGCGTCCACCTCCCACTCCAGGAAATGGGTTGACACGTCATCCCAGCTGTTCAAGATGGTGTGAAATAAAATTCATGCTTTATGAAAGACAAGGAAAATTTGAAGATTTTTTCCCCGCCCTTTGTCTGCCTCTCTCCTTACAGCGCGTCTGTATCTCCGGTTCTGTGCCTGTCCAGACCTACCCCATCCGCAGAAATGCCTTCCGGCATCCAGCAGAGCCGCTTAACAGCTCAGGGCACTTCTTGAACTTCTTTTCTTTCTTTCTTTCTTTTTTTAAACACTTTTGTTTATTTATTTTTGGCTGTGCTGGGTCTTTGTTGACATGTGGGTTTAGCTGCTCTGTGGTATGTGGGATCTTCCCGGATCAGGGCTCGAACCAGTGTCTCCTGCATTGGCAGACGGGTTCTTATCCACTGAGTCACAAGGGAAGCCCCCTGAACTTCTTTTCTGACAAAAGTCCGCATAGTCAGAGCTCTGGCTTTTCCAGTAGTTATGTACGGATGTAAGAGTTGGAGGGTAAGGAAGGTTGAGTACCGAAAAATTGATTCTTTCAAACTGTGGTGCTGGAGAAGACTCTCAAGAGTCCCTTGGACGAAAGGAAATCAACACTAAATATTCATTGGAAGAGCTGATACTGAAGCTCAAGCTCCAGTACTTTGGCTACGTGATGCAAAGAGCCAGCTCACTGGAAAAGGCCCTGATGCTGGGAAAGATCAAAGGCAGGAGGAGAAGGGGGCGACAGAGGATGAGATGGTTGGATGCCATCACCAACTCAATGGACGTGAGTTTGAGCAGGTTCTGGGAGATGGTGAAGGACAGGGAAGCCTGGCGTGCTGCCGTCCATCTGTGAGGGCCCACGATGAGCTTAGACCTGAATGGTGTAGGCTGACCAGTCCACACTCACGCGCTGCCTCAAGAAACTGGTAGAGCTGTGACTTACCTTCTATTGGCAGCACCATCCTTGGAGCTTTCTGAGATGCTGTTCCTGGGTTATAATCCTCAAACTGAGCTCAAGTGAGATTTTCCATGTATTTCTTAGATCAACTGATAGATTGTTTGTCCACAATCATGAGGCCAGGGGTGCACCATTGCTAGATCTTCCATAATCACAAAAGTCCTTATTTAATCAAAATGAAACACTCTTAAAAATTGCTGGGGATCAGTCCTCCTTTGAGCCGACCCGCTGTGCTAGCAGCGTCTTCCACTTTATCGCCAATTCTCCCTTAAACCAGCCCGCTGTACTGGCAGCCGCTCTCCTTTCCCCCACTCTAATAAACTTCACTTTCCTCTCAAAAAAAAAAAAAAAAGGTGGGGGCTTCCCTGGTGGTCCAGTGGGTAAGGACACCGCCTTGCAGTGCAAGGGGCACCGGTTTGATCCCTGGCCTGGGAAGATCCCACGTGGCTGCTGGGTCTTTGTTGACATGTGGGTTTAGCTGCTCTGTGGTATGTGGGATCTTCCCGGATCAGGGCTCGAACCAGTGTCTCCTGCATTGGCAGACGGGTTCTTATCCACTGAGTCACAAGGGAAGCCCCCTGAACTTCTTTTCTGACAAAAGTCCGCATAGTCAGAGCTCTGGCTTTTCCAGTAGTTATGTACGGATGTAAGAGTTGGAGGGTAAGGAAGGTTGAGTACCGAAAAATTGATTCTTTCAAACTGTGGTGCTGGAGAAGACTCTCAAGAGTCCCTTGGACGAAAGGAAATCAACACTAAATATTCATTGGAAGAGCTGATACTGAAGCTCAAGCTCCAGTACTTTGGCTACGTGATGCAAAGAGCCAGCTCACTGGAAAAGGCCCTGATGCTGGGAAAGATCAAAGGCAGGAGGAGAAGGGGGCGACAGAGGATGAGATGGTTGGATGCCATCACCAACTCAATGGACGTGAGTTTGAGCAGGTTCTGGGAGATGGTGAAGGACAGGGAAGCCTGGCGTGCTGCCGTCCATCTGTGAGGGCCCACGATGAGCTTAGACCTGAATGGTGTAGGCTGACCAGTCCACACTCACGCGCTGCCTCAAGAAACTGGTAGAGCTGTGACTTACCTTCTATTGGCAGCACCATCCTTGGAGCTTTCTGAGATGCTGTTCCTGGGTTATAATCCTCAAACTGAGCTCAAGTGAGATTTTCCATGTATTTCTTAGATCAACTGATAGATTGTTTGTCCACAATCATGAGGCCAGGGGTGCACCATTGCTAGATCTTCCATAATCACAAAAGTCCTTATTTAATCAAAATGAAACACTCTTAAAAATTGCTGGGGATCAGTCCTCCTTTGAGCCGACCCGCTGTGCTAGCAGCGTCTTCCACTTTATCGCCAATTCTCCCTTAAACCAGCCCGCTGTACTGGCAGCCGCTCTCCTTTCCCCCACTCTAATAAACTTCACTTTCCTCTCAAAAAAAAAAAAAAAAATGGTGGGGGCTTCCTTGGTGGTCCAGTGGGTAAAGAGTCCGCCTTGCAGTGCAAGGGGCACCGGTTCGATCCCTGGTCTGGGAGGATCCCACGTGCCGCGGAGCGGCTGGACCTGTGTGTCCAATTATGAGCCAGTGCTCTGGAGCGCATGCGTCCAGAGCTGGTGCACTGCAACAGCAGAGGCCACTGCGATGGGAGGCCCACACAGACCAAAGAATTAAGATGGATGAAAAATAAATGAAGGACCAATGAAAGAGGCCAAAATTTAAAAAAAAAAAAAAAGGTGGAATTTCCCTAGTGGCTCAGCGGCTAAGATTCCACACTCCCAGTGCAGGGGGACCAGATCTGATCCCTGGTTGGGGAAACGGAGCTAAGGGTTCACGTGCCACCACTAAGATCCAGTGCAGCCAAATCAATAAAATGAATCTCTCTCTCTCTCTTTTTTAATGTCTGATTTTCTTTCAAGCCCTAGCGGTGAGTTCCTAGTGGAAGAGGTGCTCACTGTGCGGGCTTCCACCGGTTCATCGCTGGAGAGGGAGGGGGCGCTGGATGCCACCCGTCTCACAGAGGAGGAAACTGAGGCAATGTGAGATGAGGGTTGCTCCACAGAGATGGCGGAGCGTTGGAGCAGCCGACTGTCTCCAGGGGCCCCTGCCGTGTTTCTCTCCGTAGCTCCTGTCACCGGCCAGTGTCCTCTGTCCTGTACATTTTCATTGGTTCATGTCTTTCTCCGCAGGCATCCCCTAACCCGCCCGGCACCCGAAAGTTAAGGCTCCGGGCAAGGGTTTTATTTGCTGTCTTCACTGCTTTGGGGCCTAGAACAGTGCCTAGGCACAGAGGGGCCTAGTTTCAGGGACTGAGGAAGCGCTGGCCTTACTTGTGCCACCCATCCGACCCGTGACATCAAAGGGAGAGGCCAACAGGGCTCCAGAATGCAAGGAGCGAGTCGGCAAAGATGCAAATCATGAGGAGGCACGAGGAAATAGACAGGATGTCACGGTAGCCTAGGGAGGGCAAAGTCCTTAAATAAAAGAAAAAAAAATTGGCCGTGGCTTGGTACTGGCAGCCCTCCTTTCCCCACTCTAATAAACTTCACTTTCCTCTCAAAAAAAAAAATGGGGGGGGCTTCCCTGGTGGTCCAGGGGGTCGAGAGTCCGCCTTGCAGTGCAAGGGGCACCGGTTCGATCCCTGGTCTGGGAGGATCCCACCTGCCGCAGAACGGCTGGACCGGTGTGTCCAATTGCGAGCCAGCACTCTGGAACGCATGCGTCCAGAGCTGGTGCACTGCAACAGCAGAGGCCACTGCGATGGGAGGCCCACACAGACCAAAGAATTAAGATGGATGAAAAATAAATGAAGGACCAATGAAAGAGGCCAAAATTTAAAAAAAAAAAAAAAGGTGGAATTTCCCTAGTGGCTCAGCGGCTAAGATTCCACACTCCCAGTGCAGGGGGACCAGATCTGATCCCTGGTTGGGGAAACGGAGCTAAGGGTTCACGTGCCACCACTAAGATCCAGTGCAGCCAAATCAATAAAATGAATCTCTCTCTCTCTCTTTTTTAATGTCTGATTTTCTTTCAAGCCCTAGCGGTGAGTTCCTAGTGGAAGAGGTGCTCACTGTGCGGGCTTCCACCGGTTCATCGCTGGAGAGGGAGGGGGCGCTGGATGCCACCCGTCTCACAGAGGAGGAAACTGAGGCAATGTGAGATGAGGGTTGCTCCACAGAGATGGCGGAGCGTTGGAGCAGCCGACTGTCTCCAGGGGCCCCTGCCGTGTTTCTCTCCGTAGCTCCTGTCACCGGCCAGTGTCCTCTGTCCTGTACATTTTCATTGGTTCATGTCTTTCTCCGCAGGCATCCCCTAACCCGCCCGGCACCCGAAAGTTAAGGCTCCGGGCAAGGGTTTTATTTGCTGTCTTCACTGCTTTGGGGCCTAGAACAGTGCCTAGGCACAGAGGGGCCTAGTTTCAGGGACTGAGGAAGCGCTGGCCTTACTTGTGCCACCCATCCGACCCGTGACATCAAAGGGAGAGGCCAACAGGGCTCCAGAATGCAAGGAGCCAGTCGGCAAAGATGCAAATCATGAGACATGAAGCGCAGCGAGGAAATAGACAGGATGTCACGGTAGCCTAGGGAGGAGGACAGCCCGCCCACGTGCTCCAAACCCAAAGGCGGCCGAGGAGGAGCAGCGGCAGGGCCCCGAGAAGAGGCTGGGCGCCTGCAGAACAGCCAGCAGGCGCCTGAGGCCAGCGGTTGGTGGAGGGTGAAGGGAAAGGGGAGCGGGACGGCAGGGCTGCAGGCCCTTGTGAACGTGCTGGGAAGCGCAGGGAGCCTGGGCAGACTCTGAGCTGACCTTTTAACAGCTCCTACTGGATAGAACACAGTCCTCCTCCAAAGACCCTGAGAAGAAGACAGGAAACACCCAGAAGCACGCTCACCAACCTCCGGCCTCTACGTGGGCTCTGCAGCGCCCCGGGAAACAGCTCCCCGTAGGCTTCACAGTCCTGGTCCGAGGCAGATGCCTTCACACCCCGTCCACGGTGACTTGATTCCCTTCAGCTCTGCCTGAGTGTGTCCCGTCTCCCAGCCCTCTGGAACCCTGGGCCGTCCTCCTGGGGAGGACCCCACTCTGTCCACGCCTACCCTCGTGCTGGCAGCAGACTCCATGTCCAGTGGCCATGCTGGCTTTTGCACTCACATGCGCACACGCTCATTTAGTATTATCCAAGCAAGTCATTTTCAAAGAATTTTGAGAGCCAAAGTCTTTTCTTTCAAGTGAGTGTACAGGGAATTGCACCTCCTAAACCATGAGCAGGACGTGTCCTCTTCAGCTGGAGAAAGTGCCCTAGAAAGCGGACACAGCCTGCGACGTGGCGGGCAGAGTCGAGGCTCAGCTAAAGCCCGCACTCTCGCCTGTGCCTCTGCCAGAGCCCCTGGTGGCCACAGCGATGGCTCCGCTCCAGCGTCCCCCGTGGCCCTGCCGCAGGCGGCCGGGGGCCTCGGGCAGCTCCGTGTCTCCAGGCCTCAGCCTCTTCCTCGGAAGCACCCACGTCACAGGTGTCCCCAGATGCGTAACCTAGTGAGTGGCGAGTTCAAGATGGCCGGGCCCAGGACAAGCCCGGCACAGGGCTGCCCAGTTCCCAGCCTGGGAGGACTCCAGTCTTGTTACTGAGGAGTCCCCTCGTGGTACGGGCACCGCCCCAGGGGGAATGCTGTCTGCTCTCCATCTGAAATCCCAGTGGGACTGGGCGTCCTGGATTTCCTTGTCTGCCCTGCCCCTGGGTGTGAGGCCATCTGCGGGCCCCCGAGCGGCCCCGAATGCCAGGCTGAGGGTGGACGGCCAGGGCAGGAATGTGCCCTGGTCTGGATGCCCCTGACCCATTCCCAGACTGACCTGAGGGCAAAAAGCCAGAGAGGTAGGTGGGCCAGAGGCCGCTCAGGAGCGTCGTCTGCACTCCTGTCGGCAGCAGTCCCGGGCGCAGGGCTCTCGTGACAGGCCACGCGCTGTCCCAGACACTTTCGGAGAGTGCGCCTGCTCCGGGGGAAGCGCGGGCCCCTCCGCAGTGCAGCGGCGTGGAATCCAGTCACCCGCGCACAGCTCCCGTAGGCTTCACAGTCCTGGTCAGGCAGATGCCTTCACACCGTCCACGGTGACTTGATTCCCTTCAGCTCTGCCTGAGTGTGTCCCGTCTCCCAGCCCTCTGGAACCCTGGGCCGTCCTCCTGGGGAGGACCCCACTCTGTCCACGCCTACCCTCGTGCTGGCAGCAGACTCCATGTCCAGTGGCCATGCTGGCTTTTGCACTCACATGCGCACACGCTCATTTAGTATTATCCAAGCAAGTCATTTTCAAAGAATTTTGAGAGCCAAAGTCTTTTCTTTCAAGTGAGTGTACAGGGAATTGCACCTCCTAAACCATGAGCAGGACGTGTCCTCTTCAGCTGGAGAAAGTGCCCTAGAAAGCGGACACAGCCTGCGACGTGGCGGGCAGAGTCGAGGCTCAGCTAAAGCCCGCACTCTCGCCTGTGCCTCTGCCAGAGCCCCTGGTGGCCACAGCGATGGCTCCGCTCCAGCGTCCCCCGTGGCCCTGCCGCAGGCGGCCGGGGGCCTCGGGCAGCTCCGTGTCTCCAGGCCTCAGCCTCTTCCTCGGAAGCACCCACGTCACAGGTGTCCCCAGATGCGTAACCTAGTGAGTGGCGAGTTCAAGATGGCCGGGCCCAGGACAAGCCCGGCACAGGGCTGCCCAGTTCCCAGCCTGGGAGGACTCCAGTCTTGTTACTGAGGAGTCCCCTCGTGGTACGGGCACCGCCCCAGGGGGAATGCTGTCTGCTCTCCATCTGAAATCCCAGTGGGACTGGGCGTCCTGGATTTCCTTGTCTGCCCTGCCCCTGGGTGTGAGGCCATCTGCGGGCCCCCGAGCGGCCCCGAATGCCAGGCTGAGGGTGGACGGCCAGGGCAGGAATGTGCCCTGGTCTGGATGCCCCTGACCCATTCCCAGACTGACCTGAGGGCAAAAAGCCAGAGAGGTAGGTGGGCCAGAGGCCGCTCAGGAGCGTCGTCTGCACTCCTGTCGGCAGCAGTCCCGGGCGCAGGGCTCTCGTGACAGGCCACGCGCTGTCCCAGACACTTTCGGAGAGTGCGCCTGCTCCGGGGGAAGCGCGGCCACTCCGCAGTGCAGCGGCGTGGAATCCAGTCACCCGCCTGGCTCCAGGATGCGTGGGTCAGCAGCTCCGGCAGAGGCCGGGCGGGCTGTGTCCACCCGTCAGGGCTGCTGAGGCGAGGGCGGGGAGTGAGGCTGGGACGCGGAGCGCGGAGAGCCACGGGCCTCCACGGGAAAGGGAGCCTCGGGGGGCGGGGCTGAGGGGCTGGGCCGGGGGAGGGAAGCCGGGCTGGAGACAGGAGGAGGCGACCCCCTGGCAAGGACTGCAGGGGCTGTGCTCTAGGGGAGAAGCGGGGTCGCCCCAGGAGGTCAGCTTCATCTGCGTGACCCGTGCCCTGAGCCCGGGTGGCCGCAGGCGCGGGAGGGAGGCGGGACGGGGGCCGAGGGGAGCGACGCGTGGCCTGGGCCAGACCGTCGCCGCGCCGCCTGCCCACAGGCCGACGTTCCGCTGAGTCCCATCTCTTGCCTGGGAACATGGTGGCCTCAGTGGGAAGGTCACACACCCTTCAGAAGAGAGCCCCCAAGACTGAGGACCAGGGCATCAGGAGCCAGGGACGCCGGCGTCACCACGCGGCAGGCGACTCAACCCTGGGGGTCCCAGAGCCCCTGGAGAGCCTGCACTGCGGACGCCCCCTCCCCAAGGGCACGGAGGCCCTGTGAGGCGGCCGCGAGGTGGGGTTGGAGGGCCCCACGTCGGGCTCCCACCCGGAGGCCTGGCCACCCCCGGCCCGCAGCACGGTGGGCGGAGCCGCCCGGAGCGCTCACGCCGGCTGGATCCCAGGATGCAGTCCCTCGCGGGGCTTCTGTTCCCGGGTCCAGATCAGCCCCTTCAGCCTCCTTCTGCCCAGGTATCCACCCAGGAGCCGGGCGTGCAGGGGCGCCCCAGCGGAAAGGGTGTGGGGAGGCCCAGGGCAGAGGGCGGAGGCACAGCCGGTCCTGCGCGGGCTCACCTGGGCCCCAGGCAGGCAGCAGCCAACTGCAGGTTCAGTGTTTCTCTCCGTAAGAGGAGCAGGCGACCAGGTGCGCGCCTGCCGAGGAACTCTGGGCACCCTGCAGCCACAGGAAATGACCACCTGGGAATGCACGGGCTCGGAACTCTACTCTCAGCCCACCTGCACCCAGGGCTGGGGCTGCCACCTGCTGACCCAACCGGCCCATCGCAGGGCTCACGCTCCCCCTGTCTAACCCACCACACTTTCCGGGGGATCCTCAAGGTCCCCACTGCCTCACTCGCGTCTGGCTGCCTGCCTCTAACGTGTGGCTCACAGAAAAGCCAGAGGAAAGCTCCGGAGCACGAGTCACCCTGGAGGGACCAGGGCTGGTCCTGAGTCACCTGAGATGGGCCTGGCTCCAAGGATGAGGCTCCCCTGGGCGTGGCCATGGCCGCCAGCAGCACGGCACGGAGGTCCCCCCAGGGCCTGTGCCTGAGACACCCGCAGACGCAAGCGCAGGCCCATCTCAGCCCTCCCACCCGCCCCTCGTCTTGCCTCCGCTGGGCCCTCCGTCTGCCCTTCTCACCTCTCTGGTCCCACCTTTCCAGATAAAGAAATCTCCAGCACGAGGCATGAGTATCTGACAGCAATAAATTTATTAAATATCCCCCCAAATATAAACACAAACCAGTAAAAAAAAAAACCCAACAAAACAAAACCATGGAACATCAGGCCTGGAGCTAACAATAAAGCAGAGACACAAAACGGATTTGACTTATGGTGGAAGACCACTGAGCGAACTCACGCAGGGCGGGGGTGCTGTAAATACTGGAGGACACACTCAGGAGCCCCAGGGGGACGGGACGGAACCTCGTGGGGGTGAGGCTGGGGTGTGTCGGCGGCTACGGGCCGGGAGACAGAGGCCGCGTCCTGGCCACAGCTGCGTCCCGAGCCTCCAGCCGCTTCACTTGGGGCCCTGGGCCTCGGATTCCTCCTCGTCGTCTTCGTACATCTCGCCCTCCTCCTCGGCCGTGGCGTCCTGGTACTGCTGGTACTCGGACACCAGGTCGTTCATGTTGCTCTCGGCCTCGGTGAACTCCATCTCGTCCATGCCCTCGCCCGTGTACCAGTGCAGGAAGGCCTTGCGCCGGAACATGGCCGTGAACTGCTCCGAGATGCGCTTGAACAGCTCCTGGATGGCCGTGCTGTTGCCGATGAAGGTGGAGGACATCTTGAGGCCGCGCGGCGGGATGTCGCACACGGCCACCTTCACGTTGTTGGGGATCCACTCCACGAAGTAGCTGCTGTTCTTGCTCTGGATGGCCAGCATCTGCTCGTCCACCTCCTTCATGGACATGCGCCCTCGGAAGACGGTGGCCACGGTCAGGTAGCGCCCGTGACGGGGGTCGCAGGCGGCCATCATGTTTTTGGCGTCGAACATCTGCTGGGTGAGCTCGGGCACCGTCAGCGCCCGGTACTGCTGGCTGCCGCGGGCGGTGAGCGGGGCGAAGCCGGGCATGAAGAAGTGCAGGCGCGGGAAGGGCACCATGTTCACGGCCAGCTTGCGCAGGTCGGCGTTGAGCTGGCCCGGGAAGCGCAGGGAGGTGGTGACGCCGCTCATGGTGGCCGACACCAGGTGGTTGAGGTCCCCGTAGGTGGGCGTGGCCAGCTTGAGGGTGCGGAAGCAGATGTCGTACAGCGCCTCGTTGTCGATGCAGTAGGTCTCGTCCGTGTTCTCCACCAGCTGGTGGATGGACAGCGTGGCGTTGTAGGGCTCCACCACCGTGTCGGACACCTTAGGGGAGGGCACCACGCTGAAGGTGTTCATGATGCGGTCGGGGTACTCCTCGCGGACCTTGCTGATGAGCAGCGTGCCCATGCCCGAGCCCGTGCCGCCGCCCAGCGAGTGGGTCAGCTGGAAGCCCTGCAGGCAGTCGCAGTTCTCACACTCCTTCCGGACCACGTCCAGGACCGAGTCCACCAGCTCGGCGCCCTCCGTGTAGTGGCCCTTGGCCCAGTTGTTGCCGGCCCCGCTCTGGCCTGCAGTGGGGAGGGCGGGGGGCACAGATGGGTCGCATCTCCAGCACCTGCCTGGACAGCCCCCCCACCCTGAGAGCAACCGTGGAGGCAGCTCTGGGCCTGTCCACCCTCCGTGAAGCGGAAGCCCCTCGGACCCCCACGGCCCTCGGTGCCAGCCATGCTGGGCGCTGGGGATGTGGCTGCTGGCACCCCGTGTTACGGACACAGAGGCAGCGCCTGGAGCTTCCGCTTCCGCTCTGCCTCACGAGGGGTTCCTGGGGAGTCCGTCAGCCCTCCCCTCTGGTCTGCCCACTCTCTGGCCGGCTGGGAGGGTGAACGACAACACCTGGAGTCCCCTGCAGCCCGGGGCCAGGATGAGGGTCATGCCTGTCAGTCAGGGGTGAGCTCTGCGGGCCGAGGCCCTCCCCAGGGCCCTGCCGCCCGTCACGGGCACGATCAGCTGGCGCCCCCCTGATCACAGCGATGCTGTGTGCATGTGAGCTGGGTCTTCTGGAGGTTTCTGCACACCCCGCTCCAACTCTCTCACAATTCTGCAGGCTGTTTCACACACAGCTCTACTGGAAATCTCACGTGGCTGCTCCCTGCACACAACTCCTTCCCTGGGACTCTGTCGCCAGTTGCAAATTGGGGAGCTCAGTCAGGCTCTGCCAGACTGTCGGCACAGCCGACTGTGCTGCTGTTTCCGTTGATCTGGGCTTGCCCTTGGTGGGTCTGCCGTGAGAAGGACGGACGGGGAAACTTACCAAAGATGAAGTTGTCAGGCCGGAAGAGGTGCCCGAAGGCCCCAGAGCGGACGCTGTCCATGGTTCCAGGCTCCAAGTCCACCAGGATGGCCCGAGGTACATACTTGTGTGCTGAGTGGAGAGGGCAGCTTACATGGTCACAGACGCTAGGCACCCTTTCTGCCTCCTAAGTCCTGCCCTCGCCCGCCGACCTCCTGCTCTCACCTGAGAGCTTAGACTCTGGGCTCAGAGAGGCCGGGACCCCGTGCAACAGCTGGACGTGGGCAGGTTAGTATTTCACCAGTCCACTGAGCACACTTCACACCAGCTTCTGAGTGGCCCCTGCCCTGGACCCTCCACGGGTCTCCTGAGGGGCCCCGGCCCAGCCCTGGCCATCCCCCTGGACCATGCATGTGTCTCATGGTCACTAAATGCATCTGAATCTCACTGGGTTTACTCGGATTCCTTGTCTTTATTCTGTCCATCTCAGATTCCACCTGCCAGACAACCCAAGGAGGGGAGAGATGCAGGCAAGACCCCCGCCCCCGCTGGGTCAAGGAGGGGCTCACAGGAGGCCTCGTTGTAGTAGACGCTGATGCGCTCCAGCTGCAGGTCCGAGTCCCCCACATAGTTGCCGCTGGGGTCTATGCCGTGCTCATCGCTGATGACCTCCCAGAACTGCAGGGGAGAGGAGGGCCCGTCGGTGATCGTGACTCCTGCCAGGCCCCGCCCTCCAGCGGCCCCAGCGCCCTGGCACAAAATTAGGGGTGCAGATCCAAAGCCTGCACTAGTCCCTTCGAGTGACTTTGAGAAAGAACCCCAAGTTCTATCTTCTGTAAGAGAATTGTCACAGTGAAAAACATATGCACGTCCGTGGAGACCAGAGCCCTCAGCGTGGATCGGCTCCACTGACATCGGCCTGGGTCCCACCTCTGCACCTGTCTTTTTAGGTGAGAAACCTGAGGCCCAGAAAGGCAAGTGGTGGCGACCAGGCCCAGGATACGGCCGCCCCCAGTGTCGAGGCACAGAAGGTCCGGTGCCGGTGGCTGGACCGTGGCGGCAGCTTTGGCCCGTGGGAACCACAGGGGCCTGAGAGGGGAGCGGCTCGCCTGCGGCTGCCCAGCTGGCCTGCTCGCCCTGAGCAGGGACCCACAGCGCTTCTCTCAGGCCTGGGGCAGGAGAGCGCAGCTCAGGGTCTCGTTTGGGAGCTGGACACCCCTTCTAGCTGTGTGACCTTGGACAGGCCCTGAAGATTTCGTGCCTCAGGGCCCTCACCTGTGCATGGGCCTGAAGCTGAAGACCAGCTGTCATGAGAATAAAGCCAGTTACTCTGTGCAGAGCCCGTGGACGGGGAGTGCTGTAGGGAGCTTGCTGCTGCTGTTTCATCGCTAAGTCGTGTCTGAGTCTCTGTGACCCCAGGGACTGCAGTCCGCCAAGCTCCTCTATCCGTGGGATTCTCCAGGCAAGAGTACTTGGAGTGGGTTGCCATTTCCTGGCCTCCAGGGATCAAACCTGCGTTCCTGCACTCGGGATCAAACCTGGTTTACTCGGATTCCTTGTCTTTATTCTGTCCATCTCAGATTCCACCTGCCAGACAACCCAAGGAGGGAGAGATGCAGGCAAGACCCCCGCCCCCGCTGGGTCAAGGAGGGGCTCACAGGAGGCCTCGTTGTAGTAGACGCTGATGCGCTCCAGCTGCAGGTCCGAGTCCCCCACATAGTTGCCGCTGGGGTCTATGCCGTGCTCATCGCTGATGACCTCCCAGAACTGCAGGGGAGAGGAGGGCCCGTCGGTGATCGTGACTCCTGCCAGGCCCCGCCCTCCAGCGGCCCCAGCGCCCTGGCACAAAATTAGGGGTGCAGATCCAAAGCCTGCACTAGTCCCTTCGAGTGACTTTGAGAAAGAACCCCAAGTTCTATCTTCTGTAAGAGAATTGTCACAGTGAAAAACATATGCACGTCCGTGGAGACCAGAGCCCTCAGCGTGGATCGGCTCCACTGACATCGGCCTGGGTCCCACCTCTGCACCTGTCTTTTTAGGTGAGAAACCTGAGGCCCAGAAAGGCAAGTGGTGGCGACCAGGCCCAGGATACGGCCGCCCCCAGTGTCGAGGCACAGAAGGTCCGGTGCCGGTGGCTGGACCGTGGCGGCAGCTTTGGCCCGTGGGAACCACAGGGGCCTGAGAGGGGAGCGGCTCGCCTGCGGCTGCCCAGCTGGCCTGCTCGCCCTGAGCAGGGACCCACAGCGCTTCTCTCAGGCCTGGGGCAGGAGAGCGCAGCTCAGGGTCTCGTTTGGGAGCTGGACACCCCTTCTAGCTGTGTGACCTTGGACAGGCCCTGAAGATTTCGTGCCTCAGGGCCCTCACCTGTGCATGGGCCTGAAGCTGAAGACCAGCTGTCATGAGAATAAAGCCAGTTACTCTGTGCAGAGCCCGTGGACGGGGAGTGCTGTAGGGAGCTTGCTGCTGCTGTTTCATCGCTAAGTCGTGTCTGAGTCTCTGTGACCCCAGGGACTGCAGTCCGCCAAGCTCCTCTATCCGTGGGATTCTCCAGGCAAGAGTACTTGGAGTGGGTTGCCATTTCCTCCTCCAGGGGGCCTTCCCGACTCCGGGATCAAACCTGCGTCTCCTGCACTGGCAGAGGGATTCTTTACCACCGAGCCGTCAGGGAAGCCGCCGAGGGTGGCCGTTAGCGCCCCAGCCACGCCTCACAGCCTCCGTGCTCGCCCCGAGGGCGCTTCTCCTCTGTCTGGGAGCACAGCTGCCCACTCAGGCTCGAGGTCATGGTCACACGCTCTGTGCCTTCCCAGGCCCCGCCCCATGGCCCCTCAGTGTCGAGGTGACTTTCAGAAGAATGGGCATGAAGGCCTCAAGAAGCAAAGGACCTTTCTACATACGGGTCATGTGCTCAGAAAAGACGCGCAGTGAGAAAAGCGGTTAGAAATCAGTCTTCTCGTGTATTTCTGTGCACAGACGTCTCCGACAGAGACTCAAAGCGGCCCCGGCAGCCGTGCGGGGAGTGTGGAGGGGTTGGGAGACAGGCTTTTGCCCTGCACACCTTTCGGTGGTTTTGGAATTTTTGTCATGTGCACATATGAATTGCTCAAAAGAAAAGAAAAAGATCAGCTAAAAACTTAAAATTTTTTTTTAAGTTTTAGGGATCTCCCCGGTGGTCCAGTGGCTAAGACTGTAGGCCAGGGTCCCACCCCTGGTCAGGGACTAGACCGTACAAGCTGCAGCTAGCTCCCAGTGCAGCCGAATAAACAAACACACATGTAAAGAAGTATAAAAAATTTAAAAGTTTAGCCCCGGAGAGCCAGTCTCCCACCACTCCCACCAGCAGGTCCCTGCCCGTGTCCCTTGGGGCGCGGCACGGCGGGCTGGCCGCACGTAGGGACCAGGATCCTGTGCGGAGAGCCCCTTGCCCTGCACGTGGCCGGACAGGCAGCCGCCTCGTCCCCCGTCACGCGCCGCACGCTCGTGCGGGACCTGCTGCCAGACCACTCACAGGCCACCCGCAGCTGGCTCGGGGCTGGAACGCCGCAGAGCAGCTCCCTCGCTGCGATCTACTGAAAGTCAGTCCTCCACACAGCGTTTGAAAAAAAAACAGAAGAAAATAAACGAGGGGGAAAAAAAGTAAGGGTTTTTGAGAAAATAAAATACATTAAAAAAGAAATTTAGAACATTTAACACCTGAGAAGTCTGGACCGCCATTATCATCAGTGCACAGCAGAGTCTCGGCTGAGCGCCAGCGACGCGGTCAGCAGCGGCCAGCGCTCAGCCCAGCCCGAGGCTGGGCGTCTTCCCCATCTGTGATCCGTGTCACTGGTAAGTTTTCTTCTTTTTCGCTGCCCTAAGTAAGTGCTCTCACTGTAACTAGAGGCGTCACTAGGCGTTCAGGGCCCGATCAGAGCTTTCAGTCACTGCTTGGCTCCTGTGCCTTCCTCAGGAAAGACAGAGCCAGGGCCTTGGCCCACAGCCCGGGGACACCCCAAACCTCTAGCTTCAGGGACGCCCATGGCCGCTTAGAGAAAAGATGAGCTCAAGGTGGCAGGTGAGGGCATGGGCGAGAGGGACTCGGACGCAGCCACCGCGACATCTGTGCAAAGTTCTCTGGAACCACGTACGGAATGCACAGGCTTCCAGGAGCAGTGAGCCTGCGGGAGCGCTAACCCCGGTGCCGGCGGGCATATGCCAGAGATGTCGCCTCTCAGGACCTCCATTTTCTCATCTGTAAAGTGGGCACGGTGGCGGCACCTACTTCAAGTGTCAGCTCAAGCCCTGACGAGCAAAAGCTTTCACCAAATGGTACATCACGCTGAAAGGCCTTGGGTTGTTATTTAACTTGTAAAGCCATATTCACTGGGAAGGCCTTTCCTGGTGGCTTAGATGGTAAAGGATCTGCCGGCAATGCGGGAGACCTGGGTTTAATCCCTGGGTCAGGAAGATCCCCTAAAGGAGGGAAAGGAAACCCACTCCAGTATTCTTGCCCGGAGAATCCCACTGACACAGGAGCCTGGTGGGCTATAGCCCATGGGGTAGGAAAGAGTCAGACACGACTGAGTGACTAACATACATTCCCTGATAAATAAAATAAAAAATACTTTAAAAAAATTCATGGACTTTGGAATATTGTGACTTAATGAAGAAGCATCCTGGGTAGGAGCAGGTCCCCTGGGGACATCCTGGGGAAGGCACGTGGCAGGACTCACAGGGCGAGAATGGAAACCTCACAGCAATGCTATCGTTTCTTATGCACAGATGCATATGCAGAGAAAATGGACTAAAATAACGAAAAACAATTTGTTCCTCCTGAAGAGGGGGACCACCCTAGGGCACTTAGCCTTGTCTGCAATATTTCAGCTTTTCAGAAGGAAAATATTTTAATAATAGCTTTTATAGTTAAAACAAATATAAATTGTAATTTAAAATAGTATTAATAAAAAGTTTGGCAGAATATATTACATGTGTCACACAACACTTAAGAGATAACAAAATGGTATATTATAAATTAAATAATAATTATGGGGGCTTCCTGGTAGCTCAGTGGTAAAGCTGGCCTGCCATAAAGGGTTGACAAGGTCCCACATGCTGTGGAGATTATTGAGCCTGTAGCCTGCGGCGAACCCATGGTAAAAGATGAGCTCAAGGTGGCAGGTGAGGGCATGGGCGAGAGGGACTCGGACGCAGCCACCGCGACATCTGTGCAAAGTTCTCTGGAACCACGACGGAATGCACAGGCTTCCAGGAGCAGTGAGCCTGCGGGGCGCTAACCCGTGCCGGCGGGCATATGCCAGAGATGTCGCTTTCAGGACCTCCATTTTCTCATCTGTAAAGTGGGCACGGTGGCGGCACCTACTTCAAGTGTCAGCTCAAGCCCTGACGAGCAAAAGCTTTCACCAAATGGTACATCACGCTGAAAGGCCTTGGGTTGTTATTTAACTTGTAAAGCCATATTCACTGGGAAGGCCTTTCCTGGTGGCTTAGATGGTAAAGGATCTGCCGGCAATGCGGGAGACCTGGGTTTAATCCCTGGGTCAGGAAGATCCCCTAAAGGAGGGAAAGGAAACCCACTCCAGTATTCTTGCCCGGAGAATCCCACTGACACAGGAGCCTGGTGGGCTATAGCCCATGGGGTAGGAAAGAGTCAGACACGACTGAGTGACTAACATACATTCCCTGATAAATAAAATAAAAAATACTTTAAAAAAATTCATGGACTTTGGAATATTGTGACTTAATGAAGAAGCATCCTGGGTAGGAGCAGGTCCCCTGGGGACATCCTGGGGAAGGCACGTGGCAGGACTCACAGGGCGAGAATGGAAACCTCACAGCAATGCTATCGTTTCTTATGCACAGATGCATATGCAGAGAAAATGGACTAAAATAACGAAAAACAATTTGTTCCTCCTGAAGAGGGGGACCACCCTAGGGCACTTAGCCTTGTCTGCAATATTTCAGCTTTTCAGAAGGAAAATATTTTAATAATAGCTTTTATAGTTAAAACAAATATAAATTGTAATTTAAAATAGTATTAATAAAAAGTTTGGCAGAATATATTACATGTGTCACACAACACTTAAGAGATAACAAAATGGTATATTATAAATTAAATAATAATTATGGGGGGCTTCCCTGGTAGCTCAGTGGTAAAGAGCTGGCCTGCCAATGCAGGAGACACAGGTTCGATTCCTGATCTGGGAAGGTCCCACATGCTGTGGAGCAGCTGAGCCCGTGAGCCACAACTATTGAGCCTGTGCTCTAGAGCCTTGGAGCTGCAACGATTGAGCCCATGTGCTGCAACTATGGAAGCCCCTGTGCCCTAGAGCCCGAGTTCTACAACCAGAGAAGTCATCACAACAAGAAGCCTGCTCACCTCAACTACAGAGTAGCCCCCACTGCCTGCAACTAGAGAAGAGCCTGCAGCAGCCATGAAAACTCAGAACAGCCATAAATAAAATGCATTGCTTTACAAAGAAAAAATAATTATGATCCCCACCAAGGATGAGAAAACTGCCGCGTGGCACGTGGGCCCCAGGGTCCAGGCCAGGCTGCTATTTCAGACCAGAGACTTTGTCTCCCCTTGGGGCGCCCAGGCTCTGCGCCGCTGTCCGTGGTGCTGACCGTCGCTGCGCCCACCCTGAGGGCCACGGGGCGCCCAAAGCAAGCGGGGTGCGCAGCTCTCGGAGGGAGGGCTGGCCGACTGGGGGGCTTAGGCTCTTCTAAGAACCCAGGCCTCTCCCAGCCTGGCGCACGGTGAGCCTCACTGGAGGTGCCGCGGTGGACGGGCTCCGACCCCGGGGAGTTCCTCTTCCCATTGGCTGTCAGGGCCCCCCGAGGCCCCGCCCAACGGCCAGAGGAATGGGGGGGGGGCAGACAAAGGCTCCGAGAACGCCCTGCCCTTCTAGGGGAGGAGGGTGGGGTCCCCAGACTCTTCTCCCCATTGTGGGGGCTGGGGTTTCCCGCCCATCCTGCTATGTTAAACAGGATCAGATACTAGTTTTAAAACAGGGACTTCCTGGTGGGTCCGTGGCTAAGACTCCAGGCTCCCAATGTTCAAAGCTTTTCAGAAGGAAAATATTTTAATAATAGCTTTTATAGTTAAAAGAAAGATAAATTGTAATTTAAAATAGTATTAATAAAAAGTTTGGCAGAATATATTACATGTGTCACACAACACTTAAGAGATAACAAAATGGTATATTATAAATTAAATAATAATTATGGGGGGCTTCCCTGGTAGCTCAGTGGTAAAGAGCTGGCCTGCCAATGCAGGAGACACAGGTTCGATTCCTGATCTGGGAAGGTCCCACATGCTGTGGAGCAGCTGAGCCCGTGAGCCACAACTATTGAGCCTGTGCTCTAGAGCCTTGGAGCTGCAACGATTGAGCCCATGTGCTGCAACTATGGAAGCCCCTGTGCCCTAGAGCCCGAGTTCTACAACCAGAGAAGTCATCACAACAAGAAGCCTGCTCACCTCAACTACAGAGTAGCCCCCACTGCCTGCAACTAGAGAAGAGCCTGCAGCAGCCATGAAAACTCAGAACAGCCATAAATAAAATGCATTGCTTTACAAAGAAAAAATAATTATGATCCCCACCAAGGATGAGAAAACTGCCGCGTGGCACGTGGGCCCCAGGGTCCAGGCCAGGCTGCTATTTCAGACCAGAGACTTTGTCTCCCCTTGGGGCGCCCAGGCTCTGCGCCGCTGTCCGTGGTGCTGACCGTCGCTGCGCCCACCCTGAGGGCCACGGGGCGCCCAAAGCAAGCGGGGTGCGCAGCTCTCGGAGGGAGGGCTGGCCGACTGGGGGGCTTAGGCTCTTCTAAGAACCCAGGCCTCTCCCAGCCTGGCGCACGGTGAGCCTCACTGGAGGTGCCGCGGTGGACGGGGCTCCAAACCCGGGGAGTTCCTCTTCCCATTGGCTGTCAGGGCCCCCCGAGGCCCCGCCCAACGGCCAGAGGAATGGGGGGGGGGCAGACAAAGGCTCCGAGAACGCCCTGCCCTTCTAGGGGAGGAGGGTGGGGTCCCCAGACTCTTCTCCCCATTGTGGGGGCTGGGGTTTCCCGCCCATCCTGCTATGTTAAACAGGATCAGATACTAGTTTTAAAAACAGGGACTTCCCTGGTGGGTCCGTGGCTAAGACTCCAGGCTCCCAATGCAGGGGTCCTGGCTTTGATCCCTAGTCAGGGAACTAAGATCCCATATGCTGCAACTAAGACCTGGCATAGCCAAATAAATAAAAGGAATGTAAACAGAGTTTTTAAAAAATGAATAAAAAGTAATGAGCAAGCTCAAGGGCCACTGCGCTTGAAGCAGGAAAAAAAATCTCTGTAGAGGACACTGTCCGGCACCCAGGCCGCTGTTCCTGCCCGCCTGGCCCCTGCCGTGGGGCTGCAGCTGGGCGTGAGCTTGCCCCTGCCTCATCTGTGCCCATCCAGCCACACAAGGGAGCAGTGGGACCCGACTCCACTCCCTCAGACTTTGAATGGGTGGGACTCAGGCTGCCCTCCTTCCCTCTAGTGACCCCTGACCCTCAGAGGAGCAGATGCTCAGGGCAGGCCGGGCCCCTGTGACCAAATTAATGAGTCACTGGCCCCTCCAGCCCAGCCAGGGCATCTGTCAGTGACAGCCCCCAGAGCCCAGATTTAATTTGAGGCCTTGGTTCCCCAGGCCTCCCCTCCCCCAGCCCCCTTCCTCTACCGGGCGCAGCTGTCTCTTGGGCAATCAGTGTCTCCCCATTATGCTCACCCGCCATCCCTGTCCAAGGCGTCTCCACCCTAGAGCCCAAGTTGCAATTTACATGTCAGCCACGTGGCTGCCCCAGCCCTGTGGTAATTAGCTTTTTGTTCTTGCCTGGTTTCCATGGCAACAGCCTCCGGAGAAGGCTTTCCCGGTCCCTTCCCCTCCAGGACCCGTCTCCTCCCACTATCTCCCTGGGGAACCGGCTCCACGCCGGCCCGGCTGGGTCCCTGGCCTTGGTGCTGACAAAGGGCAGCAGGCCCCACCCACCCAACCTGCGCGCCGCAGGGGCCGAGAGCCCGAGGGCGGACTGGCTGTGACGGCCAGAGGAATGGGGGCAGACAAAGGCTCCGAGAACGCCCTGCCCTTCTAGGGGAGGAGGGTGGGGTCCCCAGACTCTTCTCCCCATTGTGGGGGCTGGGGTTTCCCGCCCATCCTGCTATGTTAAACAGGATCAGATACTAGTTTTAAAAACAGGGACTTCCCTGGTGGGTCCGTGGCTAAGACTCCAGGCTCCCAATGCAGGGGTCCTGGCTTTGATCCCTAGTCAGGGAACTAAGATCCCATATGCTGCAACTAAGACCTGGCATAGCCAAATAAATAAAAGGAATGTAAACAGAGTTTTTAAAAAATGAATAAAAAGTAATGAGCAAGCTCAAGGGCCACTGCGCTTGAAGCAGGAAAAAAAATCTCTGTAGAGGACACTGTCCGGCACCCAGGCCGCTGTTCCTGCCCGCCTGGCCCCTGCCGTGGGGCTGCAGCTGGGCGTGAGCTTGCCCCTGCCTCATCTGTGCCCATCCAGCCACACAAGGGAGCAGTGGGACCCGACTCCACTCCCTCAGACTTTGAATGGGTGGGACTCAGGCTGCCCTCCTTCCCTCTAGTGACCCCTGACCCTCAGAGGAGCAGATGCTCAGGGCAGGCCGGGCCCCTGTGACCAAATTAATGAGTCACTGGCCCCTCCAGCCCAGCCAGGGCATCTGTCAGTGACAGCCCCCAGAGCCCAGATTTAATTTGAGGCCTTGGTTCCCCAGGCCTCCCCTCCCCCAGCCCCCTTCCTCTACCGGGCGCAGCTGTCTCTTGGGCAATCAGTGTCTCCCCATTATGCTCACCCGCCATCCCTGTCCAAGGCGTCTCCACCCTAGAGCCCAAGTTGCAATTTACATGTCAGCCACGTGGCTGCCCCAGCCCTGTGGTAATTAGCTTTTTGTTCTTGCCTGGTTTCCATGGCAACAGCCTCCGGAGAAGGCTTTCCCGGTCCCTTCCCCTCCAGGACCCGTCTCCTCCCACTATCTCCCTGGGGAACCGGCTCCACGCCGGCCCGGCTGGGTCCCTGGCCTTGGTGCTGACAAAGGGCAGCAGGCCCCACCCACCCAACCTGCGCGCCGCAGGGGCCGAGAGCCCGAGGGCGGACTGGCTGTGTCTCCACTTGCTGTGTGACCTTGGGCAAGGAACAGCGTCCCTGGACCTGGGGATGTGACACCGGCTCGGGAGTGGGGGATGAGGCCATCCCCTTCGCTCCGCAATCCCGACCTCTGTGAGGGAGGCTCACAATGGAGGGGAGGCGCCTAGCGGCGAAGGGGCTCTCGGCCGCTCCCTCCAGCCAGGCTTTGTTCCCACCACCGACCCCTGGGCCTGCGCGCTCTAGGTGCGTTTGAGGGACGGGTTGCCCAGGGTGGTGCTACCCTGAGGGAGAGTCCAGCCGGAGACCAAGGTCATTCCGAGTCCGAGTCCAATTCCTCCTTCCCCAACAAAGGAACAGGGTGGGGCCAGGAAGCTGAGGGTCGTCAAAGCCGGATGGACGCCTGGGGGCGGCTCCGGACGCTCGGAGGGTATTAAGTTCCTGGCGTGGGGTGCAGAGGGAATCGTCCTGGCTTTGGGGGGTGCCCCACCCTAGCCTGCCCATCCCACCCATCTCGCCCGAAGCCGGGTTGCGAACCCAGAGAACAGGGTCACGCTCAGCCAGCGCCCCACACTTGCACCTGCAGCGGCGGGTGGTCGGCAGGTAACCCGGGCGGGGGCAGGGCGGAGGCGGGCGTGGGGCGACCAGAGGCGGCGACCCGGCGCCCGCCCGCTGCGGGAGCGACCCGTCCGTTTCTCCGAGGCTTCGCGGGGGGGGTGAGGAAGGGGGGGCCAGCCCGGCATCTGTCAGTGACAGCCCCAGAGCCCAGTTTTTTGAGGCCTTGGTTCCCCAGGCCTCCCTCCCCAGCCCTTCCTCTACCGGGCGCAGCTGTCTCTTGGGCAATCAGTGTCTCCCCATTATGCTCACCCGCCATCCCTGTCCAAGGCGTCTCCACCCTAGAGCCCAAGTTGCAATTTACATGTCAGCCACGTGGCTGCCCCAGCCCTGTGGTAATTAGCTTTTTGTTCTTGCCTGGTTTCCATGGCAACAGCCTCCGGAGAAGGCTTTCCCGGTCCCTTCCCCTCCAGGACCCGTCTCCTCCCACTATCTCCCTGGGGAACCGGCTCCACGCCGGCCCGGCTGGGTCCCTGGCCTTGGTGCTGACAAAGGGCAGCAGGCCCCACCCACCCAACCTGCGCGCCGCAGGGGCCGAGAGCCCGAGGGCGGACTGGCTGTGTCTCCACTTGCTGTGTGACCTTGGGCAAGGAACAGCGTCCCTGGACCTGGGGATGTGACACCGGCTCGGGAGTGGGGGATGAGGCCATCCCCTTCGCTCCGCAATCCCGACCTCTGTGAGGGAGGCTCACAATGGAGGGGAGGCGCCTAGCGGCGAAGGGGCTCTCGGCCGCTCCCTCCAGCCAGGCTTTGTTCCCACCACCGACCCCTGGGCCTGCGCGCTCTAGGTGCGTTTGAGGGACGGGTTGCCCAGGGTGGTGCTACCCTGAGGGAGAGTCCAGCCGGAGACCAAGGTCATTCCGAGTCCGAGTCCAATTCCTCCTTCCCCAACAAAGGAACAGGGTGGGGCCAGGAAGCTGAGGGTCGTCAAAGCCGGATGGACGCCTGGGGGCGGCTCCGGACGCTCGGAGGGTATTAAGTTCCTGGCGTGGGGTGCAGAGGGAATCGTCCTGGCTTTGGGGGGTGCCCCACCCTAGCCTGCCCACCCCACCCATCTCGCCCGAAGCCGGGTTGCGAACCCAGAGAACAGGGTCACGCTCAGCCAGCGCCCCACACTTGCACCTGCAGCGGCGGGTGGTCGGCAGGTAACCCGGGCGGGGGCAGGGCGGAGGCGGGCGTGGGGCGACCAGAGGCGGCGACCCGGCGCCCGCCCGCTGCGGGAGCGACCCGTCCGTTTCTCCGAGGCTTCGCGGCGGTGAGAGGGGCTCGGGGTGAGGCTCTGCGCACACAGCGGCCCCCGGCTTCCCTCCCCCCGGGGCGGGCTCGCGCTGGGGCCGCGGGAGGTGCTCCCAGTGCAGGGGCCCGGCTTACGGGGGCGGCGCGCGGCCTCACCTTGGCCCCGATCTGGTTGCCACACTGGCCGGCCTGGATGTGCACGATCTCCCTCATGCTCGGTGCGGGCGGCGGGCGGCTGCGGGGCGCGAGCGGACCGGCTGGGGCGGGCTGCGGAGGCTCTGCCGCCCGCGCCGGCCGCTCTTATAGGCCGGGCCCCGCCCGCCTCGCCCGGCCTGGCGTCACCGCGCGCGGCCAATCGCCGGGCGCCGCCGCAGAGTGCGGCAGGGCTGCGGCCTCAGCCCCGCGCGTCCCGCCCGCCCGCGCGCTGCGGCGGCGCCGCCCCGCTCCGCCGCCTCCCCCGCCGCCCGGGTCTGGGGCCCGGCGCGTCCGGAAGGCGGGGCTGCAGAGCTCCGGGGAGGACAATAGAAGGCCCCCTTGGCCCGCGGCCCCCGCCCCGACCGTCCTCTCCACCCCACCCAGCGGCAGCCTCGCCCCTCGGCGCTGCGAGGAGGGTCTTTCTCGTCCACTGCTGCTTAGGGACCCACCCCATGTCCCACCCCGAAAGGCCGAGAGCGACGCCTCCCAGCACCCCGCCTTTGTCGAGAGGGACAGAGCAGGCACTCTGAGCTCTGCCGCAACCCTTCATGGTGGGGGAGGCCGGCGAGGTTGCAGCAGGAACGCGATGGTCTGCAGAAGAAAGCCGGCGCAAGGCTCCCAGACCTCTGCGTCGGAGAGCTGCGGCCGCAGCAGGTGGCGGGCCGCCCTGTGGCAGTTCTGCCTGTCACTGCTCTTGCCTGCGGTGGGTGCCGCCTGCCCCTCCTTGGTCCCAGGGGCCTGCCAGGAGACTCCAGACGGACCTAGCGCCACCAGGGGCTTCGTACCACCGCCAGGCACCGCACCTGGCTCGTAGCTGCTGCTCAGAGAGCACTGTGGTCAGGAACTGTCCTAAGGACACAAACAAGCCAGACACAGAAGAACGGGTGTGTGCGTGTGTGTCGGGGGTGGGGGTATCTGTCTGACTGACTCCTCGATGTCACTTGTACCCCTGGGGCCTTCTTCCAAGTGAGGCCAAGGAAACTCGGTGTGTCGGGGGTTGGGGAAGCTCTGTAGGGAGAAGGCGTTTGCCTGAGGGAGAGTTCACGGTCCAAAGAGAAGGGACGCACAGGACGGACCCTGGAGGACACCACTGGTCTCCCGGGCTCGAGGGTAGGGTGAGACCCCTACCACAAAGCCCTTACACTTCAGTGACAAAAGGCTCTGGAAGGGTCTCAGCCGCGGTGTGTCGCCTGCTGCCGTGCTCTCACACTGCTCGTGGGCGTCCCCACCGCGCGCGGCCAATCGCCGGGCGCCGCCGCAGAGTGCGGCAGGGCTGCGGCCTCAGCCCCGCGCGTCCCGCCCGCCCGCGCGCTGCGGCGGCGCGCCCGCTCCGCCGCCTCCCCCGCCGCCCGGGTCTGGGGCCCGGCGCGTCCGGAAGGCGGGGCTGCAGAGCTCCGGGGAGGACAATAGAAGGCCCCCTTGGCCCGCGGCCCCCGCCCCGACCGTCCTCTCCACCCCACCCAGCGGCAGCCTCGCCCCTCGGCGCTGCGAGGAGGGTCTTTCTCGTCCACTGCTGCTTAGGGACCCACCCCATGTCCCACCCCGAAAGGCCGAGAGCGACGCCTCCCAGCACCCCGCCTTTGTCGAGAGGGACAGAGCAGGCACTCTGAGCTCTGCCGCAACCCTTCATGGTGGGGGAGGCCGGCGAGGTTGCAGCAGGAACGCGATGGTCTGCAGAAGAAAGCCGGCGCAAGGCTCCCAGACCTCTGCGTCGGAGAGCTGCGGCCGCAGCAGGTGGCGGGCCGCCCTGTGGCAGTTCTGCCTGTCACTGCTCTTGCCTGCGGTGGGTGCCGCCTGCCCTCCTTGGTCCCAGGGGCCTGCCAGGAGACTCCAGACGGACCTAGCGCCACCAGGGGCTTCGTACCACCGCCAGGCACCGCACCTGGCTCGTAGCTGCTGCTCAGAGAGCACTGTGGTCAGGAACTGTCCTAAGGACACAAACAAGCCAGACACAGAAGAACGGGTGTGTGCGTGTGTGTCGGGGGTGGGGGTATCTGTCTGACTGACTCCTCGATGTCACTTGTACCCCTGGGGCCTTCTTCCAAGTGAGGCCAAGGAAACTCGGTGTGTCGGGGGTTGGGGAAGCTCTGTAGGGAGAAGGCGTTTGCCTGAGGGAGAGTTCACGGTCCAAAGAGAAGGGACGCACAGGACGGACCCTGGAGGACACCACTGGTCTCCCGGGCTCGAGGGTAGGGTGAGACCCCTACCACAAAGCCCTTACACTTCAGTGACAAAAGGCTCTGGAAGGGTCTCAGCCGCGGTGTGTCGCCTGCTGCCGTGCTCTCACACTGCTCGTGGGCGTCCCCCTCTCCCCTCGCGGGCTCCCCAGCTGGGCACGTCTAGAAACTGGGTCTTTTGTTCTCCAGAGACGCCCCTCCCCCACAACGTGTCCACGAGGTGGCTTCCTGTGGTTGGCTTCCAGCCGCCTGGGGCCCCTCCTTGTCCCCGTGCGGGGGTCCTGCCTAGGGTTTGGCTTCTCCCAAACCAAGAAGTTCTGCATCCTGTCGAGCGGGACCCATCACCCACCTGCCGCCCTGCGGGATGGCGCCCGGCCAGGACACCGCCCTCTCCATCCCCAGAGGGCTCTGGTGCCCGCCTTGAGGCTGACTCATCGTCCATCTCCCAGCAGAGGCCGGCCCTGCCGAGAAGCAGCTCCCAGCCCCCAAGGTCAGCAGAGAGGCCTGGGGCTGCCAGCACGGGTGGGGGACTGGCCAGCGGGCTGCGGGGTCTGGAGAGCGGAGAGAGGGAGGCTTCAGACGCCCCTGCCCTGGGGCTGGGCCACCGCTGCAGCCCTTGGAGAGCCCCGCCCCATCCCGGGCTGCTTGCCTCACACCTTCCTCCCCGGACTCGGAGCGGCCCCGGCCTCCGGGCCACCCTGCAGCAGACACGGAGGCCGAGAGAGGGCCACGTGCTGGCCAGAGCCACACGTGGGTCCCATGGCCCTGCTTCTGCGGCAGCTGAGGGCAGGACAGCGCGGGGCCTTGCCGCAGTGGAGGCGACTGAGGGAGGAGGGCTGCTGCCCTCACTCGGGGGCTCTGGGCTGGGGTTTGCACCACAGACAGAACGCGAAGCTACAGGACGGAGGGACTGGGGTCCCCTCGCTCTCCCCTAGGTGGGTCCTCTGGCGCTGGGGGCTGTTGTTTCCTCACCCGGGCAGGTGAGCCTTGGCTTCTGGACGGTTCCTGGGACTTCTTCCCCCGCTTCGCTGTGCCCCAACTCCTCCACCCCAAGCTTCAAGCACCTTCTGGAAAGAGGCAAGACAGACGAGAAGGAGGCTGCACAGAGCATCGCATTTATTCACATGACCATACTGCTTCCCGGCCCCAGGGCCCGGGTACTGGCCCCCGGCTCCCCCAGAGCAGGCGCTGCCCGGGGCACACAGCCCCGTGCGTGTGCTGCTGACAGAGGGACTAAGGCCCGACGCCCTGGTCGCCAAGGAGCCTCAGAGGAGCGATGCCCCCGCTGCGGCCCCCACTCCTCCCTCACCGCGCAGAGCCCGGGAGCGGCAGTCCCCACAGCTTTCCCCGATGCAGTCCACGTGCATGGGCAGGGCGGGGCGCGCCCGTCCCAGAGGGTCTCTGGATGGCGGCGGGGCTCTCCGGGTGTGGGCCGTGGCCCACGGCCTCCCCAGGCCCCTCACGCCCCACAGAGCCTTCTGGAGAGTCCTGGCTTTGCTACTCATCCTCAGGCCCCAGAAGGTTTGTGCGCCCTCACCTTCAGCGGTGGCCCGGCCCACCCTCTCTGCCAAGGGACTGCTCTGGGCACACGGGATGAGGGCCGCACGGCGGCCGCGCCCTCACCACGAGCACTGCAGCACCTCTTGGAGCGTCTTCCGGAGCTCTCGGCTGCGGAAGGCATAGATGAGGGGGTCCACGATGGCGCTGCAGATGACGAGTGTGAGGAAGAGGCTGACGTTCTTGAAGATGCAGCCACAGGTGGGGTGTTCGGGGCAGAGGACGATGAGCGAGAGGTGCAGGAAGAAGGGCCCCCAGCAGAGGAAGAAGACGCCCAGCAGGATGGTGAGGGTGGCGGCGCCCTTGAGGCCAGCGCCCTGGCGGAGCGGGCGCTGCCGCTTGTGGAGCCGGGCGATGCGCCGGGCGTGCTGGCAGGCCCGGGCCAGCATGTGGACGTAGAGGACCGCCATGAGGACCAGCATGGCCGCGAAGAAGCCGACGAGACAGAGCAGGACGGCCGTGTGGCTGTAGTAGGCGATGCAGAGCGTGCTGCTGAGGACGCTGGCCACCCAGATGGCCGCCATGGCCCGCCACGCCCGGGGCAGCGTCACAAGGCTGTGGTAGCGCAGGGCGTAGAAGATGGAGATGTAGCGGTCCACGGCGATCGCGCCCAGGAAGCAGAGGCCGGACACCATGGAGCTGCAGATGAGCACGTCGATGACGTTGTCCAGCTGCTGCACCACGGCGGCCCGGGCGGCCAGGGCGCCGGCCTCCAGCAGCAGCATGACGGCCGTCTCCAGCACGTTGCTGGCGCTCATCAGCAGGTGGGACGCGGCCAGGCAGCAGATGAAGCAGTACATGGGCGAGTGCAGGTTGCGGTTCTTGGCAATGGCGGCCACCACCAGCACGTTCTCCACGAGGCTCACCAGCCCCAGGCTGAGGAAGACCCCGTCGGGGACGGCCACCTCCAGGCACTGGGGCCCCGTCCAGTTGGTGGCCAGCGCGAGGTGGGGCGCGGCTGGGGGGGTGCCATTCAGGGAGCCCAGCATCCGCCTCTGGGGGCCGAGCACAGGCATTGTCCGGCCAGGGAGCAGGGAGGGGTGCTTGCTCTCAGGGCCCCGCTCCACTCAGGGCTTCCCCGGGAGGGCCCGCACCCCCCTCACCCCCCTCACCCCTGGCTGGACTGATCTGGGCCTAGGCAAGGCCCCAAGCTTGCGGGGCCAGTCCCCTGGGCTCCACGCCTCTCCCCTGCCCTCGGCCCACCTCCCCGCCTCTTCCCTGGAGGTACTGTTGCCCAGATGTGGGCATTTCTGAGCCTCTAGCCGCCTGTCCTGCGGGACCTCCTGCCTTCCCAGGCCCGGGTGGAATGAGGTCTTGGGGAGAACAGAGCCTTCCTGGGGATCTTTAAAGTCATCACGAAGCTCCTCCTCCTGAGGGCGGCCGCCTGAGGCGCGGCTGCAGTGAGAGGGCCGGGGCTGCAGGCCGGCCGCCACACGGCGCAGGTGGAGCCCAGGCCTGTCCTGCGCGGCAGTGGGCGCCCAGCCAGCCTGTGCTCCAGCCGACGCAGGTGTGGGGCCCTGCACACCTGCCTGAGAGCTGCAACCCTCTTCCAGGCCAGACACAAACCACACCTCCTCCGGGAGGCCATCCAGTCTTGCCTCAGGAACCCGTGGACTCCCCACCCCACCGCTATTAAAGGCCGGCTGACAGCAGCCCCGCCCCAAGGACTCCGACTCCTTCGCCACACTCTGGCTCCTCCCCGAGGCAGAGGGGGCTGCTGCCAGCCCTTCCCAACAGCCCCACTTCCTCTGTGAAAGGTCGCTGCCTGAAGCCAGCAACCACTTCAAGGGCCGGCCTTTGTCTGCAGCCCCCAGCACTTTCTCACCGAGAGGACTGCGCGGTGCTGAGGACCCCGCCCTGGAGAACAGGCTGCGAAGCCGAGGCCCGTCAGCTCACAGGTGAGAAAGTCAGAACAAGCCAGCCGTGGGCCGAGGGGCCTAGTATCTGGAAGGCGCTGGTCTGCCACGGGCTCTCCTGCCAGACGGGCGAGGCCCGCACCTGCCCCGTGTCCACCTCCCTGCCCTTCCAGGACTCACGGGGCCTCTCCCCTTGGCGGTGTTGGTGCTGCAACATAGGCATATCATACGTGAAAGGACACAGATTATAAACACGCAGGGTGGCTATGCTGCATCCCCACACCCCTGAAACCCAGCAGCCCACCTGTCAGTCAGTCCAACTGCACCAGTCCCTCCTGAGAACCTCCTGCCGGGCAGCAGCCCCTGACCACCACTGTTTGTTGCTCTTTTGGAGCCTAATGTGTGACGTGGGGCCCTTCCTCACTCAGCACTGACGCCCTCTCAGCTGCACACAGAGGCTGGCAGGGCACTGGCCACCTGGGCCTCTGGACGGCTTCTGTCACGAACACTGGTGCTGGGGACACAGGGGCCGCCTGGTCACGGCCATACGCTCAGCTCTGACAGATTCAGAGGAAGGCCTCTACCCCCAGTGGACTCGTCTGCCTGCTCCTGGCCGACCACGAGTCCGCCATCCCCACGTGGAAGAACCCGACACGGGGTGCCCCCACTGGTGAAGAGTCCCCAGAGGGAAAAAGGGTCCCAGGGCAGGCCCCATGAGCCGCAGCAGGGCCTGTGCCGACACCTCGGCCCTGCACCTGCCGTCCCGGCTACGTGAGCCCAGGAGGCTCTGGTGCTGACAGGCTGCGGGTCGTCACTGCCCCATAAATGAGGCCTTTGAGTGGCTTGCGCCTCCCAGCCTGAGACTTCAAAGGGCGTGAGAACTGGGCGGCCTTTGCCAGGAGACCACAACCCTCTTCCTGGGGAGGCCTCGAGACTCCCCATCTGCGGCTCACCCCTTGGGCGGGGGACAGCAGGCACAGCTGAGCTGCGATTGGTCACGGTCCTGGGAAACATCCATGTGAACCAGCCAGCCCCGCCGCCCGTCCTGTCTGCTTGACCAGCACTGCCCCGGGGAGCAAGTGAGTGACGGGAGATGGGCGCGGGGGCCCCTCAGAGGGCACACCACGTGAGACCACGTGCTGACACCCAGCAGGCTGAGAGGCGCCCCAGCACCAGACCTGGGCCAGGCAGAGGCTCGCCCCGGGAGGGAGCTCGGGGAGCCAGGGCCTGCAGCCTCGGGCCTCGGAGCGGAGGGGCGCCTGTGTCCAGCCAGGGCCACGTCAGAGCGGCCCCCCTGCCGGGGTCCCCTGAGGGCAGCCAGGGCACGTGCCACCAGCACCCCGCTCCCCACAAGGGTCAGCTCTTGGGAAGGTGTGGCCCAGAGCTGGGTCTTGGTTCGAGGGCAGTTTTCCTCTGAACTTGCAGGAGGAAGGGACTGAGGGGTCCCTGCGCTGAAGACCCGACGTGGGCTCGGCTTTGCTGGCAGAGCGCAGCCCGACCGCACCCCACGAGCAGCACGGGGCCTGCACGGCGCAGGGGGCGGCGGGGGAGGGCCCCGGCTGTCCAACCCTGGCAGCAGGACTGGGTTCAGTCCCTGCGTCCCCGTCCCGGGACACGGGCTCGTCACGGCCGCTGGACGCTCCGTCGCAGGCTGGCTGCTGCGGTCACGTCACGCTCCAGCGCGCGGCAGCCAGGGCTGAGAGAGGCAGGGTGCCCAGCTCTCCTTGCTTGCAGGCCATGTTCAGAGAACCACCCCCTCCTGGACGATCCCCAGCAGACCGTCTTACTGGCCAAAGTCCATCACAGGCCGCCTCGGCGGGCAGAGCGGCTGCAGAGATGTCCAGTCACGGGCTGGGCGTGGACGGTGGGAGGCAGAGCGGACGGCACCTGGTCTGCAGGGCCCTGTCCTTGCCCAGGGGTGGCAGAGGCGCCTGGCGCCTGGGGACGGCTGAGAGGAAAACGGACAGGCACCTGGTCCTGACAGGGCACCTGTCTGCCCGGAGACCACAACCCTCTTCCTGGGGAGGCCTCGAGACTCCCCATCTGCGGCTCACCCCTTGGGCGGGGGACAGCAGGCACAGCTGAGCTGCGATTGGTCACGGTCCTGGGAAACATCCATGTGAACCAGCCAGCCCCGCCGCCCGTCCTGTCTGCTTGACCAGCACTGCCCCGGGGAGCAAGTGAGTGACGGGAGATGGGCGCGGGGGCCCCTCAGAGGGCACACCACGTGAGACCACGTGCTGACACCCAGCAGGCTGAGAGGCGCCCCAGCACCAGACCTGGGCCAGGCAGAGGCTCGCCCCGGGAGGGAGCTCGGGGAGCCAGGGCCTGCAGCCTCGGGCCTCGGAGCGGAGGGGCGCCTGTGTCCAGCCAGGGCCACGTCAGAGCGGCCCCCCTGCCGGGGTCCCCTGAGGGCAGCCAGGGCACGTGCCACCAGCACCCCGCTCCCCACAAGGGTCAGCTCTTGGGAAGGTGTGGCCCAGAGCTGGGTCTTGGTTCGAGGGCAGTTTTCCTCTGAACTTGCAGGAGGAAGGGACTGAGGGGTCCCTGCGCTGAAGACCCGACGTGGGCTCGGCTTTGCTGGCAGAGCGCAGCCCGACCGCACCCCACGAGCAGCACGGGGCCTGCACGGCGCAGGGGGCGGCGGGGGAGGGCCCCGGCTGTCCAACCCTGGCAGCAGGACTGGGTTCAGTCCCTGCGTCCCCGTCCCGGGACACGGGCTCGTCACGGCCGCTGGACGCTCCGTCGCAGGCTGGCTGCTGCGGTCACGTCACGCTCCAGCGCGCGGCAGCCAGGGCTGAGAGAGGCAGGGTGCCCAGCTCTCCTTGCTTGCAGGCCATGTTCAGAGAACCACCCCCTCCTGGACGATCCCCAGCAGACCGTCTTACTGGCCAAAGTCCATCACAGGCCGCCTCGGCGGGCAGAGCGGCTGCAGAGATGTCCAGTCACGGGCTGGGCGTGGACGGTGGGAGGCAGAGCGGACGGCACCTGGTCTGCAGGGCCCTGTCCTTGCCCAGGGGTGGCAGAGGCGCCTGGCGCCTGGGGACGGCTGAGAGGCTGACCCCCCATCACAGCGAGGATGCAGAGGACTTCCTGGAAGACGGGCGATGGACAGGACTCGGGAGGACGCTGCCCGGAGACAACAGGGTCACACCTGTCGCCACACTGACTGGCCTGGGCCCAGATCCTGCCCTGGGGCACGCAGGCTGCCTCTGTGCGGAAGGTCAGGTCTGAAGGGTGCCCCGTGGGGCTGAGAACCTCGGTGGCCTGGATCCTTCCAGAGCCACACGGCGTCCTCCGTTGCGGGCGGTGCGCGTGGTTTGGAGCTGTCACTCAAGAGCGCCAGGACCCGCCTCGGCTGAAGTGACTTGGCCTTCGTCCTGCCCACCCCTCGGACTATCCGCCCTGCTTCAAGTGCCCCTCAGTCTCGGCCACGTGCACTCCTCAGGGCTGCCGCGACGCGCCATCTTCCCAAGACGCGCTCGGCCTCCCCGCCCGCCTGCAGCCCCGGAAGCCAGTGTGGCCTCTGGCCCCGTGAGGTCCTGTCCACGGCTGGGGCTGGGCCGTGAGGGACCTGGGCGCACTCCTGGGGAGCCTGGGGGCTGCTGGCAGCTGGGATGCCGACCGCAGCCCCGGGAAAGAAGGCCTCACGCGGCACAGTGCAACCCATTCACGTTTATAGCAGCTCAGGTGGGCAGCCGGCCAGACCGAGCGTGGACACCGCTGCGCGCCCGGGGGCCCGCGACCGCCGGCCCTCAGTCCCACTCCCCGTCGTCAGGGTGTTCCTCGGGCAGCACCTCCAGGTCGCGGAAGTGGAAGTTGGCCATCATGTCCCGCACGGCCAGCATCAGTCTGTTCAGGCCCTGGTCGCGGCGCAGACCCCCAGCCCCGCCGTCCTCCGCTCGCTCCCCCTGTCGCAACGAGACTCATCTGAGCTGGGGCTCGGGGCCCCGCGCCCAGGCCCTGACGCCCAGCTCACGTACCTCCACGGCGTAGCTGGGCAGCAGCGAGCGGAAGAAGAGGGCGATGGTGCTTCCGTGGCTGACGGGGCTGAGTCTGGGGGAGGGGTCGGACGGTCAGCAAGGGCCAGGGCGCTGGAGCGAGGGGGGGCCCTGCGGTGGCCGGGGCCCGAGAGGGAAGGGGTCCAGAGCAGGGTCGGGCCTTTGGAACGTGGCTGACGGACCCGAGTGCAAAGCGGGGCCACCGCAGTCAAGCCCCACAGCACCTCGAGAAAAGCTGGGTTTCTGCCTGTCCTTCCGAGCTGCGTGGTGGAGAGACGCTCCCTGTGTGGGTGTCTCGGAGGCCACCCAGAGGCAGGACGGGACCCGGCCTCCTCCGCGGGGCCACGGCCTGCACTGGCTTGCTCTTCAGCCCTCGACAGTCACCGGTGTCCTTACCAACACGCACCCTAACTTTTATAATCAAGGGAGGGAAAGAAGGACTTCGCTCTACAAAACACGCTCCCCTGGGGCCTCGAAGTGAGAAAGTCTGTCTGAGCCCCCAGGCCGGGGACCGGCGGTGGGCTCTGGGTGAAGTGAAGCACTCACTGAGCTTTAAAGGCCAGAAAGGAAGGAAAAGCTGCCTTTCTACAACCTGATTCCGGAGCAGCCTGCACGTGCAGGCCTCCTGGCTGTGCCGGATGCCGGATGCCTGTCCCCAGGGCACCCCCTGCACAGCCTGAGGCTCCCACGGGAAACCAGCTGCTGCTAACACCCCGGGATCTCAGCTGTGTCCCCCAGCCTCAGGCCAGTTCTGACGTTACATTTACTCCTAGATTCGATACCCATGTCTGCTCCAGAACGTGACAGACAAACGGCCTTGGGTGGACAGATACGTCAAAACACACGGCCTGCAAAGGGTGAACGAACGTCTTCTCTGAGACCCCCTGCGCCCCAGACACTGACCTCAGAGCTGCGCAAGCCACGGAGCAAAGCAAGTACCTCTCTGGCCTGACGTAGGAGTAGATGGTGTCGAGGGGGGGCAGCGGGTCGAAGCCCAGCACAGACTGCGTGGCCACGTCCTGCAGGGAGGGACAGAGCACTGGCGGCCTTCCGCCGACTCGACTCGAGACTAGACCCTTCTTCTGGGAGTGGGGCCGCGTCCCGTCGGGTAAGTCTGCGGTGGCGTGGGGGACACAGTCCGCCCGCCCCAGGGATCAGGAGGAGCCTGGGACAAGCACGTGTGTGGGGACCAAGGGCCTCTGCTCTCAGGGGCTGACCGCCCCAGTGTGAGGGCTGCTGGCCACAGGCCCCGGGCCCCGGGCCGCCGAGTCACGGCTCTGCACCTGTAAGATGGCAGAAGAAGCCGCACGGTCTGCCTCTCGGGGCTCTGCCTCTCGGGGCTCTGCACAGAGCCCGCCCCGGTGGCGGGGGTGTTGGAGGGACAGAGCCCACGGCGAGCCGTTCCCTTACCGGCGGCAGGGCAGCCAGGGCCTCCTTGATCTCAGACAGGACCACGTGGCGGTGGATGTTCCTGGGCGCCCGCTGGTACAGCACCTTGCGCCTAGGGCCGGGAGACGGGGCGCTCCAGGGGGCCGCAGCCAGCAGACGGGCCTGGCCCCCGCCGCCGGCCCCGGGCCCGGCGTACCTGCTCGCACATGCCTCCACGGCAGGGTCCCCGGCGTCCACCGCCTGCAGGACCTTGTGGACATTCTCCTCCAGCCAGCTCATGGTGGCCGGCTCCTTCCACAGGAAGTGCGACCTCCCGAGATACAGACTCGCCAGCTGGCGCAGGGCGGGCGGCTGGCTGCGGGCAGGGGCGCCGTCAGGCCGCGGGCCGGCTCCGAGGGCCCCCCGTGCTCCGGGGATCGCAGGGGGCCGCGGCCTGCCAAGGACGGAGGCGGCCCCGAGGCAGCTGCTGCCCCGAGGCAGAAACCCCGGGGCGGGCACACGGCGTCTGCTTCTGTGCAACATCCTTACTAAGAACACGTTCCCCGATGAAAACGGAAACACAGGAGAACGTGTGAACCCGTGCCCAGAGTTGGAGACCGGCCCTGTGGACTGACCGGCCTCAAGGCGCCCGGCTCCCGCCTCACACGGCGGCCTTCATTGCTGACGAGAGATTTCACAAGGCGGCACGCGGGCGTCTGGACCACACGCACAGCTGCAGCGATGCCCTGTCTGCCCAGCAGACGTGGTGCGGTGGCCCCAGGCTGACATCAGACGGTTGCCCGCCGCCGCCTCAAGCAGGCAGGACCCCCCGCCAGCCCCCCCAGCCCGGGGTGCCTGGACTGACTCTACCTGATCTCGGCGTCGGGTCCGAAGAAGCGGTGTGCGGCCACGGCGGCGTCGGGGCGGACGCTGCAGCACTCGAGCAGCGGCAGGAGCACTGTGGGCGGGGTCACGCCTGGGGGCCGGCCCTCACCCAGGACCGAGCACGTGCAAGGACACAGGCCCCAGAGGCCCGCCCCCGGCGCCCTCCCGGCACGCGACAGGGCGCTTCCCAGGCCGAGCAGGCGACCCGCTCAGGGAAGGGGCCGTTGCCCCGCCACGCGTGCACGGAGCCGGTTGTGGCGAGCAGGAGGCCGCGTGCTGGGAGTCCCGAGCGACCAGGCAGGCTTCCCGCTGGGAGGCAGACCCTCGAGAGCGACACACGGGACAAGACCCCAACCCCACCAAAGCCTGCGGGCCATCGGCCCTTTCCCCGTCCACACAGCGGTAACTTCAGGGGCCCATGGAAACCAGCAGGTCGACCTGTCAGAGAGGCTCCGGGACAACCGCCAGGACAACCCTGACCCCGCGTCCCTCATCCAGCGAGAACCAGGGCCTCGGGACAAGGACAGACACCCTGTTTCCTGTCAGGTCCAGCCGAGCGCCCTCTCCCCATAAGATGGAGCTGCTGCAGGTGGGGAACTCTGTGAGACCCCTCAGTATCTGAGGACGCCCTGACCCCAAAGGTGTTCCAGAGCACCGGTGGCTTTCAGACGGCAGCCGCGGCACCTGCGACCCAGGGGGCCCGCTCGTGCCTGGGGCTGCGGGGCACACCCACCTCCAGGGAACATGGTGAGCGCCTGCTGGATGAGGACACACGCCGTCTCCCTCGCAGAGCTCACCTCCTGCTCGGGGAGGTCTGCCTGCTGGCTCAGCAAGAAGTAGGCCAGAGGCACAGAGAAGGCAAAGTTGGGCAGCTGAGACAGGTTCCGATGGGCCTACAAGGGGAAGGGAACGTTTGGGGGCTTCAGGGAGGTGCAAACAACACCAGCAGCGCTCGTGGGGCCTGGCTCCCCGGAATGCGGCCCCTTCCTCTGTGCCGACCCAGGGCCTGGGGGCGGCCAGGCCAAAGGAGCGAGAGCAGGGCAGAGGTCCACCTTCTGATGGCTCAGAGTCATCCAGGCAGTGGGATCACCACCACGTCTGCGTCTGCTGACCGCCCAGCCCCCACACATCACAGATGCACACAACCCAACCCACGCCACTGTCAGGATTACATCACCATCCCACCCCAACTATTCAGGGCAGCCCCCGCCCCTGGCTTCACAGGTGCGCCCCTGTGAACTCAGGACCTTGTGTGAAACAGACCCCACGGGTGGGGACCCCTGCCCAACTATGCCACAGATCCAGAATTCAAAAGGACACATGCACGTATGTTTCAAGTATACACCAGCATGCACTCTGAGGAAGTTCAAACAGCGATCAAGCTGTCCGCGCCTGCCCCTGCCCACTGATGGCTGGAGATTTCCCCCGAGAGCATCACCCCACAGGAGCGCAGCGTTAGCTTACCCTGGCAGCAAATGAGAGCGAAACCGGGTGTGATGTATGTTACTCGCTACACATGACCTAGTACACCGCCCACAGCAGCACTTGGGCACGAGCCCACCACGAAGGGCCCCTCCCGGCCTCAGACCCCACATGCACCACTCTGTCCAGGGGTCCGAGGGCCTCCCCGCCATGGCGTTCTCTAGGCTGGGGCTCACCCGGGGGGGGGGGGAGGGCCCCCCTAAGTTTACCCCCCTCCCATAAGATGGAGCTGCTGCAGGTGGGGAACTCTGTGAGACCCCTCAGTATCTGAGGCCTGACCCCAAAGGTGTTCCAGAGCACCGGTGGCTTTCAGACGGCAGCCGCGGCACCTGCGACCCAGGGGGCCCGCTCGTGCCTGGGGCTGCGGGGCACACCCACCTCCAGGGAACATGGTGAGCGCCTGCTGGATGAGGACACACGCCGTCTCCCTCGCAGAGCTCACCTCCTGCTCGGGGAGGTCTGCCTGCTGGCTCAGCAAGAAGTAGGCCAGAGGCACAGAGAAGGCAAAGTTGGGCAGCTGAGACAGGTTCCGATGGGCCTACAAGGGGAAGGGAACGTTTGGGGGCTTCAGGGAGGTGCAAACAACACCAGCAGCGCTCGTGGGGCCTGGCTCCCCGGAATGCGGCCCCTTCCTCTGTGCCGACCCAGGGCCTGGGGGCGGCCAGGCCAAAGGAGCGAGAGCAGGGCAGAGGTCCACCTTCTGATGGCTCAGAGTCATCCAGGCAGTGGGATCACCACCACGTCTGCGTCTGCTGACCGCCCAGCCCCCACACATCACAGATGCACACAACCCAACCCACGCCACTGTCAGGATTACATCACCATCCCACCCCAACTATTCAGGGCAGCCCCCGCCCCTGGCTTCACAGGTGCGCCCCTGTGAACTCAGGACCTTGTGTGAAACAGACCCCACGGGTGGGGACCCCTGCCCAACTATGCCACAGATCCAGAATTCAAAAGGACACATGCACGTATGTTTCAAGTATACACCAGCATGCACTCTGAGGAAGTTCAAACAGCGATCAAGCTGTCCGCGCCTGCCCCTGCCCACTGATGGCTGGAGATTTCCCCCGAGAGCATCACCCCACAGGAGCGCAGCGTTAGCTTACCCTGGCAGCAAATGAGAGCGAAACCGGGTGTGATGTATGTTACTCGCTACACATGACCTAGTACACCGCCCACAGCAGCACTTGGGCACGAGCCCACCACGAAGGGCCCCTCCCGGCCTCAGACCCCACATGCACCACTCTGTCCAGGGGTCCGAGGGCCTCCCCGCCATGGCGTTCTCTAGGCTGGGGCTCACCTGGGAGCCCGTGGCGAGCCAGGCAGAGGCAGGAGCACCGGGCTGCCCCAGACCCTCCCCTGGAGTCCCCGCACCCTGCCCGCCTGAGTGTGCGCACCCACCTCCCACTCCTGGAAAAGGCGGATCAAGTACTCGTAGCTCCGTGCTCGTAGGGCCAGGTGGTCGACCAGCAGCAGCATGCACAGGGGGTCCTCATCCGGCTCCAGGCTTCCAGGGGCAGCAACGTGCAAGCAAGGCAGAGAGAGGGAGAGAACAGCCAGAGTGGGCTGGCGCAGACCCTGCAGGCCGCGGCCCGGCTGGGAGCAGCAGCGGCCCTACCTGAGGATGAGCTTGCAGTACTCCAGCGCCGTGCGTGGGCAGCCCCGCTTCTCCAGGAAGCTCATCTGCTTGTAGAGGGCCAGGTAGAAGCTCCTAGACCCAAGACAGTTCCTCGTGAATGAGCGCGGCAGCAGGCCGCCGCACGTCGCCGGGCGCCTCCTCCAACACCGCGTCCACCCTCTGCCCGCGGGCATCGCTGGCATGTCCCGTGTGGCCTAATCAGTGCCAACGTTCGCCACGGTCCTGTCTGCAGGGAAGGTGACTCTGCTTGTTGTCTGCGGTCACGTGGGAGAGCACGGACAGAAAACCAAACTGATGTGTTAGTGGAGACCTCCGTCTTCTCGGGCTTTCTTTTTTTTTTTTTTTTGGGGCTTTCTTTTTTTAAAAAAACTATCTTTAAGGGAAGAGAGTTAAAATCTCCTACTGTAATTATCATCTTCAAATCTGAACTGTCGCCAGCCCAACAGACAGATCCAGAATTCAAAAGGACACATGCACGTATGTTTCAAGTATACACCAGCATGCACTCTGAGGAAGTTCAAACAGCGATCAAGCTGTCGCGCCTGCCCCTGCCCACTGATGGCTGGAGATTTCCCCCGAGAGCATCACCCCACAGGAGCGCAGCGTTAGCTTACCCTGGCAGCAAATGAGAGCGAAACCGGGTGTGATGTATGTTACTCGCTACACATGACCTAGTACACCGCCCACAGCAGCACTTGGGCACGAGCCCACCACGAAGGGCCCCTCCCGGCCTCAGACCCCACATGCACCACTCTGTCCAGGGGTCCGAGGGCCTCCCCGCCATGGCGTTCTCTAGGCTGGGGCTCACCTGGGAGCCCGTGGCGAGCCAGGCAGAGGCAGGAGCACCGGGCTGCCCCAGACCCTCCCCTGGAGTCCCCGCACCCTGCCCGCCTGAGTGTGCGCACCCACCTCCCACTCCTGGAAAAGGCGGATCAAGTACTCGTAGCTCCGTGCTCGTAGGGCCAGGTGGTCGACCAGCAGCAGCATGCACAGGGGGTCCTCATCCGGCTCCAGGCTTCCAGGGGCAGCAACGTGCAAGCAAGGCAGAGAGAGGAGAGAACAGCCAGAGTGGGCTGGCGCAGACCCTGCGGGCCCGCGGCCCGGCTGGGAGCAGCAGCGGCCCTACCTGAGGATGAGCTTGCAGTACTCCAGCGCCGTGCGTGGGCAGCCCCGCTTCTCCAGGAAGCTCATCTGCTTGTAGAGGGCCAGGTAGAAGCTCCTAGACCCAAGACAGTTCCTCGTGAATGAGCGCGGCAGCAGGCCGCCGCACGTCGCCGGGCGCCTCCTCCAACACCGCGTCCACCCTCTGCCCGCGGGCATCGCTGGCATGTCCCGTGTGGCCTAATCAGCGCCAACGTTCGCCACGGTCCTGTCTGCAGGGAAGGTGACTCTGCTTGTTGTCTGCGGTCACGTGGGAGAGCACGGACAGAAAACCAAACTGATGTGTTAGTGGAGACCTCCGTCTTCTCGGGCTTTCTTTTTTTTTTTTTTTTGGGGGCTTTCTTTTTTTAAAAAAACTATCTTTAAGGGAAGAGAGTTAAAATCTCCTACTGTAATTATCATCTTCAAATCTGAACTGTCGCCACTGTTCCTGTTAATGCCAGGAATGTCAAGGTTTCACAGCCTCTCAAAGAACTAGGACGTTCGCTGAAGACAGAGCTCACCTGGCTGGATGCAGGAGAGGAAGTTCAGAGCCACCCTCTGCCCTGGGCCCAGCACAGCCCCAGGTCGGGCACGCAGCCACAGGGGAGCACAGGACGGGAGGGCGGGAGGGCCCCGGCCGGAGAGCCCGCCCGTGGGCGCAGAGCCCTGAAGACCAGGTGGAGGACAAGGGCCCCGAGGCCGAGGCCTGGGGGCTGCGCTGCCGAGTCGGGGAAAGGGTGGCCAGGGGAGGGGCGTCTGCAGGAAGAGGGTCCTGCGCGCAGGCGAGACCAACGGCTGCTCGTGAGCACAACGGCTGTGCCCCAGGCCCCAGCACGCAGGCCTGCACAGGCGCTCCACGGGCCGCCAAATCCTCGTGCGCACGAGGGAGCACGACCGCGGGCCCCGCGTGGCGAGACGGCTGACGGGCTCGCTCCTGGTGCCGACAGGTGCAAACCCCAGCTGGCCTGTCCACCCTCGGGCCCAGTCCTCCTGCATCGAAGCCTCAGTGAGGCAGCCCAGGACCCCAGTGGGGCTCCTCAGGGACCATCCGAAACTCACATCACCCGTGACACCTACGGCCCCGGCAAGGGAAGGCGTGTGGCCCGCAAGCGCGCGGGCAGCGGGCTCACCTGTTCTCCGGCCTCCGGTAGTCCAGCCGGCAGGCCCCGCTGGTGAGGCTGAACAAGGGGTGGAAGGCACACTCCATGCTGTACAGCGCGCGCTCTGCAAGCCAGAGGCCGGGCTCGTGTGGGCCACGCCGAGTCCCGGGGAGAACCGCATGCCCTCCCGCAGAGCGCCAGGCACGCCCGGGGCCGGTGCCCGGGGGCCAGGGCCGGGACAGGCCGGGAGGACGGCGGCAGCGACGCAGGGCCGACACGCGGCTCCCGCAGGCGCACCCTGAGGACGCCGCGAGCGCTGCGAGGAGCCAGATGGAGACAGGGGGTCGCGGGAGCATCTACAGGGAAGGCGGGAGACCCAGGGCGGCCTGGCGGCTGCCAGGGGCAGGCGAGAGGAGGTGACGGCGGACGGTCAGGGTCCTTCGACACGCAGCGGGAAGGACCCAGAGGGAGCGGCGGGGCTGACAGCTGTGCGCCCTGAGTCCCTGAAGCTGCGTGTACCGAGCGGCCCGGGCGCGGGCAGGAGCGCGAGCAGGCAGGCGCTGGGCCGCCAGCCGGCTTACCCACGAGCTCGCGCGCCATCTCCTGGTCCTCCTGAAATCGGCAGGCGTCGCTGAGCTGCAGGAGCGAGTCCACGTGGTAGGGGCTCGTCTGCAGCAGGACCTACGAGGTGGGAGCTGACGGGACGACGCCCAGGCAGGCCCCGGGCCCCCCAGGACCACACCAGGGCACCCACGCACCACGATGTTGTTGGGCTCCATGGACTCAACGGCGGCCAGGAACTTGTGCTGCGTCTGCTGGTACTCCTCGCTGTGCTCGAAGGCGAAGGCTGAGTGGCCCTTCCTGGACTCCAGCAGCCGCATGGACAGCCCTGGTGGGGGCGCCCAAGTGAGGACAGCCTGCCTGCCGGCCTGCAGCCCAGGTCACACCTCCAATGCCCTTTGTAGCCTTTCCTTGTCAAGACAGTTCTCCCCGCAGGAGCACGGACAAACAGGAGGACGTGCGCAGCCCGCTCCCTCCACCCCCCCTGGCCAGCCCTGGGCACGGTCTGCCTGGAGCCAGGATCCAGAGGCCGGCCCGGGCGCCAGGGGCTGCTGACCCTACACTGACTCTGGGCGCCAGGCCCAGGCTCTGCTGAGCAGCCGGACAACTTCACCCCCCGCAGCCCCTCTGAGTCTCGCCAGGGTCTCAGCACGCCCCCAGCCACGCTCTCCCCATGGAGCAGCGAGCAGCCTGCAGGACACCACGGCAGCACACCCTCTGCCTGCGCTCGGGGGCCACTGCTGGGAGCGCGGGGGTGAAAGAAAAGGGGGAGGAGATGTCCACCAGGACCACGGCTCCCCCAGTTCAGAGAGCAGGGGGTCACGCAGGGCGCTCCAGGCCCAGGGAGCCACAACCCTTCACGCCACACAGCCAAGCCCCCCAGAAGAGGAGCTCAAGCCCCCCGACCTTTCTGCTCTACTGCTGTTCTTTGAAATACGTGTAGTAGAGAGTGTGCAACAGAACAAAAAACAGCGCCGTTTAAGAAGGAACTTGACTGGTTCCTAAGGGGCGGGACCCACCGCACAAAGGGAGAAGGTGGGGCAGAGCGGAGCCCCACGCAGCCGGGAGACGCCCCGCGGCCCCACGCCCTCACCTGGTTTGGTGTACCGGGGCCATGTGCTCTTAGGGGTGGTCAGCCAGGTACACTTGGGGTACACGCGCTGTCTCTGCCGCGGCCTGGGAAGAACGGACAGGGCACGGCTTTATCCCCGCAGCAAGGACAGAATGGGACCTGCCGTCGGGACTGTGGGCTGACAACGGAGCAATCACAGGCAGGGGGAGAAAACAATACAACCCAGCCCGGTAAAACAGCAGGGAGGATAGGAAAGCCACAGAAGGTGGGAACCTCAAATGAAGACACCACGGAGAGAGCGAGCCCCACGCACGCGCGCACGCAGGCACACGCAGGAGCGGGCGGCCAGGCGGAGCACCCAGGCTCTCCCGCGGGCGGGCCTCTGTCCCTGGGCGGGGCGGGCGTGAGTGCAGCCGTCTAGGTTACTCTGTGTAATTGTCTGATTATCTGAATTATTTCATTAAGGAAAAAAGCCTGAGTAAGAACCTGAATTGGGTTAGGAATGGGATGCCTCCCGGGGAAACCCCACTGGGATTCGCCACTCTCAGAGGCCGGCCCGGGCGCCAGGGGCTGCTGACCCTACACTGACTCTGGGCGCCAGGCCCAGGCTCTGCTGAGCAGCCGGACAACTTCACCCCCCGCAGCCCCTCTGAGTCTCGCCAGGGTCTCAGCACGCCCCCAGCCACGCTCTCCCCATGGAGCAGCGAGCAGCCTGCAGGACACCACGGCAGCACACCCTCTGCCTGCGCTCGGGGGCCACTGCTGGGAGCGCGGGGGTGAAAGAAAAGGGGGAGGAGATGTCCACCAGGACCACGGCTCCCCCAGTTCAGAGAGCAGGGGGTCACGCAGGGCGCTCCAGGCCCAGGGAGCCACAACCCTTCACGCCACACAGCCAAGCCCCCCAGAAGAGGAGCTCAAGCCCCCCGACCTTTCTGCTCTACTGCTGTTCTTTGAAATACGTGTAGTAGAGAGTGTGCAACAGAACAAAAAACAGCGCCGTTTAAGAAGGAACTTGACTGGTTCCTAAGGGGCGGGACCCACCGCACAAAGGGAGAAGGTGGGGCAGAGCGGAGCCCCACGCAGCCGGGAGACGCCCCGCGGCCCCACGCCCTCACCTGGTTTGGTGTACCGGGGCCATGTGCTCTTAGGGGTGGTCAGCCAGGTACACTTGGGGTACACGCGCTGTCTCTGCCGCGGCCTGGGAAGAACGGACAGGGCACGGCTTTATCCCCGCAGCAAGGACAGAATGGGACCTGCCGTCGGGACTGTGGGCTGACAACGGAGCAATCACAGGCAGGGGGAGAAAACAATACAACCCAGCCCGGTAAAACAGCAGGGAGGATAGGAAAGCCACAGAAGGTGGGAACCTCAAATGAAGACACCACGGAGAGAGCGAGCCCCACGCACGCGCGCACGCAGGCACACGCAGGAGCGGGCGGCCAGGCGGAGCACCCAGGCTCTCCCGCGGGCGGGCCTCTGTCCCTGGGCGGGGCGGGCGTGAGTGCAGCCGTCTAGGTTACTCTGTGTAATTGTCTGATTATCTGAATTATTTCATTAAGGAAAAAAGCCTGAGTAAGAACCTGAATTGGGTTAGGAATGGGATGCCTCCCAACAGGGAAGGAAGACACTGGGATTTCCCCGTCGCTCCACTGACGCAGAGCCCACCTTCCACTGCAGGCGACACGGGTGCGACGTTCGGTCAGGTGACTAAGACACCCCAGGTCGCAGGGCAACCAAGCCTGCATGCCACAACTGAGACCCATTTCAGCCGAATAAATACTTTAAAAAACCCATTTACTCAATAAAAATAAAGGAGAAAATACAATTCTTTGAGAAAAGAGTGGTCCAAGCCTGAAGGAAACTGCAATGTGGGACGGTTCTGGGTGGCTGGTGAGGTGTAAGAGGAGAATTAGCCAGATGCTCAGAACTGTCCCATCTAGGAATCCGAGGAGCTGTCCAGCCCTGCAGGGAGATGCTGGGAAGGAGAGGCTGCCCCGGGCGGTGGGGCCACACGGCCAGCAGCAGAGAAGGTGAGGCGCACACGGCACCTGGAGGCCCCGAGACGGCCAGAGACACGTGGGCCAAGGGCCACAGGCAGAGACCACAGCTTCTCAGGGGAGCCCGCACAAGGGACTTCAGTGTTGAAGACGGACCCCTAACAGTACAGTTTACCCCAGAGAACACGACGCACGTACTACTAGCTAACCACTAGTAACTAACGACTGCAACCTGCACACCAACCAGACCAGGCAGCCGTGTGAAGACTGCACAGACCAGGCTGAGGCCAACAGAGCAGGCAAGGAAGCAGGGTGGAAGGTGCAGTCCAGGCCGAAAAGAGGCGCATTTTGAGTTAAAACGGTCTTCATCACTTTTCCAAAAAAGAAGACAGAGACCCCTGTGTCCTAAATAACTCAGCACCAAAGATAAAAGCAAATTATAAAGCAAACACAGTGAGAAGACCAATGGCTCAGACTCCGTACTTCCACTGCAGGAGGCGTGGGTTCAATTCCTGGTTGGGGCACTCAGCTCCTGCATGGTGTGCAACAGGGCCGAGAAAATGAACCAAACAAAACTCTGCACGTGGGCTTCCCTTGGTGGTCCAGTGGGCAAGGCAGTCTCCCTGCGGAGGCGCTGTGTCCGCCTAAGGAAAAAAGCCTGAGTAAGAACCTGAATTGGGTTAGGAATGGGATGCCTCCCAACAGGGAAGGAAGACACTGGGATTTCCCCGTCGCTCCACTGACGCAGAGCCCACCTTCCACTGCAGGCGACACGGGTGCGACGTTCGGTCAGGTGACTAAGACACCCCAGGTCGCAGGGCAACCAAGCCTGCATGCCACAACTGAGACCCATTTCAGCCGAATAAATACTTTAAAAAACCCATTTACTCAATAAAAATAAAGGAGAAAATACAATTCTTTGAGAAAAGAGTGGTCCAAGCCTGAAGGAAACTGCAATGTGGGACGGTTCTGGGTGGCTGGTGAGGTGTAAGAGGAGAATTAGCCAGATGCTCAGAACTGTCCCATCTAGGAATCCGAGGAGCTGTCCAGCCCTGCAGGGAGATGCTGGGAAGGAGAGGCTGCCCCGGGCGGTGGGGCCACACGGCCAGCAGCAGAGAAGGTGAGGCGCACACGGCACCTGGAGGCCCCGAGACGGCCAGAGACACGTGGGCCAAGGGCCACAGGCAGAGACCACAGCTTCTCAGGGGAGCCCGCACAAGGGACTTCAGTGTTGAAGACGGACGCGCTAACAGTACAGTTTACCCCAGAGAACACGAACGCACGTACTACTAGCTAACCACTAGTAACTAACGACTGCAACCTGCACACCAACCAGACCAGGCAGCCGTGTGAAGACTGCACAGACCAGGCTGAGGCCAACAGAGCAGGCAAGGAAGCAGGGTGGAAGGTGCAGTCCAGGCCGAAAAGAGGCGCATTTTGAGTTAAAACGGTCTTCATCACTTTTCCAAAAAAGAAGACAGAGACCCCTGTGTCCTAAATAACTCAGCACCAAAGATAAAAGCAAATTATAAAGCAAACACAGTGAGAAGACCAATGGCTCAGACTCCGTACTTCCACTGCAGGAGGCGTGGGTTCAATTCCTGGTTGGGGCACTCAGCTCCTGCATGGTGTGCAACAGGGCCGAGAAAAATGAACCAAACAAAACTCTGCACGTGGGCTTCCCTTGGTGGTCCAGTGGGCAAGGACACCGCCTTGCAGTGCAAGGGGCGCTGGTTCGATCCCTGGCCTGGGAAGATCCCACGTGCCGCGGAGCGGCTGGACTGATGTGTCCAATTACCGAGCCGGAGCTCTGGAGCGCATGCGCCCTGAGCCAGCGCTCTGCAACGACAGACGCCACCACGATGGGAGGCCCACAGGAGCCAAAGAACAAAGACGGATGAAAACAGAGAAATGAAAGACCAACAGAAGTGGCCTGCCCGCTCCCCTCCCTCCCCAACCCGACCCCCGCCCAAAATAAATAAATAAATAAATCTTTAAAAGAAAAAAAAAAAAAAAACCTCTGCACGTGACTGGTTAGCATCTTCGTATCACTACGGGCTTTAAAACCTCCCACACCCACCACTGATCCAAGCAGGAAGCCGCACTCAGAGGAAGACGGTGGGGCGGGGCGGGGGCAGGCAGGGGCAGGTGTTCAACTCTCACACGGCGGTAGGACACCCCCTCCTGGCACTCCCATGCCAAGTGCCAGCAGTGGCTGCAGCAAAACACACCCCAACACCTGTGCCCTAGTAGTTGGCGCCCAGGGCACAGCCATGGGAAGCAGGCATGTAAGAGGCAGGAGAACCCAAAGCCCCAGAGCACGCACGGGACAGCGGGCGATGGCCGGGAACTGTGAAAACAAGCAGCTCTTTTTCATAAGCAGCACTTAGTCCGGTAATCAGAAAACACACATACTTGAAAAGATAAAGCCTGGGCCAAGGGAAAGCTCCCACAGCTGAGGCTGTGCCTGTAAGGACGCGGCCAGGCAGAAGAGCGCCCTCCCATGGGAACCTGGGACCCCAGGGCTCTGGGCGCTCCTGTGCCCGACCACACAGGGCAGCCAGCCGAGCCCACACGAAGACAAGCCTTATGTCAGAACCTGAACGACAGACAGATCAGAGCTGCTCTCGAATGAAAAGCAAAAAGGAACTGGCTAAGATTTCCAGGCTTTCTGTGGGGGCGGTGGTGAGAGACGGAGCCTGACATCCCAGGAAAGGGCACATGGCTTCCCCACCCCCGCTCCCCTCAGGCTCCGGGGTCTCCCGTCTGTCGGGTGGCTCTAAACGCCCACCCCCCACCCGGCTCAGCGAGAGCACCGTGGCACTGGTCTTACCTCTGTTCCCCAAGGATGGCTCTGGCACCAAAGTACCTTTTCAGCTCTGTGTCTGGATTCAAGTGCCTACAGAATTGAAAATTTTAGAGAAAAACGAAAATGAGGGCTTCCCTGGTGGTCCAGTGGGTAAGGATACCGCCTTACAGTGCAAGGGGCGCCGGTTCGAGCCCTGGCCTGGGAAGATCCCGCGTGCCGCGGAGCGGCTGGACTGATGTGTCCAGTGACCGAGCTGGAGCTCTGGAGCGCATGCGCCCAGAGCCGGCGCTCTGCAGCGACAGACGCCACCGCGGTGGGAGGCCCACAGGAGCCAAAGAACAAAGATAGATGAAAATGGACAAATGAAAGACCGATAGAAGTGGCCCGCCAGCACCCCTCCCTCCCCACCCCACCCCCCAAAAGATAAATAAATAAATAAATAAATAAAAATTAAAAAAAAAAAAAAGCCCAAAAATGCGTCTCTCTGACATCAATCCTAGGAGTGTTAGAAAGTGACATGAGAGGCTTCCCTGGTGGTCCAGTGGGTAAGGACACCGCCTTCCAGTGCAAGGGGCGCTGGTTTGATCCCTGGCCTGGGAAGATCCCACGAGCCACAGAGCTGCTGGACTGATGTGTCCAACTACTGAGCCAGAGCTCTGGAGCGCATGCGCCCAGAGCCGGTGCTCTGCATCGAGAGGCCACTGCAATGGGAGGCCCACATAGGCCGAAGAACAAAGATGGGAATCAATGAAAGACAAATAGATGTGGCCAAAAAATAAAGAAATAAAGAAACATGGGAACCCAAGAGGGAAGACTGCTGTCCTGTTGGCTGGCCTTCTCTGCAACCACATGGCCACCACTCGCTGGCGGAGCCGAGCATCGAGAGCCGGACGCGAGACCGAGGGGTCTTCAGTGGTCTTAGGAAAGAAGGCGGCCACAGTCGGCGGCAGGAGCAGAGGCTGGGCCGTGCGCTCTGAAGGCCCCGGCGCACGGGGCCAGAGCAAGGTGCTGGAGGGCCGCCGCCCTCCCTCGGCAAGGCCGCACCTGTGCTCCACGTGCAGCACGTGCTTCCGGCAGCTCAGAGCGGGCGGGCCTGGGCGGCCGGAGCCGCTGGCGTCCTCGATCCTCTCCAGGATGCGGTCGATGTCCTCCAGGCCATTCTCCTGCAAGTCCCCAAGTGACACACAGATCACCACACTGACTTTACACGTCACAGTCAACAGCAAAGTTCCCTTTTACAAAAAGCAGGCATTATATTGTCTCTTCCTGAGAGACAGCACCATCTGAACACCCCCCACCGCAGCGGCCGGAGAGGTGCTCCGCAAGACGCAGCCAGAAGCACAGAGCAGGAAGGAGTGAAGCTTCTGCACCACCACAGATACTCGCTGGGAAATGGACAGCCGACCTACATGAACAAGTTTGCTGACTTCCCCAACCTCGGAAGAGTCAACAAGGTATCAAGTAAAACTGAACCGGGGCTTCCCCTGGTGGTCCAGTGGGTAAGGTCATTGCCTTGCAGTGCAAGGGGCGCCGGTTCGAGCCCTGGCCTGGGAAGATCCCACGTGCCGCGGACCGGCTGGACCGATGTGTCCAATCACCGAGCCGGAGCTCTGGAGCGCATGCGCCCAGAGCCGGTGCTCTGCGACAACAGACGCCACCACGATGGGAGGCCCACAGGAGCCAAAGAACAAGGACGGATGAACACAGAGAAACGAAAGACCAATAGAAGTGGCCCGCCAGCTCCCCTCCCTCCCCAACCGGAACCCCGCCCAAAATAAATAAATAAATAAATCTTTAAAAAAAAAAAAAAACTGAACCGTTTTCAATACCACTGCCAAAACCAGAAAAGAGCAGAGGAAATTCACCAGCTGCACATACCAAGGTTTCTCCTGCATTTTTCTTATTTTTCTGTTTTCTTTTCTTCTTGCGGAGTTTGCTACTTGTATTGCACTAACAAAAGAAGCACATTTCAGTCAATGGAAAGAGCTGAGACAAGTTAAACCCAAGAACTAGTAGCCAGCTACAGCAGGGGCAGTCAGCTTCGGGGGGCTGGCGGGGGGAAGGCATCAGCCGGCAGCCGGGGAGCGGGGCGCACACCAGAGGACAGGGCAGCAGGCCTGTCGCCCGGCCACCCGCCTTCTGAACCTCCTATGAACTCACTGTCTTCTCTCCAGCAGCTGACATCTCCTCCGTCTCAACTGACTCTGGTCTCACCCCCCATCTGGCTGAAGTGACCCTGAAAACTCGTGGGGTGTGGACCACACGCCCACCTGCCCCCTGCTGCTATGCTCCATGGGTCACCCGTCCCCGCCGCCCCTAGTGGGCCCTCCACTCACAGGCCCCCTGCCTCGAGATCTCTCGTGCCTTCACCCGGCCACTTCCTCCCATCACCGTGAAGGTCCTCAAGAAAGTCACCCGGCACCCCAAGACCGTGGTGAAGCAGTGTGGGTCCCTCGGTTGGGTGCCCAGCTGGACCAGAGGCCCCTGAAGGGCACAGACGGCCCACAGTGAGCATGTGCTGGGTGTCAGCATGCTGAGGGGCCTCCCATGGGGACCCCTCTCGCCCAGCTCTAACCTGGCCTAGGTGTTTCTTCAAGGCGTACCCACCTAGTTGCAAACACACCCCAAAATGCAGGAGGCAGACCCTATCCCAGGGAGACGCGTCTGGGGGCCCCTGCTTGTGGTCCCTTCGCCAGCCACCACTCGTCTTGAGGAGTCCATGCACATCTGACCACAGCTCCCCGAGAAACTGGGGCCATCTCGGCAAGTCACAAAGCGGCCTTCAGAGCACGCCGGCCAGCGGGGTGGGGGCACCCGCACCTGCTCGGGGGGAGCCGCTGTGTCCGCCAGGTCGCCACTCCCGGGGGACTCTGAGTGTCCACTCTGGGCCCTCCTCTTGTTCCCCGAGACCACCGCGTCCACAAGCAGACAGTCTGTCCTCTCCCCGTTCACCACGGGCACCTCCTCACGGTCCTCGATGTTTATCTAGAAGCAGAGACGGAGGAGCAAGGGTGTCAGGGCCGCGTCCTAGTCACAAGTTACAATTTACAAATTATGCGAGACACGTGTGTGTTGGAGGAGGCGGTGGGTGGGCACATACCAGGTCACAGAGAGGAGGACCATGACCCTCATTGGCCTTGGGGCCACGCTGTCCCCTCTCCGCAGCACAGCCCTAGGGAACGCTGGGGCACGACGCGGCCACATCCCCTGTCCTCAGGGATGATACGTCCCCCGCCTCCAAGCACCACCCTAGAGCAAGGGCTTGGACACACGCGCTCAGCCAGGGTCTCACTGCTCCCTCGTTCCACGTGGACTCTACCCAGCCCGTCTACCCCAGCGGACAGAGCCAGTGCTGGGAGGAGGCCGGCGACGCCTGGCAGTGAGGACGGGGCCTCCGTCGGCGGTGAGCGGGGATGAGCCATACTTGCGCACAAGCAAGTGAGGGCTCCTCGCCAGCCGTGGTGCGGGGCTTCGCATCGCCATGGCTTCTCTCGTTGCGGAGCAGAGGCTCCAGAGGGAGTGGGCTTCTGCGGCTGCGGCATACGGGCTTACCAGCCCCTCGGCACGTGGGATCCTCCCAGACCAGGGACCGAACCCAGATCCCCGTACTTATTTCACTAGCAACTTCATGACAACACTGACAGAAATGAAAACAGAATACCATCCGAATCCCAGCAGGTGACTAAAGAATAACAGGCAAAGAGCCGATTACTTCTCAGAGAAATTTTAAAACTAGAAACGGCTGTGTGTTCACCCTGATATTCACTATATCCAGCACTCCTCACTCCAGCACATGCATCCACATTTCCAGCCGGTATCAGTTACCTTCAAAAGGAAGAAGTCTCCTTTCACATTTCTTCTAGTGTAGGCCTTCTGGCAATGAATCTTCTCGGCTGTATTTAGGAAAATATCTTTATTTCGCAGTCATTTTTTGCGAACCATTTCACTGACACAGGACGCCCTGCAGAGTCGCTGGTCCACGCCGACCCAGAGCCAGAGGCGCTGGCGACCGCTCCCTGCAGGCAGCCCTCCGCGCAGCGCCAGCTTCCGCTGCCGCTCTGCGGCACCACGGGCTTCCCTCAGCTCTGATGCAGGCTGTTGTTATTTCCTGTTTGGAGTCTGTTGACCTTCTTGGTTCTACAGGGTGTCTTCTGTGTCAGATCTGAGACCTTTCTATGACGATTTCATCGATGGCTTCTTTGCGCAACTTCCCTCCTGCCGTGCCCCTCCGATTACAGACATTAGACCACTCGACGCTGCTCTACAATTTTTACCCCCTTTCTGGATGGTTTACCCTTATTTCAAGATCACTGGTCTTCTCTTCTTAGGTATCTAATCTGCTATTCAAACCATCTGAATATTTCAGATATTAAATTGTTTCATATTCAGAATTTGATTTTATAGAGTCTACTTCTCTAGTGAGATTCCCTATATTTGCCCTCATTTTGTTCACGATTTCCTATAAATCTTTGAAAATATGTGCATCTTGTCTTAGGCTTGTGTATGATTTTACCGTCTCTCATCAGCTTGTTTACTTCTACTGAGCGCTTTTCCTCCTGGTTACAAATCACATCCTCCCGCGTCTTCACACGTCTGGACTGCGGCTGTCCTTCACAAGGCTGCCGTCTGTTCAGGCAGGCGGTTAGTCTACTTGTTGGTTAGCGTGACTCCTCCAGACTGTATTTTTAGGCTCTCCTTAGGATGGGCACAGGGTATTTTCTGCTGGTGGGAGACTGTGCCCTACTCCTACGGAAAGGCCTTTCTGAGGCCTCCACCGACCCCAGGCTTCTCCGCGAGGCCTCTCGGTGCTGGCTGCTCAGAGCTGAAAGTCTTCCCAAGCCAGTGAACTCGCGTGGTGGTGAACTGGTGCGATCCCTCGCTGGCGGGCGGTTCTGCACAAAAATAGCTTGGTACTGAGCCTGAGACTCGGAGCAGGCTTCCAGAACTCCCTCTGTCCAGCTCCCTCCCCATTCACTCCAGGTGCCTCTGCACACCCCAAATCTAGTCTACACCTCACCCCCACCACCAGGATCCGCTTGGACAGCCTTCCTGTGCTACTCACTGGAGCGTCTCTGAGCTGAGAGCCAGCTGGCGGCTTTGGGCCCTGAGGCCTGTGGCACGGGTCATCTGGCACCGAAGCGGTCGGGCCAGTGCGCTGCTGGTGTCAGGGTTGCTCAGGGCAAGAGGCTGGTCCAGCACCAGTGCTCCTGTCTTGGCTTCTGTTTCCATGAATGCAGTGCTTGCATTATTGAGAGATTACTTTTGGCTCTATAAAAATAAGCCTTTGGGGAAATTCCTGGCAGTTCAGTGGTGAGAACTTGATGCTGTGAGGGCTTGAGTTTGATCCTGATCAGGGAACTATCGTGCAGGTCCAAAAAAACCCAAAAGCCTTATTTTCGTTCTTTTTCCCAATCTGCTATTCAAACCATCTGAATATTTCAGATATTAAATTGTTTCATATTCAGAATTTGATTTTATAGAGTCTACTTCTCTAGTGAGATTCCCTATATTTGCCCTCATTTTGTTCACGATTTCCTATAAATCTTTGAAAATATGTGCATCTTGTCTTAGGCTTGTGTATGATTTTACCGTCTCTCATCAGCTTGTTTACTTCTACTGAGCGCTTTTCCTCCTGGTTACAAATCACATCCTCCCGCGTCTTCACACGTCTGGACTGCGGCTGTCCTTCACAAGGCTGCCGTCTGTTCAGGCAGGCGGTTAGTCTACTTGTTGGTTAGCGTGACTCCTCCAGACTGTATTTTTAGGCTCTCCTTAGGATGGGCACAGGGTATTTTCTGCTGGTGGGAGACTGTGCCCTACTCCTACGGAAAGGCCTTTCTGAGGCCTCCACCGACCCCAGGCTTCTCCGCGAGGCCTCTCGGTGCTGGCTGCTCAGAGCTGAAAGTCTTCCCAAGCCAGTGAACTCGCGTGGTGGTGAACTGGTGCGATCCCTCGCTGGCGGGCGGTTCTGCACAAAAATAGCTTGGTACTGAGCCTGAGACTCGGAGCAGGCTTCCAGAACTCCCTCTGTCCAGCTCCCTCCCCATTCACTCCAGGTGCCTCTGCACACCCCAAATCTAGTCTACACCTCACCCCCACCACCAGGATCCGCTTGGACAGCCTTCCTGTGCTACTCACTGGAGCGTCTCTGAGCTGAGAGCCAGCTGGCGGCTTTGGGCCCTGAGGCCTGTGGCACGGGTCATCTGGCACCGAAGCGGTCGGGCCAGTGCGCTGCTGGTGTCAGGGTTGCTCAGGGCAAGAGGCTGGTCCAGCACCAGTGCTCCTGTCTTGGCTTCTGTTTCCATGAATGCAGTGCTTGCATTATTGAGAGATTACTTTTGGCTCTATAAAAATAAGCCTTTGGGGAAATTCCTGGCAGTTCAGTGGTGAGAACTTGATGCTGTGAGGGCTTGAGTTTGATCCCTGATCAGGGAACTATCGTGCAGGTCCAAAAAAAAACCCCAAAAGCCTTATTTTCGTTCTTTTTCCCATTGAAAGAGAGAAAATATTAAAACTCTGCATTACTGAGGGAGTCCTCCTAGGGTACGTGGTCAAGGAGGACAAAGCCTCATCTATTTTCTGCAGGTAGAAACTGGCATCGACGAGGCATCTCTGCTGAGGTTTTCTAACAGACTTGAGGACAAAAGAAGTGATGTAACAGAATGTAAACATGAAAACTCTTAGAAAATCATGGTACTCCTTGGCCAAATGTGCCCTCTAACAGTGAAGACAGCTACAGAGGCTCTACCACGACCTGTTATTAAAGGGTTTGTGAGCGTGAAGCCAGGTCTTTGCCCCCGAACTGGACGCTGGAGAGGGAGACGGCACGCGTTAGCACGCTGACGGTCACTGAGCATGTCGAGTTCTTGTTCCACTCGCACGGCAGCCGCCTGCTGCTTGTTTTGGAAGAAGTTGTATTGAATTATATAATTTATACTTCCTTTATAATTTAGGTTTCTTTCAGAGACTGGCCACTGACTTGTACATGATAATAGAGAGACAAACACGTGTAATTCTCTGGAACAGACCTGCCTTCCTGCTAAAACTTTTCAATGATATAGAATAAATCTTGATAGTTCTATTAAAAGTCTATGTAGTTTTAATCAGATTGTCAAATCAGTCTCTGACCTGAAAACACTACTAAGTTCTGTTTCACAGCTGTGCAGCACGTTACGCTGCAAAATTCAAACTGTGCCCTTAAAACAGGTGAATGTGCCATACATGCTATACTCGAACAGAATGGATTTTCCCCTGAGCTGAGAGCCAGCTGGCGGCTTTGGGCCCTGAGGCCTGTGGCACGGGTCATCTGGCACCGCGGTCGGGCCAGTGCGCTGCTGGTGTCAGGGTTGCTCAGGGCAAGAGGCTGGTCCAGCACCAGTGCTCCTGTCTTGGCTTCTGTTTCCATGAATGCAGTGCTTGCATTATTGAGAGATTACTTTTGGCTCTATAAAAATAAGCCTTTGGGGAAATTCCTGGCAGTTCAGTGGTGAGAACTTGATGCTGTGAGGGCTTGAGTTTGATCCCTGATCAGGGAACTATCGTGCAGGTCCAAAAAAAAACCCCAAAAGCCTTATTTTCGTTCTTTTTCCCATTGAAAGAGAGAAAATATTAAAACTCTGCATTACTGAGGGAGTCCTCCTAGGGTACGTGGTCAAGGAGGACAAAGCCTCATCTATTTTCTGCAGGTAGAAACTGGCATCGACGAGGCATCTCTGCTGAGGTTTTCTAACAGACTTGAGGACAAAAGAAGTGATGTAACAGAATGTAAACATGAAAACTCTTAGAAAATCATGGTACTCCTTGGCCAAATGTGCCCTCTAACAGTGAAGACAGCTACAGAGGCTCTACCACGACCTGTTATTAAAGGGTTTGTGAGCGTGAAGCCAGGTCTTTGCCCCCGAACTGGACGCTGGAGAGGGAGACGGCACGCGCGTTAGCACGCTGACGGTCACTGAGCATGTCGAGTTCTTGTTCCACTCGCACGGCAGCCGCCTGCTGCTTGTTTTGGAAGAAGTTGTATTGAATTATATAATTTATACTTCCTTTATAATTTAGGTTTCTTTCAGAGACTGGCCACTGACTTGTACATGATAATAGAGAGACAAACACGTGTAATTCTCTGGAACAGACCTGCCTTCCTGCTAAAACTTTTCAATGATATAGAATAAATCTTGATAGTTCTATTAAAAAGTCTATGTAGTTTTAATCAGATTGTCAAATCAGTCTCTGACCTGAAAACACTACTAAGTTCTGTTTCACAGCTGTGCAGCACGTTACGCTGCAAAATTCAAACTGTGCCCTTAAAACAGGTGAATGTGCCATACATGCTATACTCGAACAGAATGGATTTTGAAAAACCACTCGGAACAAGGCAGGAAAGATGATTTCTAATCTAAGGCCAAGGAAACACATCCAAACGCCAGAAGAGAGGACAGCCCCATCCACAGATACCCCAGCAGAGATCTTTCTGCTCCCAGGGCCGGGGGGCAGGGGGGCACCACTTAGGGTCACACGTGTCCACTGAAGTCCTGTTGCACCCCCTTCCTCGGCTGTCAGCATCACTTAACAGCAACATCTTCTGAGTGCTCTATGCCTGGCCTGGAGATCACTGACCCCCTGTGACAGCCCCATGAGGCAGGAAGCACACGAGCCGCTACGTATGTTCACACGTTAGGAACACTACCCAAGCTCTCACAGGAAACAACAGGAGGAGCCGGGACGCAAAACTGAGTGCTTCTGGCTGCAAGGTTAGGTGCAGGCTCTCACAGGCTGGTCCTGGAGGACCTCCCAGCAGACCCGCGGGAACAGACGCCACTCTGGGGTGGGGACACGCTGGGGAACAATGAGCTCTCTCTTCTCACAAGGCAGGAGGCGAGCAGCGTGAGATAAAAAGAACATGGAGGTAACGCGTTCAGTTTGCTCTGTGATGAACCTCCGTGGGTAAAGGACAAAGACGAGAACAGGGACGGGGTGGCAGTGCGGTGGGAAGGTTAGCCGGGCTCAGAAGGCTCCACCCGAACGAAGCCCAGGAGGAGAGGGCACCGGAACACAGCGTGCCCAGGCAGAGGGGCCGGCGGAGGCCTGTGCGCCAGGCCTGTGGCTACAGCTGAGTGAGCACGACCGGGCCCTGGGGCTGTGGGGAGGAGGGCTGAGAGCAGACGTGGACCTGACGGGATCCCTGTGGCTGCAGCGGACAAAAAGACAAGCAGGAGTGGCCGGGGGGACGCCGGCAAAGGCGACGGCGTCCTGCAGGTGCCAGGCCTTCACCGGGCTCTGAGTGTGGTCTGGGAGAGAGGAAACCCGGTGCTGCTTCCAGGCTGCTGGCCTTAGCGACTGAAGCGCGGCGCTCCCTTGACAGAAAGGGAGGGCTGGAGGAGGCCGCAGCTGGCCGCAGCTGGCCGGAGCTTGGCAACACTGAGCCTGAGGTGTCTGTGAGCATCTACAGGGGACAATGCAAGGTGAGGTGTGAATCCAGAGGCCAGGATGGAGGTCTGCAGCGGCCACATCAGCCTCCCGCCGGAAAGCAGAAGGGAATGCGCACAGCACCAGTGCACGCAGCCCCCAGCACCCTGATCTAACCCAGGGCCCACAAGAGCATCCTTTCCCTCCGTTCACACGAAGAAGCACCTGCCTTCCTTGCCCATGTATTCCACACACCCTTGCCCCCGATCCATCTACTCTCCATGCTCCTTCAGAAGGAACATTGACTATGCTTTGGAGACAAACACCAGGGCCTGGTTAAGAGCTCAGCATTAGGGTGGAAAGCCTGGATTCACACTGTGAGTGTCACTCAGGACTTCATCTGTACAACTGGGGCAACAAGACCTTCACGGACAGCAAGACACACATCACAGCAGTGCCTGGGATGTGAGCATGTTCTCCAAATAACTTCTTGTTGTTTGAAAAAACGGACTAAACCTGGAGGAAGCTGGAGGAAGGAGAAAGTACCTCAACAGAAGATCTGTGAAAACAGCTGACTCCAGCACAAACCCAGTGCAGACTGTGAACAAGTGGGATGGAAAGAAGCCTTGACGGGTTTGAGGACGAAACGAAAAGTAACTGGAAAACTTATAGATAAACAATGTGATGAGGGCCTTGGGGAAAAACAACCAGCCATGTGTTCAGAGCCAGGGAAGCTGGGGAGGGGGATATGAAGGTTACGGGTCCCACTGTCTGTGCGTATGTCTGAAATTTTTCATAATAAAAAGTCAGAAAGAAATGACAAGAAACAAGGGTAAGGTGAGGCTCAGAAGAGGTGGGCGGAGAGTCCAGAGAATTTGAAGAGAGACCTCATGCCAGCTCCAGCAGAAACCAGAGGGAGCTGTTTCCCCTTAGAGAGACGTGAATAGTCTCTAACCCAAACGCCCCCATGTGGGCCTAACCTGCCACCTTTCTGTTAAGTTGGGAGCGCTTGCCAGACCAAGAGAGAGCTGGTTTTCCGAGACCTTAGTAGACCTACTGATACTCCTTGGATCGCTCCACGGCAGCGTGAAGCCCTAGGTATGTGTTGGGCGCAGGAAGCAGACAGGCTACCTGCCACACAGGTTGGTCGGTGGAGCCAGAACCAGCAGATGCAAAATTACACACCAGCTTGGGTCTTCCCTGGAAGTCCCGTGGTTAGGATTCTAAGTGCTCACTGGTTAGCGTCCCGCTTCAATCCCTAGTCAGGAAACTAAGATTCCACTAGCAGCACAGCCAAAAGAAAAAAAAAAAAAAAAACAAACTTCCGTCTGAGGCCAGCGCTTCCTAGACTCAGGGTGGGGGCGTTATTCCTGTGTCTGGCACCTGCTGTGGGGATGCTGCGAAGGGCAAGAGCGAGGCACCGATACATATGACTAATCTGGGAACATACATATCTGTAAACAACAAAACTCTGTAAAAGTCAAAAGCAAAATAAAAGTTTGAAAAAAATAAATAAAGACAAAGTCAAGTCAAAAAAAACAGAGAGCGAGGCGCCGAGTCCTGGCTTGTGAGCAGAACTTGGGTAAGAGAGTTGTTTGAAAAAACGCTAAACCTGGAGGAAGCTGGAGGAAGGAGAAAGTACCTCAACAGAAGATCTGTGAAAACAGCTGACTCCAGCACAAACCCAGTGCAGACTGTGAACAAGTGGGATGGAAAGAAGCCTTGACGGGTTTGAGGACGAAACGAAAAGTAACTGGAAAACTTATAGATAAACAATGTGATGAGGGCCTTGGGGAAAAACAACCAGCCATGTGTTCAGAGCCAGGGAAGCTGGGGAGGGGGATATGAAGGTTACGGGTCCCACTGTCTGTGCGTATGTCTGAAATTTTTCATAATAAAAAGTCAGAAAGAAATGACAAGAAACAAGGGTAAGGTGAGGCTCAGAAGAGGTGGGCGGAGAGTCCAGAGAATTTGAAGAGAGACCTCATGCCAGCTCCAGCAGAAACCAGAGGGAGCTGTTTCCCCTTAGAGAGACGTGAATAGTCTCTAACCCAAACGCCCCCATGTGGGCCTAACCTGCCACCTTTCTGTTAAGTTGGGAGCGCTTGCCAGACCAAGAGAGAGCTGGTTTTCCGAGACCTTAGTAGACCTACTGATACTCCTTGGATCGCTCCACGGCAGCGTGAAGCCCTAGGTATGTGTTGGGCGCAGGAAGCAGACAGGCTACCTGCCACACAGGTTGGTCGGTGGAGCCAGAACCAGCAGATGCAAAATTACACACCAGCTTGGGTCTTCCCTGGAAGTCCCGTGGTTAGGATTCTAAGTGCTCACTGGTTAGCGTCCCGCTTCAATCCCTAGTCAGGAAACTAAGATTCCACTAGCAGCACAGCCAAAAGAAAAAAAAAAAAAAAAACAAACTTCCGTCTGAGGCCAGCGCTTCCTAGACTCAGGGTGGGGGCGTTATTCCTGTGTCTGGCACCTGCTGTGGGGATGCTGCGAAGGGCAAGAGCGAGGCACCGATACATATGACTAATCTGGGAACATACATATCTGTAAACAACAAAACTCTGTAAAAGTCAAAAGCAAAATAAAAGTTTGAAAAAAATAAATAAAGACAAAGTCAAGTCAAAAAAAACAGAGAGCGAGGCGCCGAGTCCTGGCTTGTGAGCAGAACTTTCGGGCAGGCCCTGCGAAGGCACCGCGGGAGGGACACGTAACACTGCAATCAGGGTTGAAGCCCGCAGACTACGGGAGCGAAGCCTCGCCCACCCCGCCTCGGCACCGCCCACCCCGCCTCGGCACCGCCCACCCCGCCTCGGCACCGCCCACCCCGCCTCGGCACCGCCCACCCCGCCTCGGCACCGCCCACCCCGCCTCGGCACCGCCCACCCCGCTGCAGCCTGGCCCCTACTTGCCCAGCCCCTGAATCTTACGGCTCCGCCCTCCCCGCGCAGAAGCGCAACGTAGCTCCGCCCCCGGGCCTCAGGCCCCCGCCCTCCCGACGGCAGCCCAGACCCCGTCGTCCCGCCCCGTGACGTCACGGGCCCGCCCCGCAAGCCGCCGGCCCCCCGCTACCCACCACAGGCAGTCCCACGTCTCACCAGCTCGAACCGGTTGTTGACCTGGACGCCCTCTTTCCCTGCGCCCCGTGGGTACCGGCCACCTGGACCGCGCTTTGCGCCTTCTTCTTCCACATCATCGTCATCCTGAAGGACAAACTGCAGGGCGCCGGGCCCAAGGGGCTCCTGGCCGCGTTGTTCACCCCTCAGCCTTCGGAGGGCCCGGCGCGACATAGGACCCAACAGCCGCTGACGTCTGGGACAGGCAGAAGGAAGAGCAGAACGGAGAGCGGCCGACGCGCCTGCGCACTTCAGACGCGGTGGCTCGAGGCTGGCGTGTCGCGTCCGCTTCAATCCCTAGTCAGGAAACTAAGATTCCACTAGCAGCACAGCCAAAAAAAAAAAAAAACAAACTTCCGTCTGAGGCCAGCGCTTCCTAGACTCAGGGTGGGGGCGTTATTCCTGTGTCTGGCACCTGCTGTGGGGATGCTGCGAAGGGCAAGAGCGAGGCACCGATACATATGACTAATCTGGGAACATACATATCTGTAAACAACAAAACTCTGTAAAAGTCAAAAGCAAAATAAAAGTTTGAAAAAAATAAATAAAGACAAAGTCAAGTCAAAAAAAACAGAGAGCGAGGCGCCGAGTCCTGGCTTGTGAGCAGAACTTTCGGGCAGGCCCTGCGAAGGCACCGCGGGAGGGACACGTAACACTGCAATCAGGGTTGAAGCCCGCAGACTACGGGAGCGAAGCCTCGCCCACCCCGCCTCGGCACCGCCCACCCCGCCTCGGCACCGCCCACCCCGCCTCGGCACCGCCCACCCCGCCTCGGCACCGCCCACCCCGCCTCGGCACCGCCCACCCCGCCTCGGCACCGCCCACCCCGCTGCAGCCTGGCCCCTACTTGCCCAGCCCCTGAATCTTACGGCTCCGCCCTCCCCGCGCAGAAGCGCAACGTAGCTCCGCCCCCGGGCCTCAGGCCCCCGCCCTCCCGACGGCAGCCCAGACCCCGTCGTCCCGCCCCGTGACGTCACGGGCCCGCCCCGCAAGCCGCCGGCCCCCCGCTACCCACCACAGGCAGTCCCACGTCTCACCAGCTCGAACCGGTTGTTGACCTGGACGCCCTCTTTCCCTGCGCCCCGTGGGTACCGGCCACCTGGACCGCGCTTTGCGCCTTCTTCTTCCACATCATCGTCATCCTGAAGGACAAACTGCAGGGCGCCGGGCCCAAGGGGCTCCTGGCCGCGTTGTTCACCCCTCAGCCTTCGGAGGGCCCGGCGCGACATAGGACCCAACAGCCGCTGACGTCTGGGACAGGCAGAAGGAAGAGCAGAACGGAGAGCGGCCGACGCGCCTGCGCACTTCAGACGCGGTGGCTCGAGGCTGGCGTGTCGCGTCTGCGCGCTGCTGCCCTGCGGAACTTCCTCTCTGTTGTCCTTGGCATCACAGAAGGCTCAGACACTTCCGAGCGAGTTCTCGCGCGAGTTGGGCGCCTCCGCAGGCGGGTGTTTCCGGATCTTCTGGGCTGGGTGGGGCTCCAAGCCTCCAGCCCGGAGTGCGGTTCGCGGGGCGGGGCTAGGCGGCCGCTGGGGTGGGTGGGGCCAGCCTCTGCTGGCCGCCTCCGAGGCTCCGGGCCGGCAGCCCTGTCCGTCCTGCTTAGAAGTAGGCGCGTCCGACCTGAGGAGCTGCCGAAAGCTGAGGCTCTGGACGCCCCTTCCCGGGCAGACTGAAGTCCACCCTTAGGGTCCGCCCTGGGAGTTAGCACTTGTCGTCATTAGTGAGACCCCGGTGACTCTCCTGCACGTCTAGACGTGGGAATCCGAGGTCTAAAGTGGAGGCTCTCCACCCTGGCCGTAACCTCCTGGGGCGGGGATTGTACAGCGAAGGTCCAGGACCCACCCCTAGAAATACCAACGTGAGATCTTCAGGGGATTAGGACACACAGCCAGATTTAAGAACCAAACGCGAGGGCAAGAGGATCTGCCAAGACGACCTGCCGCAAAGAATGGGTCCTCTCCCGGAGGGAGGAGAGCAAAGCGCAGCGGTCAGTCGGACGACTCCAGGCCAGACCCTGTACTGAGTTCGTACGTCGCCCTGGAAGGTAGATATCCTTCCGTTTGTAGATAAAGGAACTGGCTCACGCAGAATGTGGATCTGCCTTGCCTTCCATTCCAGAGTTCAGATGAGGAAGGCTTCCAGAGGGCCCGCCCCGCAAGCCGCCGGCCCCCCGCTACCCACCACAGGCAGTCCCACGTCTCACCAGCTCGAACCGGTTGTTGACCTGGACGCCCTCTTTCCCTGCGCCCCGTGGGTACCGGCCACCTGGACCGCGCTTTGCGCCTTCTTCTTCCACATCATCGTCATCCTGAAGGACAAACTGCAGGGCGCCGGGCCCAAGGGGCTCCTGGCCGCGTTGTTCACCCCTCAGCCTTCGGAGGGCCCGGCGCGACATAGGACCCAACAGCCGCTGACGTCTGGGACAGGCAGAAGGAAGAGCAGAACGGAGAGCGGCCGACGCGCCTGCGCACTTCAGACGCGGTGGCTCGAGGCTGGCGTGTCGCGTCTGCGCGCTGCTGCCCTGCGGAACTTCCTCTCTGTTGTCCTTGGCATCACAGAAGGCTCAGACACTTCCGAGCGAGTTCTCGCGCGAGTTGGGCGCCTCCGCAGGCGGGTGTTTCCGGATCTTCTGGGCTGGGTGGGGCTCCAAGCCTCCAGCCCGGAGTGCGGTTCGCGGGGCGGGGCTAGGCGGCCGCTGGGGTGGGTGGGGCCAGCCTCTGCTGGCCGCCTCCGAGGCTCCGGGCCGGCAGCCCTGTCCGTCCTGCTTAGAAGTAGGCGCGTCCGACCTGAGGAGCTGCCGAAAGCTGAGGCTCTGGACGCCCCTTCCCGGGCAGACTGAAGTCCACCCTTAGGGTCCGCCCTGGGAGTTAGCACTTGTCATTAGTGAGACCCCGGTGACTCTCCTGCACGTCTAGACGTGGGAATCCGAGGTCTAAAGTGGAGGCTCTCCACCCTGGCCGTAACCTCCTGGGGCGGGGATTGTACAGCGAAGGTCCAGGACCCACCCCTAGAAATACCAACGTGAGATCTTCAGGGGATTAGGATACACAGCCAGATTTAAGAACCAAACGCGAGGGCAAGAGGATCTGCCAAGACGACCTGCCGCAAAGAATGGGTCCTCTCCCGGAGGGAGGAGAGCAAAGCGCAGCGGTCAGTCGGACGACTCCAGGCCAGACCCTGTACTGAGTTCGTACGTCGCCCTGGAAGGTAGATATCCTTCCGTTTGTAGATAAAGGAACTGGCTCACGCAGAATGTGGATCTGCCTTGCCTTCCATTCCAGAGTTCAGATGAGGAAGGCTGCTGGCATACCTATAAGGGAGGCAGGTGTGCCTGCCAGTGCTCGCCCTGCTGGCCTGACAGCCATGCTGCTCCCAGGGAGCTGGAGCTCCTTCACATGACTGGCACGTGGCTGTTCAGAGACCGTGCGGGGTGCCTTTGCTGAATAGGCAGCTCTGAACGTCTCTCCGGGTTCTCCCAATGGCCCGTGTCTCAGCCCGGAGCTTGCTTGTGAACAGTTCTAGAGTGAGCAGCCTCTGTCTGTCAGCATGTCAATCAGGTGAGTGGGGGTGGGGTGGACGGTGGGGCTGGCACTCAGCTTTCTGCGCCAGGCTCAGCAGGGGGCAAGTCCCAGATGCTCACTCCAGACCTCACCCTGGAGCCAGGTGAGCCCTTGTGGCTTAGCCCAGCTGTCCCAGGGTGGGCTGGGCGTTCACTGCCTGGTATCCCTGTTAGGATCCAGAACCCAAGTCTCTCCTTCCTGGGAGCACAGACCTGTCACCTGCCTGCCTCTTCACCTGCAAGATTATCTGGGCTTGGAGGTGCTTCGTCATTGCTGACTATGTGACTGGGCCATTTTTTATCCTCTCTGTGCCAGCTGTCTCACTTTAAAATGGGAGTAGTAGTCCCTGCCCAGGAAGTCTTCAGAGCAAGTACTGCGAACTGGCTGTAGTTACTGGCTTCTCTCTGTGTCCTTGCGTGTCCCTGGATCCCAGCTGGGGACAGAAGGCATCAGCACCTGAAGGTCTGTCTGCTGCAACTTCAGTCTCTTTGGGGCTCCTTGGGCCTTAGAGCCTGACATCCAGTAGGCCTGCCTGGGCATCTTGGCCATGTTTCCTCACCACTTGGAGCCTCAGACTCCTCATCTGTAAGATGGGGTGACCACAGAAGCCCGGTGCATATTCCCCCAGCCCTGCTGGCTCTGAGGGAACCCTCTGCCTGGACAGAAAGGAAATAGAGATCTGGGAGATGACACGAAGGGTCCTCTGGTCTGGCACGTGACAGGCAGCAGACTGAGCAGCTGTCACATACGCAGCCCTGTGGCCACAGACCAAGATGGCCAGGTCGCGGAGAGGGCCTGAGTGGCCCCGTGTCACGACGGCCCCGGCTCTCAGAGCTCAGCCTCCACCCTTCAAGTACGGGCCCACCACTGCAGCTGAGAGCTCGGCTTGGGCCCACACTGGCGTCGGTGAGATCACCTTTATTAGGCCAAGAGTGGCCCTGTGTACAGTCTACAGAGGCCTTCCCGCACCAGGACCACCAGCATCAGCAGAGCCCCGGGCCAGCACCGCCCCGCAGACCCCGAGGGTCCTCCGCTTATGTCCACCTGCCCCTCCCTCTCTGAGTGAGAAGACGTGCTCCCCTCCCCCTGCCGAAGGAACTCTCTGCCCCAGAGGGTCCTGGAGCGAGCTCTAGGGCCAGGAGACGTGAATACAAATATATAGGCTGTGCGTATATATTAGTATAAACATATGTATATATGTACATGCACTGCAGGAGGGCGGGGCTGTCGTGTCCCAGGACGGACGCCTCGCCCGGCCCCTCCCTCGAGGCCCGGCCTGGGCACCCAGAGGGGCATCTGCTGGGTGGCCCCGGGGCCGGGGCCGTCACTTGAGGCTGAGCGTCCAGGTGCTGGGGACGCACAGGGACTGGGTCTGGCGGCCGCGGCGGGGTGTGGTGTTGAGGGCGTCCACGCTCCTGCGGCTGGAACGCACCACGTCCGCCACGAAGCCGGAGCAGTCGCTGCACACGTCCTTCAGGACACAGCCGTGGGTGTACATGTGCGGGAACTCCTCCTCCACGCTCCGCCACTGCAGGCCCTGCAGGGACCTGGGCAGGACAGGGCCGTCAGGGGCCCTGCTGAGCCTCTGTCCCCCCGCACCCACAAGAGGGAAGCAAAGTCCGCCCCGCGGGAGCTCTTCCTGGGGAGGCGCTGGGGTCCTGGGCTCGCCCGCTCCGCCGCCCCCCGGCAGACAGCCCACCCAGCTCCGGGCCCACCCGGGGACGTCGCCACGGGCGGCACGCACTGGAAGGCATCTCTTCGCTGTGTGGGCGTGGCTTTGGCCGTCGACAGCCTCTGAGGACTCTCAAAACCCAGCGCGTAGACAGGGATGTGAGCAAGCTTCTTGGAAGGCATCTTCATCTGCAGCAGAGAGAGACACGTGAGGCACCCTGCTCCCGCCCCCGGCCACGTGGCTGCCAGCACGGCAGCGGCCAGCCCAGAGGTCACCTGCCCCACCAGCTCTCCGTGCGCCTTCACACCTGGCGCTGAAGGAATGGACAGCTTCCATGCTCTGCTGAGCCGAGCGTCCTTTTTAACACCAAGTACAGCCGAGCAGCCACCGAGAGGGTCATAAAAGGCAAGGGTCTCAAAATCATGGTGTTGAGGAACCCTCAGGGAGGTGCTACTTCTGGGAAGAGGGGGACAGGGGTGACACCTTTGCAGACTGCACACCTGGTGAATGGTGTGCACAGACAGTGCAAGCTGTTGTATATAAAAGGGGCCCTTCCAAAGGCACTCAACAGCATGGTGCCGGAAGGAAATTTTAGAGAAGCGTTTCTTGGCACTGGCCTACTAACATGGAACATCAGAAAATAAGAAGACCATCCAAATGGTCTTTAAACTGCCATCCTGGGCAGTTCCTGGAGGGAGAAGATGAAAGTCGACCGCGGCGGGGGGCACGGGGTCATCCGACAGAGCAGAGCCTGTCCCGTCCCCCGCCTCATCCCCGGCCCGAGACCCAGGGCCTCGCTCTGCCCCCGGGGGTCCTCACCTTTACGCTACAGCAGCTGCAGACTGCTCTGGAGAACAAAGAAGAGGGTTAGTAGGGTCAGCTATGAACAGTCCAGCCCAGGCCAGACCCGAAGGTCACCACCTTCTGCTTGCCCCCTGGCCACGTCAGTGTTTTACTCTTCTGTCACTCCGAAATCTTGCTTTTCTTTTTACTGAGCTCCACACCCAAAATCCTCCTGTCCTCCAGGCTCTTTCTGGGAGCACATGCTCTGCGGTAGAGGGTGCCTGACACCCCCACGAGCACCACTGAGGCCAGGGGGCTGTCAGGGACGTGCCCACCTTTAGGCAGAGATTAACATTTATTTCCCACGTGTGCTTCTGAAAGTAAATGTGTTTGTGTTGTAAAACTTCAAACCTTACAGAGAATTTTAAAAGTCATCGTGAGTCCTCTCCTGTATACTGCACACTGGAGATGCTCCCTACTAGTGCTCCAGATCTCAGCACAGATGAATTTAAAAACATGCTCTTAAAATAGGGCCTCCCTGGCAGCTCAGTGGTAGAGCTCACCTGCCAGTGCAGGAGACACGAGTTCAGTCCCTGACCCAGGAGACCCCACATGCTGCGGAGCAACTAAGCCTGTGAGCCACAACTATGGAGCCAGTGCTCCATGGCCTCGGAGCCGCAACTCCTGAAGCCTGTGTGCCCGAGAGCCCGAGCTCCACACAAGAGAAGTCACCGCAACAAGAAGCCTGCTCACCTCAACCAGAGAGCAGACCCCACCCCCTGCAACTAGAGAAGAGCCTGAGGCAGCAGTGAAACCCAGAATAGGCAAAAAATAAATAAATAAATGAATAAATAAAATACATTTTTAAAAAAATACAAGAATAAAATACATGGAATGGGGTATCCTGTGTATTGTCCAATAAAGATACACCAGGGTTCTTCTCCACATCAGTGCAAACTATCGAAATTCATTTTTTAAAACAAAGGACCATATATTCTTACAGGGATGTCCCATAATCTGCCATCAACAAACCTCTGTATCGATCTGACTTGCTTTCACGGTGGTCAGGAAACATATTCTGTATGATATGAACCCTTCCATATTTCTGAGACTTGTTTTATGCTCCAGAATACAGTCATGATGGTGACTGTTCCTGTGCACTTGACAAGGATGCACATCCCACTGTTGGGGCTCATTTCTCTGAACGTCACTTAAGGTTTTTGGTGAGGTTCAGTCTTTCGGGCCCCACGAGTGTTTTCCCTTTACTCGAAATCTTGCTTTTCTTTTACTGAGCTCCACACCCAAAATCCTCCTGTCCTCCAGGCTCTTTCTGGGAGCACATGCTCTGCGGTAGAGGGTGCCTGACACCCCCACGAGCACCACTGAGGCCAGGGGGCTGTCAGGGACGTGCCCACCTTTAGGCAGAGATTAACATTTATTTCCCACGTGTGCTTCTGAAAGTAAATGTGTTTGTGTTGTAAAACTTCAAACCTTACAGAGAATTTTAAAAGTCATCGTGAGTCCTCTCCTGTATACTGCACACTGGAGATGCTCCCTACTAGTGCTCCAGATCTCAGCACAGATGAATTTAAAAACATGCTCTTAAAATAGGGCCTCCCTGGCAGCTCAGTGGTAGAGCTCACCTGCCAGTGCAGGAGACACGAGTTCAGTCCCTGACCCAGGGAGACCCCACATGCTGCGGAGCAACTAAGCCTGTGAGCCACAACTATGGAGCCAGTGCTCCATGGCCTCGGAGCCGCAACTCCTGAAGCCTGTGTGCCCGAGAGCCCGAGCTCCACACAAGAGAAGTCACCGCAACAAGAAGCCTGCTCACCTCAACCAGAGAGCAGACCCCACCCCCTGCAACTAGAGAAGAGCCTGAGGCAGCAGTGAAACCCAGAATAGGCAAAAAATAAATAAATAAATGAATAAATAAAATACATTTTTAAAAAAATACAAGAATAAAATACATGGAATGGGGTATCCTGTGTATTGTCCAATAAAGATACACCAGGGTTCTTCTCCACATCAGTGCAAACTATCGAAATTCATTTTTTAAAACAAAGGACCATATATTCTTACAGGGATGTCCCATAATCTGCCATCAACAAACCTCTGTATCGATCTGACTTGCTTTCACGGTGGTCAGGAAACATATTCTGTATGATATGAACCCTTCCATATTTCTGAGACTTGTTTTATGCTCCAGAATACAGTCATGATGGTGACTGTTCCCTGTGCACTTGACAAGGATGCACATCCCACTGTTGGGGCTCATTTCTCTGAACGTCACTTAAGTTGGTGAGGGTGTCATTCAAATCTCTAATTGCAAGTGAAAGTGAAGTGAAAGTCAAAGTTGCTCAGTCGTGTCTGACTCTTTGCAACTCATGGACAGCAATGGAATTCTCCAGGCAAGAATACCGGGTGGGGGCTTCCTGGTGGCTCAGTGGTGAAGAGCTCACCTGCCAACTCAGGAGACATGAGTTCAATCCCTGATCCGGGGAGATCCCACATGCTGTGGAACAACTATACCCCATAAGCCACGACTATTGAATCCGTGCTCTAGAGCCTCGGAGCCGCAAGTCCTGAAGCCCATGTGCCCTAGAGCCCGCATTCCACACAAGAGACGTCACCGCAACAAGAAGCCTGCTCACCTCACCTAGAGAGTAGCCCCCACTGCCTGCCACTAGAGAAGAGTCTGCGGCAGCAGGGAAAACCCCCCCGCAGGGATGGAACCCAGGTCTCCAGCACTGCAGGCGGGTTCTGTGCCCTCTGAGCCACCAGGGAGCCCATCTCTAGTTAGAACCATGGATTCAGCTAGTTTTACTCGCAACTCTGTTGACATTTTGTTCCATGTACCTTGAATCTCTTGCTAGGTGCTAAAAATGTTCAGAATTATCTCCTCCTTTTATCACCATGAAATGAAATCCTTTAACTATGGTAATATTCTTTGCTCCACAGTCTACTTTGTATGGTATTAACATATCAACTCAGGCTTTCTTTAGGCTACTGTTGATTGACCAACCTTCTCCTTCCAAACAGTGTTGAGTCTTTTATTTAAAGTACTTGTCTTGGGAATTCCCTGGGGATCAAGTGGTTAAGACTCCACGCTGCCAGTACCAGTGTGCGGAAACTTATTCTTAAAAGGACCATATATTCTTACAGGGAAGTCCCATAATCTGCAATCAACAACCCTCTGTATCGATCTGACTTGCTTTCACGGTGGTCAGGAAACATATTCTGTATGATATGAACCCTTCCTTATTTCTGAGACTTGTTGTATGCTCCAGAATACCGTCATGATGGTTACTGTTCCCTGTGCACTTGACAAGGATGCACATCCCACTGTTGGGGCTCATTTCTCTGAACGTCACTTAAGTTGGTGAGGGTGTCATTCAAATCTCTAATTGCAAGTGAAAGTGAAGTGAAAGTCAAAGTTGCTCAGTCGTGTCTGACTCTTTGCAACTCATGGACAGCAATGGAATTCTCCAGGCAAGAATACCGGGGTGGGGGCTTCCCTGGTGGCTCAGTGGTGAAGAGCTCACCTGCCAACTCAGGAGACATGAGTTCAATCCCTGATCCGGGGAGATCCCACATGCTGTGGAACAACTATACCCCATAAGCCACGACTATTGAATCCGTGCTCTAGAGCCTCGGAGCCGCAAGTCCTGAAGCCCATGTGCCCTAGAGCCCGCATTCCACACAAGAGACGTCACCGCAACAAGAAGCCTGCTCACCTCACCTAGAGAGTAGCCCCCACTGCCTGCCACTAGAGAAGAGTCTGCGGCAGCAGGGAAAACCCCCCCGCAGGGATGGAACCCAGGTCTCCAGCACTGCAGGCGGGTTCTGTGCCCTCTGAGCCACCAGGGAGCCCATCTCTAGTTAGAACCATGGATTCAGCTAGTTTTACTCGCAACTCTGTTGACATTTTGTTCCATGTACCTTGAATCTCTTGCTAGGTGCTAAAAATGTTCAGAATTATCTCCTCCTTTTATCACCATGAAATGAAATCCTTTAACTATGGTAATATTCTTTGCTCCACAGTCTACTTTGTATGGTATTAACATATCAACTCAGGCTTTCTTTAGGCTACTGTTGATTGACCAACCTTCTCCTTCCAAACAGTGTTGAGTCTTTTATTTAAAGTACTTGTCTTGGGAATTCCCTGGTGATCAAGTGGTTAAGACTCCACGCTGCCAGTACCGGGTGTGCGTTTGATCCCTGGTAGGAGAACTGAGGCCCCACGGGCCACATGGCAGGACCAAAAAATGAAGAACATGTCTTGTAGACAGCAGACTGTTTTGCTTTCTTTAATCAATATGGGAAACTCAGTCTTTTAATTGGATTGTCTAGGCCATTTGTGTTTACAGAATTATTCATACAGTTGGATTTAAGCCCATCATCTTGGGATTTGTTTTCTTTTTTGTCATGTCTGTTCTTTGTTCCTTTCTCTGCTATCTGTGTTGAGTATTTTTTGTGATTCCATTTTAATGGGTTAGCCAAAAAGTCTGTTTGGAAAACAAAAACCCAAATGAACTTTTTGGCCAACCCAGGGTTTTCTTTGTTGACTCAGAAGCTATGCCAGTGGTTGCATCTGGGCTCAGGGGATCATCTGTAACTTATCACAGTCTTCCTTGGAGTAATATTTCACCATCTCATGTACAGCATAAAAATTTATAAAAGCACATTCCTGATCCTCAACATTCAGTCTTAATGTTACTGTATGATATTTTTACTTATGTTAAAAACTCAAAGATACATTTTAATTAATTTTTTGCATTCCCAGTAATCTCTGGTTGAATGGTATGCTGATTTTTATCTTGCTGGGTGCTGGATATTGGCTTGCTTTTTTCTTCCAATTTCATTTATTTATTTTTTTGGCTGTGCTTGGTTATGCATAGGCTTTTTTCTAGCTGTGGAGAGCAGGAGCTTCTCTTCTTGTGGAGCACAGGCTCCAGGGGGCAGGGGCCTCGGCCTGGGCTCTAGAGCACAGGCTCAAGAGTTGTGGCATGTGGGCGTAGTTGCTCCAGGGCAAGTAGGATCTTCCCAGATCAGGGATCAAACCTGTGTCTCCTGCATCCGCAGGCAGATCCTTTGCCACTAAGCCATTCCGGGCAGAACTGGCTTCCCTTTTCAAGAGGTCTCAGAAGAGCGTCTTGGCTGTGAGGAGTTACATCCTCATGGCTGCTGCTCTCCTTTGTACACATTCAGATCCCTATCTGGCAGCCTTGTTTGTTTTCTTTTTTTGGCATTGTTTTCCTTCTATGCGGCAGGACTTATTTACCATTTTTTCTGGTATGCGTCTGCTGGTGAAGGAGCCTTTTGACTTTTGTATTTCTCAAAGTGTCTTTCCTTTTGCCTTTATTTATTATTATTTTTTTTTGCCTTTGTTTTTGACACAAATCTTGTTGCTGGGTTGTTTTAGTTTTTTTCTTTTTCTTCTTTCAATACTTGAAAGATGTTGTTCCACTGACATCCTGCTTCCAGTGTTTTGATGAGAAATCTGCAAATAATCTTTCTCTTTCTCTGTTCATGTCTTTATTTGCTGACGGACCTTAGGAATTTTTTTGTGTGTGTGTGGGTTGAGTTTTATTTGGGGCACAATTAGGACTGCAGCCTGGAAGACAGCACCTCGGACAGCTCTGAGAGACTGCTCCAAAGAGGCAGCAGGAGGAAGATAAACATTTAAGATTTTGAAGAAGGGGGAGCTTAATACCAGTAACAAAAGGTTTTGGGTTAGTCACAAGGATCTGATGTCACCATGAAGGGATTTAGTGCTTTTCTAAATATGAGGAGATGCAAGGATTGAGACAAAAACTCTGTTCCTAAAGACATCCCCCTGTCTAAAGACCTGCTCCACCAGATTCCCTGGAGCACAGAGTGCCTCCCTGCACCCTAAACTGCCTCAGGGGTTGCTGAGCGTCAGCTGCAGCTGCTGCAGCACCGGGTCCGTCTCCACAGAGGCAGATAGCAGAGGCCCTTGTTCAGTCCTTGGCACTGTAACTGGTAAATGCCAACTGTAGCTGCCCCCCCCCCCCCCCCCCCCGCCTTGTGGTCGTAAATCCAACCATACTCTTGGGAGCATTTCAGGACCATTTTGTCCCACACTGCTGGGAAGGCTTATTCCCAGATCTGAAGGTTTTGCTGATAGGCCACTCCATGGGCTATTATGGACTAGGTCTTAATAGTCAAAGATCTCTGGACACCTGTCTTCTAGTTATGGTCCAGAAAAGTATTCCCTCTCATTGCATCTTCTCATATCTAGAGCTGCACTGTTACAAACATTGATCACATATCTAGTTATACATTTGATCAACTGTTTACAGTCTAATCATATTTATGTTGGAGGTTCAGTTATACACTTTGCAAAAGAGGCAAAATACAAATAGTATAGCTAACAACATTAGGGAATTATAAGTGAATATGGTAGCTGCAAGCCTCCCACACCAAACCAGGTTTTGAAAAGATAGTGAGAACTACAGAATGGGTCACTTAAGGCAGACATATCATTTTCCATATGGTTTATCAAATATCTAATATTCAAAGATTCATTAGGTATGGAAATATAGCATTTAGTTTGAATTTAAAGCACAGAAAACCTCCCTGAGATGCTGTATGGCGCCAAGGGTCTAGCAGTTGCGTAACACTGCCTTTCTCATCATAAACATCTCAGAACTTAATAGGCTAACAGCCAGGTTACTATCATTTAAAGCTTATGTTAAGGCTTTGATAGGGCCAATTACAGTTTAATTTCATTGAAGGCACAAAGTATAGTGGTTAAGTTGTCAGGCCAGCAGAGTACAGCTCTTCTGACTCACTGGGCTGATGCCGGCGGGAGACTGGTTAGGGCAGCCCTAGTTTGTTAACACACACGGCCTTAAATGCATGTGACTCTCGAGGCCACACCTTTGTAACCATCCCTGCTAATGTCAAGGTCATAAACAGTGTCACGAGTCTACTGAATCTCATACCAGTCACTCTCTCAAGGGCAATAATAGGGATCATTCATAAAGTACCCAATCTAGTTTTCTAATATTAGGTTGATCATTTTGTTTAATATGGTTTCATTGTTTCCAAAATAGAGGAATCTTTTAAACTTACATGACCATAGCCTGTGTTAACCATATAGATCCATCTCAAAATTGTGGGAGTTTTCCCTTTAAGAGATGAGAGGTTACAGGGTTTTTGTTTTGTTTTGTTTTGTTTTTAAGACTTAGCTCATTACTCTGAGTTTGAATGACCCTAAGAGAATAGGGTCAGAGCAGGTAACATCATGAATAGACAGAACAGGACTTAACTCTCTTCTAAAATAAATTTCCTAGCGGGTATGTAACCAGATCCTTGGAAGAGAGAAATCCATCAAGGTAACCCAGAAGTACTAGACACAGGTAATTAGCCACAACTCAACAATTGGATTGAGTTTTAAACTAGCACAGAATTATGTCCATGATAGAAAACATCTGATAGATATGTAAAAGTCTAAGAAGTCAAGAAACTTTATAAAAGATCATATGAGCCAGGTCCAGCATCTTGGGCAAGCTGTCTACTTCTGATGTCATCTTCTTCTCATTCTTGTGTAGTGAGTGAGTGTAGTTTCCTCTGATTGAGCATCATTTTAAGGTGAGTCGAGGTCAGCTGACATCTCTATAGATCAGTCCAGTGTAGGGAGCCTTGGAAAGTGGGAATTAGTCCAAGAATCAATTGTCCTTCAATTTCACTAAGCCCGAGCTGAAAGAGTACCTGATAAAAAAAAAAAAAAAGGTCCTTCTATCCACGTTGGAGACATTTGGACAGTCCCTTAAGTTATGTCTTTTTCAGTTCTGTTTGCAGGTCGTGAGACATCTGATCTTCACCCAAAGATAAGCTATTGAGACAAGCTTCAGAAACAAACTTAGAAGGTCCCAAATTGGCTGCACACCCCAAGGAGGCGGATGGATGCAAGGGGCTGCTGCTGGTTCTAAAGTTCCCGTTCCTTGTGGAGTTCAGGCGAAGGAGGGAAGTTTGCTCTAGGTCGCCAAAACTGTCGACTAAAAAAAGATGAACAACTTGAGAGTTGTGGGTTGAGTTTTTTGGGGGGCACAATTAGGATAGCACCTCAGACAGCTCTGAGAGACTGCTCCCAGGAATTTTTTATAATTTCTTTTTATCATTGGTTTTGATCAATTTGACTAAATGTCTTGGTGTGTTTTTTGCGGGGGGGGGGGGGGGCAGGCGGGCCACTTCTATTGGTCTTTCATTTGTCCATTTTCATCCATCTTTGTTCTTTGGCCCATGTGGGCCTCCCATTGTGGTAGCCTCTGTTGTTGCAGAGCACCGGCTCTGGGCGCATGTGCTCCAGAGCTCCGGCTCGGTAATTGGACACATCGGTCCAGCCGCTCCGAGGCACATGGGATCTTCCCAGGCCAGGGATCGAACCAGCGCCCCTTGCACTGCAAGGCGGTGTCCTTACCCACTGGACCACCAGGGAAGCCCTTGGTGTGTTTTTATTCATGTTTCTTGTGCGTGGGGTTCACTGAGTTTCTTATAGGTTTATATTTTTAATCAACTTCAGAAAACTCTTTTAACCGTTATGTCTTCAAATACGTTTTCTGCCCGCACATCTTTAGGGACTGTGTTTACAGCTGCATTAGGCTTCTTAATGTTACCTCACAGCTTATCAATGGCATTTCCATTTTTAATTCTTTTTTCTCTGTGTTTTTGTTTCAGATAGTTTCTACTGCTGCATCTTCAAGTGAACTTCTCTTCTCTTCTGCATGGTCCTCTGGATGTGTAAACTGCAGTACGCCTTCCAGTGGGATTCTCATTTTATATATGCCAGCTTTCACATCTAGAAGTTTGACTTGTCACTTCTTTGTATCTTCCATGTCTTTAACTTTTTCAGTTTTGAACTGTATGAGATTAAGTTCAAAACTTAATGTGGGGGGCCTCCTTGGTGGTCCGGTGGTTAGGAATCTGCCTGCCAATGCAGGAGACACAGACTGGTCCAGGAAGATCCCACACGCCACGAGGCTGACTAGCCCACCCTCTAGAGTCCACGAGCCACACCTACTGAGCCTGAGTGCACAGTGAGAGTCAATGCTCCACAAGAAGAGAAATCACTGCCACGAGAAGCCAGTGCACCACGACGAAGACCCAGCCCAGCCCCCCAAAATAAATAAATAACATTAAAAAAACTTAACGTTGTTATCTGCTAATCGTAAAATCTGGGTCAGTTCTGGGTGATTTTTGTTATTCTTCTTGTGGTCGTGGTTTTCCTACTTCTTAATATGCTTAATAATCTTTAATTGGATGATAAGCATTTTATCTTGCGAGGTGCTGGGTATTCTTTTATTCTTATCCTTGAGCTTTGCTCTGGGAAGCAATTAAGATATCTGGGAAGAGTCTGGTCTTTTCTGGTCTTGCTTTTGTGATTTGTTAGTTCCGGAGCAGCACTCAGTCTAGGAGTGCTTATTCCCAGCAATGAGCAAGATCTTTCTGTGCATTCCACTCAAAGCCCATGAATAACAATTTCCACCTTGGTTGGTGGGAAACAGACATTGTTCTTGGGACTGCTCCTTTAAATTTTCGGGACGGGGTCAGTAAACTTTGCCTCTAAAAGCTAAGCTAGTCAACACTGTAGTTGTGGCTGAGTGAGTGAACAAGTGAGTGTGACTGGGTCCAGTAACCTTTATTTATAAAATAGGCAGTGGCCAGATCTGGCCTGCGGGCTGGCGTCCACCTCCGTCTGTGCTTCAAGATGCTTGTTTCTGAGCCCTCAGTAATTTCCTTCACGTATGTGCTGATCAGCACTCCGACTACGAAGAGGGTCCTGTGCAGGCCTCTGAGACCTGCTTCCTGGAGAATTGCCCCCCTGGAGACCTGTGAGCTCCGGCTGCCCGGCTGCCCTGTTCCCGGCTGGGCCGTCTCCAGCACAGGCGCCGGCCAGGCTGGAGGCCAGAGCTGAGCGCGTCCGGGGCAGAGCTCTCCCTGCCTGCCTCCCGACAGCAGCTTCACCCCCGATGCCCTGAGAACCACTGTTTCATGGTTTTGAATATTTTTTTTCTTTTTGGCTATTTCCTGTGGGAAATGCCTGTTCTGCTTCCTGTTACCCAATCTTTGCCAAAACTGGGAGCTCCTCAGCGGTTGAATTAAAACTTCTGTCCCTTGGTGGCACTGGTCACAGTGCCTGATAGAATGTGCCCCAGATCATAGGACGCTCTCCTGGACTTCGAGAAGCCTAGACGCTTCCTACCTCCTACCCGTGTGAATTCACAGCCCAGGTGCACACAGGAGGCTCACCTCTTGCAGAAGAGACAGGTGGGCGGCCATGAGAAGAGTGGGAACTTGGTTCGGCAGCAGCAGCAAATCTGTGAGGAGCGTCTGGTTAGAGCCCAGTGCTGCCCAAGCTCCCCGTCGCTCCCCGGCCGGGCCGCCCCTCCAGCCCCCGGGCTCCTTACTTTCCCCTTCCTCAGGCCACTGAGGAGCTCCTTGTCCTGAAGGAACTTCTCCATCTCCGCCTTCACCAGCACGCGGCGCACGTCCATCACCTCCTCTACCGTCAGAGCCAGGCTTTCCACCGGGTGGCTGAACTCCTGGGGCAGGAGGCCCGAGGGGCTGCTCTCAGGCTCCCAGGGCGTCTCCGCGAGGTCTTGTCCGCCCCAAGGACTTGGCATCTTCCTGGTCTCCCTCCAGCTAAAGCCAGCAGCTCCCCAGCTCACCCACACCCTTGAGCTGAACTGCTCCTGGGGCCCTCTGTCCGTTGCTGCAGGCGGTTCTCTGGCCTGGCCCCACCGAGGCATCTGGTGGCCCCTCAGTGACCTCACTGCTCATCGAACCCTTCAGCACATCCTACCTTTGTGCACAGTGCTCCCAGACCTGAGCCATCTGCCTCCACCCGTATTCCTCACCTGGAAACGCCCCAGGCCAGTCAAAGTCAACCAGAGTCCCCGGCCCCGTGCCTCCCTCCTGGAGCCGCACCCCCCGCCCGCCCGCCCTTGCCTCCCCCACCCCGGAGCCCCGCACCTCCGCTTTCTGTCCCCACCACCTCTGCCCTCCTGGAACTCCCACCACTGCACCCCTCCCGCCCCTTGCCTCCATGCCAGTGCCAAGCCCCACTGCCCCTCCGGGCCTGCCGGTCAGCCGGCTGCAGCTGGACCTCATCAGGACCGCCTGGCCTCTGGGCTGCACACCCTGCAGCCTCACGGAGGCCAACGCCCTTGTGGGTTCTGAACCCCCAGAGGGATGATAACCACGCTGCTGGTGCTGAGCAAGGGGTGATTTTCTGTGTGGCAACACCTAATACAGCACCTGGGGGAAAAGCATGCCCTTCTGCTGGGAGTGTTACAGTAGCATGACCTTGACTTTTCAAAGCCTTTGACATCTCTTCTCACCAGAGCGCAAGGCAAAACTCGGAGGAAGCAATAAACACGGCCGCCCTGGGCCTGCCTCCCGGCTCTCAGCAGCGTGCCCTGAGGCTGCCAGGCCCTCCCCTAGGCTCAGGCCCCACTGAGCCTCAAGATGGCAGCAGCTGTTCACTCCTCACATCACAGGCCAGACAAAACTCACCGGGGAGGGACCGCGGCCCAGAGAGGGAAGGGCTACGGAGAGAGCACCGTCTGGGGCCACCATGCTGCCTGCTCGGGAATCCTCACCCTCAGAGACAGGAGCAGGCTGTCCCCACAGCCAGGTCCTTCTCAGCCTGGCCACGGCGCCCAGAAGGCTCCCGGAGCCTCCCAGCATCACCAGGCCCCGGGTTGTCCGCCCCAAGGACTTGGCATCTTCCTGGTCTCCCTCCAGCTAAAGCCAGCAGCTCCCCAGCTCACCCACACCCTTGAGCTGAACTGCTCCTGGGGCCCTCTGTCCGTTGCTGCAGGCGGTTCTCTGGCCTGGCCCCACCGAGGCATCTGGTGGCCCCTCAGTGACCTCACTGCTCATCGAACCCTTCAGCACATCCTACCTTTGTGCACAGTGCTCCCAGACCTGAGCCATCTGCCTCCACCCGTATTCCTCACCTGGAAACGCCCCAGGCCAGTCAAAGTCAACCAGAGTCCCCGGCCCCGTGCCTCCCTCCTGGAGCCGCACCCCCCGCCCGCCCGCCCTTGCCTCCCCCACCCCGGAGCCCCGCACCTCCGCTTTCTGTCCCCACCACCTCTGCCCTCCTGGAACTCCCACCACTGCACCCCTCCCGCCCCTTGCCTCCATGCCAGTGCCAAGCCCCACTGCCCCTCCGGGCCTGCCGGTCAGCCGGCTGCAGCTGGACCTCATCAGGACCGCCTGGCCTCTGGGCTGCACACCCTGCAGCCTCACGGAGGCCAACGCCCTTGTGGGTTCTTAACCCCCAGAGGGCTGATAACCACGCTGCTGGTGCTGAGCAAGGGGTGATTTTCTGTGTGGCAACACCTAATACAGCACCTGGGGGAAAAGCATGCCCTTCTGCTGGGAGTGTTACAGTAGCATGACCTTGACTTTTCAAAGCCTTTGACATCTCTTCTCACCAGAGCGCAAGGCAAAACTCGGAGGAAGCAATAAACACGGCCGCCCTGGGCCTGCCTCCCGGCTCTCAGCAGCGTGCCCTGAGGCTGCCAGGCCCTCCCCTAGGCTCAGGCCCCACTGAGCCTCAAGATGGCAGCAGCTGTTCACTCCTCACATCACAGGCCAGACAAAACTCACCGGGGAGGGACCGCGGCCCAGAGAGGGAAGGGCTACGGAGAGAGCACCGTCTGGGGCCACCATGCTGCCTGCTCGGGAATCCTCACCCTCAGAGACAGGAGCAGGCTGTCCCCACAGCCAGGTCCTTCTCAGCCTGGCCACGGCGCCCAGAAGGCTCAGGAGGTGGCAACAGAGACCAGCCTCCCCAGCATCCACCGGGAGGGGCCCCGACACACCCTCCATCCCCCGCAGCCACCCTGGTCGCCCTGATCACAGCGCTCGGCCACTCACCAGCCACAGGTGACTGGCTTCCGGGGCTGAGGAGGCCCCCTGCCCGGCCTCGGCGGAGCCCGCGCTGCCGCGTGGCAGGGAGCTGGGGTCAGGCTGGGACGGGACACCAGCAGGGACGGAACCTGGTGGAGCAGAGGGGCCGTCAGGACAGCGCGCAGCGGCTCTGGGGGCAGGAGGCTGAGCCAGGGACGGGGGTCAACCCAGGCCTCCCCTCCCCGTGGCTGGCTGAAGAGCGGGACAGGTCGGGGCTGTGACAAACCCCAGGGGACTGCTCCGGCCCAGCGGGCGTGCGTGCTCTCTGGGCACGCTTCCACTGACAGAGAGACAAAGCCTAGGAAGGTCTGTCCGTCGGTCCAGGTTTCTCACTAAACACCACCATGCCAACAGTAATTATCTCTAGACAACAGAATCCTGGGGATGTTTTGGAAGCTCGGCAGCAGATAGGGGCTACTACCTTAGCTGAGTTTTAGAAGGTGGGGGGTGGCTGTCTGAGGGACAAACGTCCTCCTGTAGCACGAGCTCCCTCTGGAGCAGCCGGGACCTGCAGGAGGGCGTCCAGGGGCGGGGGGCACATACTTGGCAGCTGGGGGCTGGGCCTCCAGGACTGCATGCTGCCCGCGCGCGGCCGGGAAGACTCCAGGCCTCCAGGGGGCTGAGGGGCTGGCTGCAGGCCAGAGGTCACTTCACTCCGGAGCTGTGCCAGGTCGTGCTCGGAGAAAGAGCGGTCTCGTTTAAGCGTCCCCTCCCTGCACGGCGACTCTTCCTCCTGTGGACAGGCCAGCCCCGCGTCATCCTGACCCCCCAGCCTCGGCGCCTCCTGCCTGTCCCTGGACTGGGGTGTGGGCGGGCCAGCTAACTGCTCGCTACTGCCAGGCTGGGCGGGGAGACGGGTCCCTCAGAAACCAGCCCCTGCTGGAGGCCCCTGGGAAGTCCTGGAGAGAACAGGTCTGCGATCACGTGTGGTCATGTGGAGATGGTCCCCCCCGCCAAGCTCTGGGGTTAGAGGGCAGTGCGGCCAGGGTGGGGAGCCATGCTGGACCTGCTGGCTTCTCACCTCCAAATGGGGCTGCCCCGCTGAGGATGCAGCTCTCCCTTCCAGCCCTTTTAGTACCGAAGAAACAGCTGCTCAAGACCCAGTCACCTTTGCGAGCCAGCAAGATGGGAAAGGGTCCCTGAGTCCCGCCACACTTGTCCCCAGGGTAGACCCAATTCCTCAGCAGGACACCAGCTTCACAGCAGGGTGAGGCCGCGGCCTGAGCAGAAGGCCACAGCTGGCTGCAGCCCCTGGCCCCTCCTCCCCACCCCCCAACCTCCGCCTCCTGCTGAACCCCCTCCTCCAATCCCTGCATCACCTTCTCTGCCTCCTCCATCTCCTCTTCCTCACTAAGTCTTAGAGAACTACCAATCAAAGCAAAATGAGCTATCTTCAGGCACCCCTCAACAGCAAATCTGTGAACAATAAATGTTTGCAGACGAAGACAAATGACACAGGTTATTGCTTACAGATGGCATCTTTAAGAACGAAACCCGGCCCTGCCACAAGACCCTGAAAGCCCACCTGGGGCCGATATTCAGGGAAAACCACTCTTTGAAAGCACACAGACACCCCAAATTCCCAGAAGGCACAGTATAGCGGAGTCAAGGCCTGAAAGCAGCCACAAGGTCCACGCCCACGGAGATAAGTACTGAAGCACGCTTACTCAGCCATACACACGAATGACACCGTCCCATTTCCATCAACAAGAAAGGATCTGCAGAGCATCACACCATGTCCAGGAAACCTCAGAGAAAGACAGATGGCACAAGCCATTTCTTCTAGGTGGCTTCTCCGAATAAAACTGATCAACTACCTTAAGAAACACAAAACAACTCCCAACGTGGGAGAAGAAACTGTGGCTTATCAGCCCTAAGACGCACTGGGGCGGGGGGTGGGGCGCGAGGGGGCGGAAGTTTCCGGTGGCTGGGAGTGCGCCACACACACGTGGCCAGACCCGTGGTCACACAGACAGACCCACAGACACGGCAAAGAAGGCCGAACAGCACGAACTGGACACAGCGGGGAGGAGGCGCCACGCTCTGTCCTCAAGCACCTACGGGAAGTGAACCCAGAAAGAACAGACACCCGCCCATGAAACAACCCACTCCTAACCCACCAGAGACCAACCGCAGAAGGGGAATCAACGGCATTCCAATGAAAGTCAACATTACCTGGCCAGCAGACAAGGAAAACAGACGCCTCTTCTATGCCCGGAGGCCTTGGTGCCCCGGGGCTGCCGCCTCCCAGGGGCCGAGCAGGCCGGCGCCGGGCTGTCCTTGCGGGGGCTGGGGCGCGGGGAGCCCTCCTCTGCGCGGCCTGCTCCCACCGCACGAGCCCACGGCCTTCGCAGACACGACCCCAGGGCGGTGGCTCCCCACCCGGACGGACACTGGGGGCTGGACGCCCCCTGGAACGTCACCGGGTCCCCCTTCCTCCTGCGGCGGCGTGTCCACGGCCGCCGCCTTCCTCGAGTCTCTCCAGCGCTGCCAGACGGCTCCGCCGGGCCGGGGCCACTCGACGCGTGGGGCCAAGGCCAGGAGGAGGAGCCCAGCCTCGGAGGCGGCTCCCCGGCAACCCTGGCGCTACTTTCCAAGCCGGGAGCGCGGCCGGGTCTCCGCGCCGGTTGCCCAGTGCCCAGGCCGCGCCGGGAGCGTGCTGCCGCCCCGTGGCCGTTCCTGGGTACCACACCGCCTGACCAGGAGCGCCGCGACGCCACGGGCCTGCGGGGCTGGCTCCCCACGAGCCCACCCTCAAGAAACACCTGCGCTCCTCGGGACACAGCTCAAACCCAGTCCGATGCCAAAGGCCGACTGCAAACCGTCAGGTCGCTCAGACCTCCCAGAAAGTGAAAAGCCGCACTTCCAAACCAACTCCTCTGTCAGCTGCATTCCTCAGCGTCCCCTGCAGTCTCCCTCCAGCAGCCTCTGGGCTCTGACCTCGGAGGTGCTCATCTCCTCCATCTCAGCCAACGTAGGCGCCTTAAGCAGGACCCGGGGCCTCGGGCGCTGGGCGCTGCTCCCGACGTCTGCGACGGACAGGCTGATGCACGACGTGGACGCGACGTCCCCGGAGCAGGCGTCGAGGATGCAGGGCAGAGAGCCGAACCCTGGGGGGGAGGGGCGGCAGGACGGCCGGGCCAGTGAGCGGGCGGGCGAGGGGCCGGGGAGCGCGTCCGTCGGCCCCCACTCACCCCGGCCGGCCCAGCGCCTGTCCTCCGCGGGCCGCAGCCTGCGCGCCTGCCTGATCTCCTCCAGGATCTTCTCGTGCAGGCTCCTCTGCTTCTGGGGCAAGGGGCGAAGCCTTCTCTCTGAGACCTGCGGGCGCGTGGTGGCAGCCGGTGGGGGCCAGCTCCCCGACTCGGAGGGGCCCCACGCGTGGGAGCTGCACACCCTGGGGGCTGGTACCTGCTTCAGTGGAGGCCGGGAGCGGATAAAGTCCAGGATGAGCTCATGGGCATCTTTCTTCACTCTGGGAGGGATGTCCCCGTCGACCTGCGGGAGACAAGGGGGAGAGCGAGGCTGAGGGCCCACCTGCCGGAGCTGCAGCCGTGAGGGCTTCACGAGCCTCCCCTCAGTGGCCGTGGGCTGCGGCCTTCAGGGCCCGACCACCAGTCTTCCCTGCGTCTCAGACCCTTCACGCGGAGGCGGAGGCCAGCGGCATCGCCTCACAGGATCTTCGTAAGACTGCGAGTACCTCTCACGTTTAGATTCTCAGAGTGATGCTGCCGCGTGGCAAGGCCCTGAGGCTAAGCGGGACAATCCCACAGCCTCAGCTCCTGCCCCTGGCCCCCCTCTCCCCGCCAGGGTCACACTGTGTCCGCGACAGGACCGTAAGCCATGTGACTCGAGGCCACATCTGCCCCATTCCCACCTGATCCCTGGCTCGGCGGCCAGCACGCCAAGCAGGGCTGCGGCGGGCCAAGGGGGCTGAACACGGACCCCGTCAACCGGCTCACCATGGCCTCCCCTCGGCCCGCGCTCACCATGACCTTGCGCAGCTTGTAGTTCCTGGCGCGGATGTCCTGCATCAGCATCTCAAAGGGCGTGAGCTGGAACTCCGTGGGCAGGGGGTTGAACTCTTGCTCCTGCACCTTCTTCAGCTTCACCCCGTGGCGGAGCTCCCGCATGAGCTGGACCCAGAGTCGGGCCTGGGCGCCGGAGAAGAAGCAGATGGCCCTTAGCCCTGGGCAGGGCTCTTGGGCTGCGGCCGGCTGTGCCCTGGTGGGCGGGGCGTGGGGCTGCTGTGTCTTACCCAGTCCGTGCGCCCCAGGCTGTCCAGCTCCACGGGGGGCTTCTCTGCCTGCGGCTCATCCTCCCGCAGCCTCTGCAGCATCTGTAAATCAGCGGAGAGCGGCAGGGTGGGGCTGTGCGCCCTGCTGCTCTGCCCCCTGGGGACGCTCTGCACCACGTGGGCATTTTGGACAAGCCTCTGAGGCACAGAAAGGTGTCGGAAGGAACCAAACGGTCACTCTCAGAGCCAGGGGGACACAGTGTCCCCTGGCTGTCAGTGGCCACTCCTGCGTGAGGGCAGGCGGAGCACAGCCCCTGCGGCACTGCCTAGCGGCAACGGAACCCCAGCCTCGTCTCACCAACCACACCTCCCCCGGGGGCACCTCATCCTCCACAGACGCAGGTGAGGCCCCTCTCGCAGCCAGGAAGGGCTGCAGCCCTCGGTTCACACGGCACGGCCACCCTCATGGAGCACCACGGCCACTTCTCTACATGGGATCCCATCTGGGGCCTTACGTTCATCTGTGTCTCTGTTTTCTGAATGGCTGGCTACAGGAGCTCAGGCCACGATTTGAGCTTTGGGGTTGCTTTACAGCTGGCTCCTAGCTCTGTGAGACACGTGCTAGGTCTCAGACACTGGCTGAGGGACTACATGGTCAGTATGTGGACAGCTGGATGGGTGGATGGACAGGCAAGAGGGTACGGGACTCAGCAGGCCCTGGCCAAAGGCAAAGAGGTGCATTTCATGAACTGGGAAAAACGGGACCATCATGCGGAGGGCCCAGGAAGGATGCTGGGGAGGGCTGGGGAGCTGCTTTCTGCCAGGAACGTGTGAAGAGGCTGCTGCGTTTGTCGTCCTGGGTCTTGGCAGCAGTGGGCACTGCTCTCGCCAACCCTCCTCCCTGGAGAAGCCTCTGCCACCTCATTCCCCAGAGCAGACAAAACCGGTTACCCCAGCTTCCCTTCCTAGCCAGCCGCCAAACTGCTTCGGGATGCTCTAGAAAACTCTGCCAGGCCTCTGACAGGAACAAAGTGTGTGGTTCTAAAAATAGATCTGGGTGTGAGCCAGTCTCTGTGGACACAGGCCTGGAGGTGGGGCTGCTGTCCTTCCTGGAGCAGCTCCAGCCGCCCCTGAGCAACGGCCCGCCCCCCCGCCTCCCCAGCCCCGGACTTCTCCTCGGCCACCTGCTTGACGTCCAGAGCTGTCTGCTCCTAAGGAAAGAGCTTTTACTGCCTGGGCAAGGAACTGGCCTGCAAGCAACTGAAAAGTGTCAGGACCCTCAGCGCTGCATAGGAGTGTGAGGAGACAAGTAAAAGATCTCCTTTTTGTGCGCAACAAAAGCAAAAGCCCCAGGAGGCTCCTCGGGAGAATGGAAAGGAAAACCCATTTGTCTCCTTCTCAAACACAAGAAAAAGAAATGTTTTCCGGGCTTCCCTGGTAGTTCAGTGGTAAAGAATCCGCCTGCCAATGCAGGAGACACGGGTTCAATCCATGATCTGGGAAGATCCCATGTATGGCCGAGCAACTAAGCCTGTGGGCCACAACTATGGAGCCCACGTGCTGCAACTACAGAAGCCTGTGAGTCCTAGAGCCCTTGTTCTGTAACAAGAGAAGTCAGTGCAATGAGAAGCATGCTCACCACAACTAGAGAAGAGCCCTCGTGCAGCAACAAAGACCCAGAAAAGCCAATACCTACATACAGAAAGAAAGAACTGTTTTCCAAGGAGGATCCAGTTAGTGGTGACCTTGAAGAGACAGCCAGACGTGGAGGTCTTCCCAAGAGGAGAAATCTTTCCCCAAAGAGGAATCAAACAGTGACCCTGAAGAGTCAGGACACAAGAGGGTCCCCAAGAAAAGGAGGAGCTTGTCTTCCAAGGCGGATCCACTTGGCTGTGGATCCAGAGAGACGGCTACAGTGAGCGCAGCGGCTCCGAAAAAGAAAAGTGCTCCAAGAGTCATCCCGGGAAAACCAGCAGAGACAGCCCCCGGCGGCGCGGGACGCGCAGGCAGAGCCCTGACCCCTCCTCCAGAGCCCAGTGCAGACGTAAGCAAAGGGGAGAGAGACAAGCGTTCAGACTGCCACAGTGAAAGCACTGGAAGGACATCTCTAGATGCCGAGGAGGAGTGGGGAGGGAGGACGGGGTGCTGGGCTTGGAGACAGCGGGTGGGCAGAGGGACCACCGGCCCTTGGGCTACGACTGGGCTGCAGATGAGGCCGAGTGACCCAGGCGGCACGCAGACTGTCCTGCTCAGGCCCAGGGCCACGGAAGCTGGGCAGGAAGGAGACACGCGCCCAGGACAGGGCTGGGTGGACTCAGTGACCAGCATGAGTTCATGCCCAAAGCACCTCTTGACCACTCCAAAGTCTCCATGTTTTTTTTCTCATCTGTGAAATGCTGGTGGAAGGCAGGGGTCCCTGTGGGCCGTGACCCCCACCTCAAGGAAACACCTTAGCTGCCCCCAAGGGAGAGGCTATGGGAGTTGAGCAAAGGCTGTCACCTCCTGAGTTTGAGACCATGAAGCGACAGAACAGCTGTGGGGAGGACAGTGGCCGGAGCTGGGTCAGGCCCCCTCTGCTCCGTACTAGCTCTGACCTGGACCAGGGACACCACCTCTCTGAGCTGCCATCCGCTGGTCTGGGAAAGGGCTGGCAACCGTGGGGGCGGTGGAGACGAACGCCGGCCTCCCACCCGGGAAAACCCCTGAACGAGTGACTGGAGGCTGGGCCGCCCGGCTGCCCGGCTTTCAGAGGAACCAGCCCTGGGGAGGGAGCTGGAGGCACCGCCTCTCTGTGGACCGGAGCGTGGGGACCAGGGAAGCCAAGACTGGCTCAGAGGCAACAGGAGAGAGATCCGGGGTAAAGGCCCCAGCGATGTGAGCTCCTGGGCCTTGGCTCCCTCCTGTGCAAAACCCAGTTAGGTAGGAGCCTGAGCCTTAAGCTAAACCCTACAAAGTGCTCAGGACTGTCAGGCTCAGATGAGCCGGGGTCTCGGACGCCCACCCGCTGTGGACAGGCGGGACAGAAGAAATGAGGCAGAGGGAGGACGGCCAGCTTGGCCTGGCCCTCCCACCTGGCCGCCCCGCCCCGGTGGCGGCACCTCCACGGGCCCTCCCCCTGCTCCACTAGCACCGCCCACACCCCTCGACCCTCGGCAGGGCCTTGGGCCTCTCCCCACCGCGGCTCACCTCCTTGGCCTCCCGGACCCGGGCGAGGAAGGCGCGCAGCTCCAGAGTCTCAACGAAGAGCGCGCGGCACACGGCCTGGTAGTGGGTCTGCGCGCCCCGGGGCTCTGTCAGGCGCGCGGCGCACAGGCGCATGGCCTGCGTGAACGTGCGCACGGCGCGGGGGCCGCCCTCGGCCTCCTCCTCTTCCTCGGGGGCCCCGTAGCCCTCGTCAGCCGCCCCACTGCCGGCGTCATCGTCGTCGCAGTCACTGTTGGCCATGAGGTCGATGAGCCGCTCCAGCTGCGGGCTCAGCTCCCGCTCCTCGTGCTCGGCCAGCCCCCAGTCCAGCGCGCGGTAGATGGCGAAGCCCAGGGACTGCACCACCTGCGGGGCAAAGGGACAGGGGCCGGCGGCCAGTCAGAGGCAGGTGGGCGCACAGGGGACGGGCCGGCGGCCGGCCTGGGTCCCAGTCGCCGCAGAAGGTCACCATCCGGCGGCTGCTGATGGTGAAAGGCGAGAGCAGCTGTCCTTCGAGCGGTGCGCCCCGGGCCTCACACGGGGGACCGGTGCGCCCCAGCAGCTCCGTCACGGTGGAGGACCGCGAGGCAAGTCCTGACAGCCAGACACGCTTTGCTGCAGCTCCTCTCCAGGGCTGAACCAAGAGAGAGGAAACCCGTCATCCGTAAAGGTGGCGAGCTGGCCGCGATCAGCGGGACCCTGCGCAGCTGTGCACAGCCCGGAGCCCCAGTACCTCCCAGCGCCGGGAATCCAGGGGCTCCGGAACCCTGGACAAGCCAGCAGCGATGGAACCACAGCACGAAAATCTCCTGGGCCTTGGCTCCCTCCTGTGCAAAACCCAGTTAGGTAGGAGCCTGAGCCTTAAGCTAAACCCTACAAAGTGCTCAGGACTGTCAGGCTCAGATGAGCCGGGGTCTCGGACGCCCACCCGCTGTGGACAGGCGGGACAGAAGAAATGAGGCAGAGGGAGGACGGCCAGCTTGGCCTGGCCCTCCCACCTGGCCGCCCCGCCCCGGTGGCGGCACCTCCACGGGCCCTCCCCCTGCTCCACTAGCACCGCCCACACCCCTCGACCCTCGGCAGGGCCTTGGGCCTCTCCCCACCGCGGCTCACCTCCTTGGCCTCCCGGACCCGGGCCAGGAAGGCGCGCAGCTCCAGAGTCTCAACGAAGAGCGCGCGGCACACGGCCTGGTAGTGGGTCTGCGCGCCCCGGGGCTCTGTCAGGCGCGCGGCGCACAGGCGCATGGCCTGCGTGAACGTGCGCACGGCGCGGGGGCCGCCCTCGGCCTCCTCCTCTTCCTCGGGGGCCCCGTAGCCCTCGTCAGCCGCCCCACTGCCGGCGTCATCGTCGTCGCAGTCACTGTTGGCCATGAGGTCGATGAGCCGCTCCAGCTGCGGGCTCAGCTCCCGCTCCTCGTGCTCGGCCAGCCCCCAGTCCAGCGCGCGGTAGATGGCGAAGCCCAGGGACTGCACCACCTGCGGGGCAAAGGGACAGGGGCCGGCGGCCAGTCAGAGGCAGGTGGGCGCACAGGGGACGGGCCGGCGGCCGGCCTGGGTCCCAGTCGCCGCAGAAGGTCACCATCCGGCGGCTGCTGATGGTGAAAGGCGAGAGCAGCTGTCCTTCGAGCGGTGCGCCCCGGGCCTCACACGGGGGACCGGTGCGCCCCAGCAGCTCCGTCACGGTGGAGGACCGCGAGGCAAGTCCTGACAGCCAGACACGCTTTGCTGCAGCTCCTCTCCAGGGCTGAACCAAGAGAGAGGAAACCCGTCATCCGTAAAGGTGGCGAGCTGGCCGCGATCAGCGGGACCCTGCGCAGCTGTGCACAGCCCGGAGCCCCAGTACCTCCCAGCGCCGGGAATCCAGGGGCTCCGGAACCCTGGACAAGCCAGCAGCGATCCACAGCCACGACGGGCAGCCCCTGGCTCCCAGCTGGCAGCGGGCTCAGGAGGGAGGAGCACGTTGGCAAAGGTCTGTATGGAATTGCTTACACATCAGTCAGGCCTCGCCAAAAGTCAACCTTACCCAAACAGGCGCGTTTAAAAAACGACGGAGGGGCCCTCGTGAAGCATTAGCTTTCCATGTGCTGTAACAGCGTGTGTTAAACCAGAGGAGAAAGACTGGCTCATTCAGTAAATGTTGCTGGGGTAATTAATCACACAAATAAACTCTGACACTGGGACTCACAAAAAGGGAGACCAGGGCATTCTCAGCTGCACGTACATTTAACCTGAAAAAGAAAACCCTGAGACATGCTGTCCCTGAGGAGGGGGTGGGCTCACCAGGGAGCGGCTGAGCCCCTGGCTGCGGGGGGCTCCGAGCTGCTCTGCGGACCCTGCGTGCGCAGCCCCACCTGGCAGAGAGCCGAGCTCTCAGCCCAGAGCCCCAGCACGGCGTGTCTGAAAGGGCTCTGATGGCTTCCTGTCTCCTGCCACAGGCAGGAGAGACCCAGAGCGGTGGCCTTGGGCAGGGGGCTGCGCCGGTCTGGGGGTGGGGTCAGCCTGTGCCCTGACCTCGCGCCCCCGGCTGGCCTCTGGGGCCCCGCTGGCCTGTCCTCTTGTCTCCTATGATCTCACCCCAGGCCCCCAGGGGGCTGTGTGAGGGAGGGCCACCGCTGGGCAGAGGGCAGGGCCCAAGCACAGGCTGTCTGTCTGCAGAATAGCCTCAGAAGAACCCTTGAATCTGGAGGGGTCGTGGGGGTCTGCTTGGCTCGGGGACGCGTGGGAAGAGCGAGGCCCCGTGGGAACAAAGGTCCAGTGGAAGCCAATAATGCTCCCAGCCCAGAGGCTACTTATCTCTGCCTCAGGAGGCCAGGGCCAGGCCCAGCTCCAGGTCACACCCGAGAATCGGGGGAGCCACAGGCCCGAAGGCCAGTCAGGCCCGACAGGCGAGGGAAGGGCCCCACCTGGCCAGCGGAGTCCCTGGGGCAGCCCCTTGGGACTGCTGGGCCGATGAGGACCTGACTTCACACAAGTTCCCACCAGTCCTTTCTTGGGCCAGAAGTGAGTGCAGGAAGCAGACAGACGGGGCTTCCCTGGGAGCTCGGGGAGAAGAATACGCCTGCCAGCGCAGGGGACATGGCAGGATCCATCCTTGGTCCGGGAAGACCCCGCCTGCCACAGAGCAGCGAAGCCCAAGAGGCACAAACACTGAGCCCACCTGCCCGTGAGCCCGGCTCCACAACAAGCCCACAGATCACATCAAGCAGTAGTGCCCATTCTCTGCAATTAGAGAAAAGCCCGGCAGTGAAGACCCAGCACAGCCAAAACACAAAAATTTTCAGAGAAAGTAGAGTGAAGACCGCCTGAAATGCGACACTGGACTACAAAAGAGCCGGATTCTCAGCTGCACGTCATTTAACCTGAAAAAGAAAACCCTGAGACATGCTGTCCCTGAGGAGGGGGTGGGCTCACCAGGGAGCGGCTGAGCCCCTGGCTGCGGGGGGCTCCGAGCTGCTCTGCGGACCCTGCGTGCGCAGCCCCACCTGGCAGAGAGCCGAGCTCTCAGCCCAGAGCCCCAGCACGGCGTGTCTGAAAGGGCTCTGATGGCTTCCTGTCTCCTGCCACAGGCAGGAGAGACCCAGAGCGGTGGCCTTGGGCAGGGGGCTGCGCCGGTCTGGGGGTGGGGTCAGCCTGTGCCCTGACCTCGCGCCCCCGGCTGGCCTCTGGGCCCCGCTGGCCTGTCCTCTTGTCTCCTATGATCTCACCCCAGGCCCCCAGGGGGCTGTGTGAGGGAGGGCCACCGCTGGGCAGAGGGCAGGGCCCAAGCACAGGCTGTCTGTCTGCAGAATAGCCTCAGAAGAACCCTTGAATCTGGAGGGGTCGTGGGGGTCTGCTTGGCTCGGGGACGCGTGGGAAGAGCGAGGCCCCGTGGGAACAAAGGTCCAGTGGAAGCCAATAATGCTCCCAGCCCAGAGGCTACTTATCTCTGCCTCAGGAGGCCAGGGCCAGGCCCAGCTCCAGGTCACACCCGAGAATCGGGGGAGCCACAGGCCCGAAGGCCAGTCAGGCCCGACAGGCGAGGGAAGGGCCCCACCTGGCCAGCGGAGTCCCTGGGGCAGCCCCTTGGGACTGCTGGGCCGATGAGGACCTGACTTCACACAAGTTCCCACCAGTCTTTTCTTGGGCCAGAAGTGAGTGCAGGAAGCAGACAGACGGGGCTTCCCTGGGAGCTCGGGGAGAAGAATACGCCTGCCAGCGCAGGGGACATGGCAGGATCCATCCTTGGTCCGGGAAGACCCCGCCTGCCACAGAGCAGCGAAGCCCAAGAGGCACAAACACTGAGCCCACCTGCCCGTGAGCCCGGCTCCACAACAAGCCCACAGATCACATCAAGCAGTAGTGCCCATTCTCTGCAATTAGAGAAAAGCCCGTGCGGCAGTGAAGACCCAGCACAGCCAAAACACACAAAATTATTTTTCAGAGAAAGTAGAGTGAAGACCCCGCCCTGCTGTGCTCTATAACCCACGCCAACCTCAGGGTGGCCCTGACCCAGCCTCTTCAAAGGCGACACTCTACCCCTCAGCCCAGGCAGGCGAAAGAGCTCCCTAGCCAGGCCTGCCTCCCCCGGGTCTGGTTGCTGGCCTCGCGTCAGTGAAAGGGTTAACTCCACTGCCAGCCTCTTACCTGAGAGATGCCCCAGCCCCAGACACTGGGAAGACCACTGGCTTCCCCCAGGGAAACGTCTGGGCAGAACCTGAGCCCTGCCTGCCGCCCAGCGACTGGGGCCCGCCACCGAGGGCGGAGCTTCTGGGCTCGCGGGACAGGAGGCTGCCCTGACCGGCTTCCTGGCGGCTTCCTGGTCGATCCCCGAGCCGTGTAAGTAGTCTCAAGCCTGGTGACTGGAGCTCCTCTGGAGTTGGGAGCGGAAGCCACTGGGGCTGTGGGGCAGGGCAGCACTCAGCAGCAGGGGCGGACGGCTCCCTGAAAGCGGGCTGGGCGTTTCTCACTCAGGTTCCAGGACGCGGCAGGGCTGAGCTCACAGCGATGCCTGGGAGCCCGTGCTGGGTGCACAGCAGGGCATCCGCGCCGCCAGAGGCTGCACCTGATCACCAACACAGGTCACAACTGCCAGCGCGCGGCGACTAGAAAATGTCAGCAAACTGTGGCATGGTTTTATCATTATTTTAAAATGCAGCCAACGAACAGGCCTCCCTGGTAGCGCCAACTGGGGTCCTTTGGGACTTGGGCCGATGAGGACCTGACTTCACACAAGTTCCCACCAGTCTTTTCTTGGGCCAGAAGTGAGTGCAGGAAGCAGACAGACGGGGCTTCCCTGGGAGCTCGGGGAGAAGAATACGCCTGCCAGCGCAGGGGACATGGCAGGATCCATCCTTGGTCCGGGAAGACCCCGCCTGCCACAGAGCAGCGAAGCCCAAGAGGCACAAACACTGAGCCCACCTGCCCGTGAGCCCGGCTCCACAAGCCCGCGGACCACATCAAGCAGTAGTGCTCATTCTCTGCAATTAGAGAAAAGCCCGTGCGGCAGTGAAGACCCAGCACAGCCAAAACAAATAAAATTATTTTTCAGAGAAAGTAGAGTGAAGACCCCGCCTTGCTTTGCTCTATAACCCACGCCAACCTCAGGGTGGCCCTGACCCAGCCTCTTCAAAGGCGACACTCTACCCCTCAGCCCAGGCAGGCGAAAGAGCTCCCTAGCCAGGCCTGCCTCCCCCGGGTCTGGTTGCTGGCCTCGCGTCAGTGAAAGGGTTAACTCCACTGCCAGCCTCTTACCTGAGAGATGCCCCAGCCCCAGACACTGGGAAGACCACTGGCTTCCCCCCAGGGAAAGGTCTGGGCAGAACCTGAGCCCTGGGCCCGCCACCGAGGGCGGAGCTTCTGGGCTCGCGGGACAGGAGGCTGCCCTGACCGGCTTCCTGGCGGCTTCCGGGTCGATCCCCGAGCCGAGCCGTGTAAGTAGTCTCAAGCCTGGTGACTGGAGCTCCTCTGGAGTTGGGAGCGGAAGCCACTGGGGCTGTGGGGCAGGGCAGCACTCAGCAGCAGGGGCGGACGGCTCCCTGAAAGCGGGCTGGGCGTTTCTCACTCAGGTTCCAGGACGCGGCAGGGCTGAGCTCACAGCGATGCCTGGGAGCCCGTGCTGGGTGCACAGCAGGGCATCCGCGCCGCCAGAGGCTGCACCTGATCACCAACACAGGTCACAACTGCCAGCGCGCGGCGACTAGAAAATGTCAGCAAACTGTGGCATGGTTTTATCATTATTTTAAAATGCAGCCAACGAACAGGCCTCCCTGGTAGCGCCTGCGATGGAGGCGACGCTGGTTGGATCCCGGGCTGGGAAGGGCCCCTGGAGGGCGTGGCGCCCACTCCAGCACTCTGCCTGGAGAACCCGTCCACAGAGAGCCTGGCGGCTGCAGTCTGTGCGACTTTCACAGCAGACCTCAGCTGTGCCCAGCCCCTTTCCATAACACTGCGTTTGACATACAAATACATATTTACACAAAACCGCTTTTTATAAGGCAGTAGAATCAATATCAAAACCAGTACAAGCCTCCTCGTGGCAGGAGGCGAGGCAGAAGACACAGGGCAGGTTCCGCCGGTCTGTCTGTGCTGAGGGGGCGGCCCAGGCACGTGGGCGGTGGGCTGCTCTTCCTACTTGTCCCCCAGCCCAGCCCCGCCCAACCTTCTGACCCAGCAGCCGCAGAGACCGCGTCCCCTCTGCCCCCTCCTCCCTCTGGGGGCGGAAGGTGCCTCCAGGAGCCCAGCGGCCGCCAGGGAGACCCTGTGATTCAGACCCCGCGAGTCCACGCCACCCCAAGTTGACGCCCGCCCCACGTGTGTCTGGGCGCCCCTCTTGCCTGCCCTCAGGCGTCGTCTCCCAGCAGCCCTTTCCGCTAAGCCATGAGCAGGCCCTCTACCCAGCCTCAGAGGAACAGCTGGATACCTGTGTGTGCTTCTACTTTTCAGTATACAACACACCTAGGTTTGAACTTGGATCAAGTAAAGTTAAATTTTGTTTTGAAAGTACCTGGGCTTCCGAGCTGACTGGTGGCACCATCCTTGTGGGCTCTGCAAGAGAAGGGAAGAGGCAGTGAACACAAGCTTCAGCATCCGTGAGGGCCAGGCCCCCACCTACCCCCAGGAACACACAGCGCGTCCCCCAGCGTCCCCACTGGAAACCAGGAAGCGGAGCCATCAGTCACTGGATCGCCACCGACAATACCCAGCTCTGTGCCAGATGCCAGGAGGGCCATGCGGCACTGCCCCTGGGGCAGATGACCCTGCCCTGCACAGCGGCCACGTCCTAAAGTGACCACGCAGACGGAAGCAGCGCCCAGCACCACGAAGCCCATCGTGCCCTCTGGGAAGCAGGCTGTGGGCACTGCTGAGAGGGTCAGTCAGGCCGCAGGAGAGCTCCCGCGGCGGGAAGCCGCCCACCCCAAACCGCAGTCACGCGAGAACCCTGGGTGTGGTGCAGAGGGCGGGCTCTGCTGCGGGCTTCCCAGCAGCCACCCCGGTGCGCTGGCACCTGGCCACCTCCCTGGCCCTGGGGACTTCTCCCCAGACTGGGAGCACCTCCACCAGACACCCAGGGTCCCTGGGCCGAAGCCCGGGTGCTGAACGGGCTCTGGGTATCACACGTGCTTCTTACCAAGCATGGCACTGAGCTGGCACGTGACCAAGGGTGCGAGTCGCCAGTGGGCACCCTGGGAGGCCACGTCACAGATGCGGAAGCAGGCTCAAGGAGGTGAGCTCACTCGCCCCCAGGTGTCACAGCTAGTGAGTGGGGGTGCTGGCTGCAGCCAGGCTGGGAGACCCCGGAATCCGTGTTCCAGTTTCTGAGCCACCCTCCGGCCTCCTAAGAAGCCAGGCTGGACAGGACACAGGAACCCACCTCCTCTCACAGCCGTGCTTGACATTTCAGCGGCCTTAGCTAAGGTGGATGAAAGACAGCAACCAGGGCACTCTCTGCTAAGTGAACCTGCTCACTCTGCAGATACTTCCCCAACGCATCAAGAGGCGGGAAGATTGCAAGAAGTAAAGGGAGTCGGCATGGGGCCGACTCTTGAGAGCACCTCCATCTCCAGTGGTGCGGACGAAACGGTGACAAGCTGGCTCGTCGTGAACCTTGGCCCCTGGCGAGGGTTTGTTCACTCTTCAGCTTTGAAGGATGGAGGCCCTGGAAAAGGCCAGGGCCCCGAGTTACCCTGATACCAAGGGCGGGGCGGCTAGCCCTTCAGAGCTCTTCACAAGCCCGGCATGGTGAGGAGCCGAGCGTGGTCGAGCGTGGCCTTGGGGAGCCCCGGGCTGTGCAGAGCGAGGAGCCGGCCGGCGGCCCCGTGCCCAGCACCGGGAGATGCACGGTTCAGCGTCACGGCCCCTCTTCACAGATGAGGAAGCTGAAGGCTGGAGACGAGCGAGCTACCAAGACCACACGGCTAGGAAACGGAGCTGGGAGCCCCACCGGACACAGCCAGCCCCCAGGGGCACCCTCCTGAGCCAGCGGAACCCCTGGAACCGACATGGCCCTGCTGCCGAGCTGCTCTCGTGGCACCCTGCACACGAGCTTATGCCTACGGAGACACTGGCCCCGCCGGGGAGAGCAGAGCTGCGCACTGCCACGGGAGGTGGGCGTGAGGCGCATCCCCGCCACTGGGCCCTCCTGCCGGGGGTGGGAGAGCCGCTTTCGTGTCTTCTGTGGAACAACAAGGAGAATCCAGAAGTGAGGGTGTTTTCTTTGAAATGATCCTGTGACAGTAAGGGAGACAGATTTCACGTGGAGAGAAATCTGTGGGGGCTCTGCAGGCTGGAATCCCAGGGAAGTGCCTCCCCGAAGCGGCAGGTGGGAGGTGGGCCAGACGACCGGGCCGCCTCACCCACTTCTGCAGGGCCTGGGGGTGAGGAGCCCTGTGGAAAGGACTCGGGGTCCTGCCTCCCTAAGCGCAGAGACCAGGGCGACGGGGACGCAGACGTCCTGCGAGGAGGCGGGAAGGGTGACGGTTCACTGATGATGGGTCAGCCTGAGGATGTCCTCCCTGTGACCCTCTGGGCTTGGGGTCAGGACAGGGAGGAGCTGGGGACCCCTCTTCACTCTGGACAGGCGCTGATGAAAGCCGGTGGCCACCAGAAGCCAGGAGAAGACACCTGCTCCAAACCCGGAAGCCGTCTGTTCAGCACGTGGGTCAAAGGTGCCCTGTGCTTGCGGCGTGCCCTCCCTTTCCCGACTCGTTTCTGCCGTAAACTCACACATCACCGCAGGGTGTGGTGTCCTTCCCAACAAGCAAGGCCCAGGAAGCGAGCCAAGCCCCAGGGAGACCCAAGTCAGGGCTGTGCCTTGGCCAAGGCGCTGCCTGGCTGCCAGCCATAAAGGCTCGCTGAATCCCCCACATTTTCATGAAGGCTGAGGCTCCTCCTGCAAAACTGCCACACCCACACCCTGCCTGTGCCTCCTGGGGGTGACCCCAGGGAGACCCCACTGCTGGCCACAGCAGATGGGGGCAGACCGTCATGATGCACTGCATTCTCCCCGCACTGTCTTCCTACTCGTGTCACCCACTCCCCGGGCCTCTGGAGTGATGCTCAGGCCCAGGTCCCCGAGTCCTCACTGGGCCGCACGGTGCACCTGAGAGTGGGAGGAGACTGTCCCCACCTAGCCGGGCTCTGAAGCCGACCCCCAGCCACACACGTCACCTGAACAGGGAGTGTCCTCCAGGTGCGGCAGGTCCCAGTGAGGGTCCCGAGACTGCAGCCCCAGCAATGCTGGGCCCTGTCCTAAGCGCAGACTCTCAGACCCCGCCAGACCTGGATGGGATCAGACCCTCCCACACAGGGTGGGGCCTTGTAACCACCAGTGGACCTCCGGGTGGCCGCCCCCACGCTGACGCACCAGGTGGAACTCTGATTCCAGGACCTGGGGCTCAGCTGACGCTGCTGGGGAAATCCAGCGGTGGGAAGAGTGTCCACTCTACCCCCTGCAAGTTCCCCTCCATGGTCAGCAGAATAATGGCCCCACCTGTCGCATTCCACCCCCAGGGTCTGTGGGTGCTATATTACACTGCAGAGGAGCCTGGGGTCCAGACAGAGGCGAAGCTATTCATCAGCTGACCTCAGGCTAAGGGATTACTGTGGCTTTAGGAGGGCAAGTATGTTTCAAGCAGTACGCGTGTCATTTGCTCATTTGGCCACCCCGCTTTTTAAACCGCTCCACTTGCTTTGCGTTCTCCATTGCGTTCTCCAACCCCAGGGAAAATGGTCGAGCGGACACGCCAAGCTTGACGCTGGAGGCGCTACTGCACACAGATGCCCTGCGCTCAGCACAGCCCCCCGCCCCCCTCGCTGGGCTGTGCGTGCCCGGAAGCTCGCAGGACCACAGCGGACGCCACTGGCCTGTCCACTTAGACAGCCGTCCGGGAGCAGACCTACCCAGGCGCACTGGCCTGGTCCCTTAGACAGCCCGTCCGGGAGCAGATACGCTGAATCCCCACATTTTCATGAAGGCTGAGGCTCCTCCTGCAAAACTGCCACACGCACACTCTGCCTGTGCCTCCTGGGGGTTTCCCCTGGGAGACCCCACTGCTGGCCACAGCAGATGGGGGCAGACCGTCATGATGCACTGCATTCTCCCCGCACTGTCTTCCTACTCGTGTCACCCACTCCCCGGGCCTCTGGAGTGATGCTCAGGCCCAGGTCCCCGAGTCCTCACTGGGCCGCACGGTGCACCTGAGAGTGGGAGGAGACTGTCCCCACCTAGCCGGGCTCTGAAGCCGACCCCCAGCCACACACGTCACCTGAACAGGGAGTGTCCTCCAGGTGCGGCAGGTCCCAGTGAGGGTCCCGAGACTGCAGCCCCAGCAATGCTGGGCCCTGTCCTAAGCGCAGACTCTCAGACCCCGCCAGACCTGGATGGGATCAGACCCTCCCACACAGGGTGGGGCCTTGTAACCACCAGTGGACCTCCGGGTGGCCGCCCCCACGCTGACGCACCAGGTGGAACTCTGATTCCAGGACCTGGGGCTCAGCTGACGCTGCTGGGGAAATCCAGCGGTGGGAAGAGTGTCCACTCTACCCCCTGCAAGTTCCCCTCCATGGTCAGCAGAATAATGGCCCCACCTGTCGCATTCCACCCCCAGGGTCTGTGGGTGCTATATTACACTGCAGAGGAGCCTGGGGTCCAGACAGAGGCGAAGCTATTCATCAGCTGACCTCAGGCTAAGGGATTACTGTGGCTTTAGGAGGGCAAGTATGTTTCAAGCAGTACGCGTGTCATTTGCTCATTTGGCCACCCCGCTTTTTAAACCGCTCCACTTGCTTGCGTTCTCCATTGCGTTCTCCAACCCCAGGGAAAATGGTCGAGCGGACACGCCAAGCTTGACGCTGGAGGCGCTACTGCACACAGATGCCCTGCGCTCAGCACAGCCCCCCGCCCCCCTTGCTGGGCTGTGCGTGCCCGGAAGCTCGCAGGACCACAGCGGACGCTCACTGGCCTGTCCACTTAGACAGCCCCGTCCGGGGAGCAGACCTACCCAGGCGCACTGCTCCCCGTGTGCCCTCGAGGTTTGCGGCTCTGTCCCAGGGACTCAGGACGCTTCTGCAAGGAGACCTGGGCAGTCAGCAGTGTGGCCCTCTGGAGGCAGAGAAGCAGGGCTGCCCCCCAGAGCCAAGGCTCCAGGGCACAGACATCCAAGGACCTAGGGGCCTCCGAGCAGCCCACGGCAGCACTGGCAGAGGACCTGGCAGGCTGAACGGGCCGTGGACGCATTGGCACGGGCCCCTCTAGGTGTCCAACACAGAACACAGCCTTCCTGTGAGACACCAGCTCACAGTGCCATCTACAAGCACAGCAGCTCACGCAGTGACGCCCACGCCGCGCCCGCTGTCCCATGCAGTGCCTTCAGCCTTCAGCCCCATCTTCTGAGGTGGGTGCTTGGTGTTCTCTGGGGTGGAGGATGCTCTACATCAGCAGACGTGCACGTGAGCAGCGCCGGGGCCCCAGGCTCCAGCAGTCCTGCTCCAGGCTCAACGTGCGAACCGGCAGCAGCTGGGCCTGGGTGAGGCACACATGGGGCACAGAAGCAGTGCCTCCCTAGGGTGCCATGTCCCAAGGTTCCATAGACACCCACACGGCCTCTGGGGCAGGTGCTATCCAATCCCCATTTCACGGAGACTGAAACTGAGGCACCCAGAGGCCTAACTTCCAAGGTCAGGCAGGGGGTGGGCGCACACGAGTCGAGTCCACTCCCGAGCCCTGCCCCACGTCTCCCCGGGGCGACTGCACCGCTGCTTTGCCTTCCTGAACCTCAGTTTTCACATCTGCGTGATGGTTCACAATACTGCATCCCCTGTTAGAGGTGTGACGGAGACGGGCGGGGGGCCGTTCTGCACAGGAAGCCCTCCATCTCCCTAGACGGCGAGGCGGAGCCACCGCAGCCCATGCCATGCCTTTCCTGGGGGACCTCCACAGGAGCAAAAGGCCTGGTGGCACCCCAGGGGACAGCCAGGGCGGCACCAGCAGCTTCTGGGGCGGGGGTTGGGGGCAAGAAGCAGGAGATAAGAGTCACATGGGAAGCCCGGGCTCCTCTCTCTATCCAGGGATGTGTGCGGTCTTCCAGGAGGCTCCCACCTCCGCAGCCATCCCTCGCTCTCTCCACAGGGCCATCCATGCACCTGTGAGCAGGGCCGTTTAAAAGATACAGGCAGTCCTCGTCACTCAGAAAGTGAGTGAGCAAGTGAAGCCCACCAAGTCCAGCCTGAGGGCCCAGAGCCCACAGGATACACAGGGCTGCCCAGAACATCAGGGCGCCCACTTCGGCTCCTGGGAGGGGACACACGGGGCCAGGAGACACATGAAGGGGTGCTTCCCAGGGGAGTGGACGGCCCCACCTGCACCCCCGGCACCCGCAGTGCAGAGCGGCGGCAGCGGTGTGGCAACAGCACCGCGCGGCCATGTGGCCACGTGTCCGCCGAGTGCACAGGCCCAGGGCCCAGGGTGGATGTGGGACTCACCCCGACGTCTCCTCAGTAGGCCTCCCCCACGCCCAGCATGTGTCGCTCTCATCTCAGTTTACGGAGGAAGAAGGGAAGCCCCTAACCAGCGCCTGAGCTCTGGCAGTAGGCTGGAGGTGAAGAGGTAAACAGTGGAAGTCGTGACAAGGAGCTGGACTGGAAAGGCCAGGCAGCGGTGGGCAGCAAGGCGACACGTGGTTGGTCTTGGGGTGGCCGAGCGGCCTCAGAGCTACAGGCAGAGGAGGAGGGAGGGCTGCAGGCGCAGGTGTGACCTGGCAGATGGTCACGCGAGGCACCCAAGCGTGAAGAATGTGTCCTGTGAAAGTTTCTAGCGTGAAAACTGACCAAAAAAAAAAAAACCCCACAGAGAAGCGGGCAGCGGCTGGATTCATGTCAGCAGAACAGAGAAGGCTGGAGGCGACCGGAGGCCCAGCCCCGCGGAAGCTCCCATCCACCCTCCGCCCGCCTGGCCCAGCACGGTGGGGAGCCTGGTGTGCAGAGGAAAGGACGCATGTCTCGGTGGTGTGCTACGATACCACTGTTCTTCCTCCTCCAGGCAAGGTTTAGTTTGGTGGCTGATTTATGTTTGGATCAATACCATGCCCCCTGCATCTCAGCCCCCGGACCTTTGGGGAAGTGCCTGGCTGTTGATTTCTTTACCGTTATCCAGGGATGTGTGCGGTCTTCCAGGAGGCTCCCACCTCCGCAGCCATCCCTCGCTCTCTCCACAGGGCCATCCATGCACCTGTGAGCAGGGCCGTTTAAAAGATACAGGCAGTCCTCGTCACTCAGAAAGTGAGTGAGCAAGTGAAGCCCACCAAGTCCAGCCTGAGGGCCCAGAGCCCACAGGATACACAGGGCTGCCCAGAACATCAGGGCGCCCACTTCGGCTCCTGGGAGGGGACACACGGGGCCAGGAGACACATGAAGGGGTGCTTCCCAGGGGAGTGGACGGCCCCACCTGCACCCCCGGCACCCGCAGTGCAGAGCGGCGGCAGCGGTGTGGCAACAGCACCGCGCGGCCATGTGGCCACGTGTCCGCCGAGTGCACAGGCCCAGGGCCCAGGGTGGATGTGGGACTCACCCCGACGTCTCCTCAGTAGGCCTCCCCCACGCCCAGCATGTGTCGCTCTCATCTCAGTTTACGGAGGAAGAAGGGAAGCCCCTAACCAGCGCCTGAGCTCTGGCAGTAGGCTGGAGGTGAAGAGGTAAACAGTGGAAGTCGTGACAAGGAGCTGGACTGGAAAGGCCAGGCAGCGGTGGGCAGCAAGGCGACACGTGGTTGGTCTTGGGGTGGCCGAGCGGCCTCAGAGCTACAGGCAGAGGAGGAGGGAGGGCTGCAGGCGCAGGTGTGACCTGGCAGATGGTCACGCGAGGCACCCAAGCGTGAAGAATGTGTCCTGTGAAAGTTTCTAGCGTGAAAACTGACCAAAAAAAAAAAAACCCCACAGAGAAGCGGGCAGCGGCTGGATTCATGTCAGCAGAACAGAGAAGGCTGGAGGCGACCGGAGGCCCAGCCCCGCGGAAGCTCCCATCCACCCTCCGCCCGCCTGGCCCAGCACGGTGGGGAGCCTGGTGTGCAGAGGAAAGGACGCATGTCTCGGTGGTGTGCTACGATACCACTGTTCTTCCTCCTCCAGGCAAGGTTTAGTTTGGTGGCTGATTTATGTTTGGATCAATACCATGCCCCCTGCATCTCAGCCCCCGGACCTTTGGGGAAGTGCCTGGCTGTTGATTTCTTTACCGTTATCCTGAGCCCTGACTCAATGCCTCATTCTATCAGAACTTCGCGAGGGAGGAGGCGAACTCTGGGCCCACGCGACCTTTCAGTCAATGGACACTCCAGTGTGCTTCTTTCAGTGAATCCACTAAGAACCCAAGTCCCAGAGAAATACTGGGTTAGCTACCTTTAGGAGACAGCCTGTCTAAAGTTTCAGCTGACTCACGAAAGCCCGACAAGGACAGAAGAGAAAGTTTGGGGTAATGTATTTTTCAGTCTTTAAAGAGGCAGCAAGTCACCTTCAGAAGACACGTTTATGGACAGGAACCAAACTCCGTACCTAATGGAAGATGAAACTCAGCTCCTCAGGGTCGCGGGCTGGGCCCCCTGGGCACAGGTGAGGGCGGGGCCTGCAGGGACCAGAAAGGAGGGGCTGGCACGTCTCTGAGGCTGCAGAGGTGGGCAGGTCTGGATGGCCACAGCCCCCGAGGATGGCCCTCGCGGTCCGCAGAGGACAGAACAGACTCCTCCACACGAGAGGCCCTGAGTTCTGACCATCTGCCAGGACGGGCAGCAGAGCACGGACCCCCGCTTGCATCGGCCCCATCTTCTAAGGCCGAGGGTCAGAACAGGCCCTTACAGCCCAGCGCTGCTCTGCGGTGCCGGAAGCCAGACCCTGGGCGGCGCTGTTCGTCTCCAGAGAGGACGAGGGGAACGGGGAAGGCCGTCTAAGCAGGAAGTGTAGTCTGTGGACATGCAGACTCCAAGGCTCCCAGGGAGACGAGGCCACCCGGGAGGACAGTGTGCACACAGGCACCGAGAGCCTCCGTGTGGAGTCCAGATCCTGCCACCTCCGGCGCGACTGGGTCAGCCTGAACCACAGCTTCCCTGGGCGTTAAAATGGAAACAGTACCATCTGAGTCCCATTCTCAGCTTCTCCTGGCAAGCAGATTGGTGCTTTCTGTACAAATATGACCCCTCTCTGCGTCACCCAAGGGGGACCGATGAGATGGCGCTATCCTGAGGCAAGGTTTAGTTTGGTGGCTGATTTATGTTTGGATCAATACCATGCCCCCTGCATCTCAGCCCCCGGACCTTTGGGGAAGTGCCTGGCTGTTGATTTCTTTACCGTTATCCTGAGCCCTGACTCAATGCCTCATTCTATCAGAACTTCGCGAGGGAGGAGGCGAACTCTGGGCCCACGCGACCTTTCAGTCAATGGACACTCCAGTGTGCTTCTTTCAGTGAATCCACTAAGAACCCAAGTCCCAGAGAAATACTGGGTTAGCTACCTTTAGGAGACAGCCTGTCTAAAGTTTCAGCTGACTCACGAAAGCCCGACAAGGACAGAAGAGAAAGTTTGGGGTAATGTATTTTTCAGTCTTTAAAGAGGCAGCAAGTCACCTTCAGAAGACACGTTTATGGACAGGAACCAAACTCCGTACCTAATGGAAGATGAAACTCAGCTCCTCAGGGTCGCGGGCTGGGCCCCCTGGGCACAGGTGAGGGCGGCGGGGCCTGCAGGGACCAGAAAGGAGGGGCTGGCACGTCTCTGAGGCTGCAGAGGTGGGCAGGTCTGGATGGCCACAGCCCCCGAGGATGGCCCTCGCGGTCCGCAGAGGACAGAACAGACTCCTCCACACGAGAGGCCCTGAGTTCTGACCATCTGCCAGGACGGGCAGCAGAGCACGGACCCCCGCTTGCATCGGCCCCATCTTCTAAGGCCGAGGGTCAGAACAGGCCCTTACAGCCCAGCGCTGCTCTGCGGTGCCGGAAGCCAGACCCTGGGCGGCGCTGTTCGTCTCCAGAGAGGACGAGGGGAACGGGGAAGGCCGTCTAAGCAGGAAGTGTAGTCTGTGGACATGCAGACTCCAAGGCTCCCAGGGGAGACGAGGCCACCCGGGAGGACAGTGTGCACACAGGCACCGAGAGCCTCCGTGTGGAGTCCAGATCCTGCCACCTCCGGCGCGACTGGGTCAGCCTGAACCACAGCTTCCCTGGGCGTTAAAATGGAAACAGTACCATCTGAGTCCCATTCTCAGCTTCTCCTGTCAAGCAGATTGGTGCTTTCTGTACAAATATGACCCCTCTCGGCGTCACCCAGCAGAGGTGCTAAGGGAGGTGGGGCACGCGGATGAGATGGCGCTGGCGGAGGACACCGAGGGCCCCAGGGGCGGCAGGTGTCCAGCAGACCTCTCCCTGTGACCAAAGGGACGGTCCTTCTGGCTGGCTTCGGCCTGGTTGTTCCCGTGGATTGCTGCAAACACATTCCCTCCAGGCCACACAGCCAGCCCGTGCACCTCCCCAGGGATACCCCTTTCGGGGACAGTACCATACGGTGCATACCAGCACTCTGGTTCTCCAAGGAAGAAAACTTTCTTCCTGAAGAGGCTGAAAATGACTTACACTCGGTGTTCTCCCAAGACATCCAGTACCTTTCAAGGGCTTCCCTGTTGGTTATTGGTCATGGTGAAGAGCAGCTAAGCAAGCTGCTGCTCAAATTGTACACTTCCCTTTCTCTGTTAAATCCCCAGACCCACAAAAAAAAGAGTCCAAGGAAAGCCAGTTTCCTTTTCTGCCTAAATACAAGTTCAACAGGGATCCACACCACCAGTCATTGGGTGAAGGAAACAGACCGGGTGGGGAGTACCGGCAGAGAGGCACGGTCCGCCCTGCCTGCGGAACGTGCCTAGTCCAGGAGCCAAAGCCCCTCTGCTCTCCAGCCAGCACTGGCCCTGATGCTAAGATGGGTTCCCGGTGCGTGTGGGGGGGATCCAAGAGAGAGAGAGAGAGAGAGAGAGTGACTTTTATGTCAGGCAGAAGGACAAAGAAAAAGCAGGGGCAAGCGGCAGAGGTCCGAGTCCCAGCGGAGAGTTGGGGGGGCTCCTAATCGAGAAAAAGAGGGGGGAGCAGGGCCTTCGAGTCCGGAAGAGAGAGGAGGCGGAGGAGGGGCCCGCAGTGCTGCAGGGGCGGCGCGGAAGTGGGAGAGGTCGGCGGGTCCAGCACTGGGACGGCGCAGCAAAGGGGGCGCCGGGTCCAGGTCCGGCAGAGAGAGGGCCGGAGGGGTCACAGCCCCTCCCCGCGGTGGGTACCGCCCCCCGCCCCGCCGCGCCCCGGATCTCACCCGCCGCGCCGGGCTCCCGCCGCGCGCCGACCGAGCCGTCCCTGCGCAGGAGGATGTCCGCCGTGTCCCGGATGCGCCGCCGGCCGCCCGGCGCGCCCCGCAGCCCGCGGCAGCACTGGAAGCACACGGCCCACGCCTGCTCCTCGTTGATGGGCTGCTCGTACGCCTTCAGCACCTCCTCCAGGGACAGCTCCCACGGCTCGGCGCGCCCCGCGCCCCCGGCCCGCTCCCCCGCCGCCGCGTCGCCGCTGGAGCTGCCGGCCCAGGCCATGGCCGCCCCATCATCGCCGCCTGCGCGCCCGGCCCGTTTCCATAACAGCCGGAGCCGGCGCGCCCGAGAAGCGCGGGGGGCGGATCCCGCGCCGCCGGCCGCTGCTTTGTCATCGCCGGGCCCCGCCCCGCGCGAGCGGCCGCAGGTGAGGCCGCGGAGGGAGAGGCGGCCCGCGAGGGCGCGGGGCGGGGCCGGGCCACGGGGCGGGGAGGCCGGGGTCGGCGAGCTGGCGGGGGCGGGCGCGGAGCCCCGAGGGGAGGCGGGGCGGGGCCGGGGGCGCAGGGTGGCCCGCCAGAGGCGCGCCGGAGCAGGAGCCTACAGAGACGCGGGTCTCCCCGCCCTGCCCCGAACCCGGGCCGGGCGCTCCCCCGCGAGGCAGGCCCGCATCCCGGCCCGGCCCTTCCGCGGTGCCTGCGGGCGAGCCGCAGGGCTGTGACTCCCGAGGAGCAGCCGGTGCCGCAGAGCCCGGGGGCCAAGTGACCTCGGGGGTCAGTCACCACTGGCGGCGGGCAGCAAGGCTCGCGGTCGGAAGCACCTGGTGACCGTCTTCCGGTGGAGACACGCGCCAGCGTGGAGAGCTCTGGGTCCCCCGCGGCCTCTTCTGCCCTGGCTGCACCGGGTCAGAGTGAGGCGGCCGAAATGCCCTGGGCAGTGCGAGGCAAGAAAGCCAGGGTCCAGACCCTGGACAGCACACGGTGTGCAGAGTCCTGGGAATTTCTCCATGCTGGCGATTCTTTCAGGTCTGAACTGGAACTTGGGACTCGAAAGTTCCCTGGGAATTCTGAACAAGTGAGGACAAACCACAGCAAAACGGCAATATCCACCTCACTGAAGCAGACTTGGGGTGGGGGGTAGGCTGTCCCCCAGGGCCCGACTCTCAGATAATCCTATCTGGCATTTTGATCTTCCAACAGAAAAGGAGTTTGTAAAGATGAACCAATCACACCAAAAAACCGTGCTGTTCACTAGCCGGGCACCTTCCCTCCTGGTTCTCGGTGCTCATGCAGCCAGAGCCCGCAGCGCGGCGGCCCCTCTGGAGAAGGAGGCGGCCCGTGGGGTGTGCCGGCTCCGAGTGACCTGCAAGCACCTGGACTCAGGCTAATCTTCCTGCCCAGCGACTCCCTTGGGGTCCGGGCGTTTAGATGTCATCTTGCAGTGCAGAGGACACAGTCTCCGTCTCTGGCCAGGGACCTAAGATCCCGTGTACCACCGAGCAGCTAGGCCTGCGCGCCCCGACCAGGGTCCCCGCGCTGCAAGGAGAGCTCCTGCACGACACAGCTGAGACCCCGTCTTGCTGCCTGGTCTGCACCCAGCTCAACGCCCACCGCGGCTGTCAGCAGAGCCCAGGGAGAGCCTGCAGGTGGGTCTCAGCCCACTGGGGAGTGCCCAGGCTGTGCGAGGCCAGGCCTGGACTCACAGGACACAGAGCTGTCCTCCCCTGTGAGGCGGTCCCCTCGGCCCCACACAAGGGGTGCTTTCTGCTTTCAGATTCTGTGGGGATAAAGGCTCCCACGCAGACCACCACCGTCACACTGGAAGCTGGGCTCACTGCTCCTACCCGACGCGGAGCCAACACCTCTGCCTCCTGCTGGGGGAGCCTCTTAGGAAGGGCACCCTGGCCCGAGGGCAGAAGGTGCCAAGTACTCTAGCTGGAAGGTTCCTGGGTTGTAGCAAGGAGTACGGTCCTTGGTACTTCCTCAAAGGGCCTCGGGTCTTCCTGACAGTGTGAGGGTCTTGTCTGAGGAGCATGGGCCTTGGTAAGGGCCTGTCCACTAAAAAAAATAAAAAGAAGAAAAGGACCATGTCAGAGTAAGTTTATCTGGAGTAAAATGAGGGCTATAACCTGGGAGAGAGCATTTCAGAGGGCCATGAGGAGCTGCCCAGAGAGGCAAGGGAAGGCCTGCACATGAGTTTACTGAAGGGGGACGTGCAGTCAAGCACACATTTTGCCAGAGGTGTGCTGCTGGTCACAGGCTGATGCCACGTTTAATGATTTAATGTCTCTAAATACAAGGACATGCAGTAATTGGGCTCATAGAATCTTCTGAAGATATCTAACAACCCAAAGGTCTGTTATGCGTTTTTCCAAAGCACTGAAGGCCTCTCCCCTGATGTCCCCCTACACTCCTTTTCTGGGGTGCTGAAGGTCAGCGGCTGGAGTGGCTCATGATTTAATCCTTGCAGAGATGGTGCAAGAGGATGGTGCCATGCCTGCAGCAGGACACTAGCCCCCCCTTGGGGTCCGGGCGTTAGATGTCATCTTGCAGTGCAGAGGACACAGTCTCCGTCTCTGGCCAGGGACCTAAGATCCCGTGTACCACCGAGAAGCTAGGCCTCGCGCCCGACCAGGGTCCCGCGCTGCAAGGAGAGCTCCTGCACGACACAGCTGAGACCCCGTCTTGCTGCCTGGTCTGCACCCAGCTCAACGCCCACCGCGGCTGTCAGCAGAGCCCAGGGAGAGCCTGCAGGTGGGTCTCAGCCCACTGGGGAGTGCCCAGGCTGTGCGAGGCCAGGCCTGGACTCACAGGACACAGAGCTGTCCTCCCCTGTGAGGCGGTCCCCTCGGCCCCACACAAGGGGTGCTTTCTGCTTTCAGATTCTGTGGGGATAAAGGCTCCCACGCAGACCACCACCGTCCACACTGGAAGCTGGGCTCACTGCTCCTACCCGACGCTGAGCCAACACCTCTGCCTCCTGCGGGGGGAGCCTCTTAGGAAGGGCACCCTGGCCCGAGGGCAGAAGGTGCCAAGTACTCTAGCTGGAAGGTTCCTGGGTTGTAGCAAGGAGTACGGTCCTTGGTACTTCCTCAAAGGGCCTCGGGTCTTCCTGACAGTGTGAGGGTCTTGTCTGAGGAGCATGGGCCTTGGTAAGGGCCTGTCCACTAAAAAAAAAAAAAAGAAGAAAAGGACCATGTCAGAGTAAGTTTATCTGGAGTAAAATGAGGGCTATAACCTGGGAGAGAGCATTTCAGAGGGCCATGAGGAGCTGCCCAGAGAGGCAAGGGAAGGCCTGCACATGAGTTTACTGAAGGGGGACGTGCAGTCAAGCACACATTTTGCCAGAGGTGTGCTGCTGGTCACAGGCTGATGCCACGTTTAATGATTTAATGTCTCTAAATACAAGGACATGCAGTAATTGGGCTCATAGAATCTTCTGAAGATATCTAACAACCCAAAGGTCTGTTATGCGTTTTTCCAAAGCACTGAAGGCCTCTCCCCTGATGTCCCCCTACACTCCTTTTCTGGGGTGCTGAAGGTCAGCGGCTAGAGTGGCTCATGATTTAATCCTTGCAGAGATGGTGCAAGTGCCAATCTGTAGCTGGCATAGTGATGACTCATGCCTGCCTGATCCAAGGGCCCTGCGGTCACCTATGGAAGGGGCAATAGTCTTTCTGATCTGTTGTTATTTTTTCAGGGACCCATGTGCACTTCAGCCAGCAAGATTCACAACACTTGAATTTTTACTAAAAAAGAAAAAAAAAATTAAGTGGCGTAGGCTCTACTTCCATGTCCCTCTAGTGGAAGCCAGTCATGAAACAGAAGCATCAGTCAGCTCTGGAGAGGCTCCCAGAAACCACATCACCTTCCCCTGCCAGGCCCTTTGTTCACACATCTCCCCCAGACGAGCTCGCGACATGCACACAGCCAGCAGCCGCAGCCTGTGGGTGGCGGCGGCAGCAAGAGGCTCTCGGGCGTGGAGCCTGGGAGCGCGGGAGCAGCTGCTAAGTCCGCGAAGAGAAAGAGGTGACTCCACCGGACTAACCCTGGTCCAAGGGCCTGCCTCAGGTGACCAGATGCAGCGCGCTCTGACCCCACTGGTGGGTGCGTTCAGCGGTCACAAGTCAGACTCAGGATGACTGCTTCCATTTTGGAGTGGAGTGCCAAGCCCAGCCCATAATCTAAAAGGAACTTGTGTGGGTAACTCTGCACACTGAGGGAAGTCAGACATGCCCGGTTATGGGAATGGGGCTCATCCCAGCAGAAAGCGGCTTTCAGGTCAAAACGCAGAGCTCTTTGTCCACCAATAGAAGAGATGTTAGGTCTGCCATAACCCGATGCTGCCCCTTGGATTTTAGAAATGAAATAGTTTCTTTCCAGCTGTTCAGAGTCTGATCAGAGAAACACAAGAGAAACTGATGGTCAGTCATGAAGCCAGCCTGGAAAGCGCTGGATCCAGGTCGTTTCTATAATGATGGGATCAGCAGGAACCACTCCTGAAGCCGTGTCCGTCGCCCTTCATGGCCAACGCACGAGGAAGTCTGGCAGTCACCGCCGTGGGCTGTGCTTGGGAGCAGAACCGAAGCAGTACAGTGACTAATCCACCAGTGCTCAGGCGAGCAAACACACTCCCCAGACACTCCGCTCACACCGCAGGCTGTTCACCTGCACATGTTTGCTGAGCAGTAGGCGTTGTCTTGAGACTGGGGAAGAGCCATTTCAAAACCTTGACCAGGTTCCCCTCAGAATCCCTCAGGTCCTCGGGGGCAAACACCCAGGGGAAGCACTGTCGCGGCAGGTGGGCCATGGACTGGTGGCTACAGAGCCCACTGGTCACCTGGGTTTCCTCCCACGCTCTGCGTCCGACACTGTGGGAATTACAGGCCATGTCCACGCCAGGGCAGAGCAGAGGGCGGGTGGCTCATGACTGCCACTGGCCAGAGGCTAAAATCTCCAGGAATTATACCTCTGAGCGTCTCTGTAGACAAACTAAAGGATCCTGATTTTGGCCCTTGAATGCCAAAAAGCTAAGGTAGGGCTGGAAGTCCAGGTGCCCTGGGCAGTACATTTACACGACTCCAGGAGTGGTGCAGGGTTCCAGGACGCCACAGAGAGCCGGCTGAGAGTTTACATGGAGACAAAGGTCAGAGTGAGTCAGGCACATGAGCAATTGGGTTAAACATCAGACAATGTGAAATAAAAGGCCGGCTGACTCCCTGAGACACAGGCAGAGCAATTCACCTGCTGTGAGGGCAGCAGAGGCTCCCCGCCTGCACCGCATTCCACTTCAGCCTGAAAAACAGGTTGGCTTCTCCCTGGGGATCCGTGCACACTGAAAGCTGTGAGCAACCAGGCCCTGTGGCCACAACTTGGGGGCCCCTGAATGCCCTCTTTGTCACAATCCTTGCAGCGAGGCAGGGCTCAGGGGTCCAGGAGGAGAAGCTGAAGCTCAAGAGGCTGTGGTTTGGGCTTTAGGTTTATTTTGGGATAATGATAAAGACCCGGAGTGCCAGATTCAGCCAGGTCGTGCTTGATCTCTGAAAAGAGCCACCATAGCTCAGCTCAGGGGGAAGGGTGCTGGACTGGGCGTGGCTGCAGATTTCTAGGCAGTACTAGCAAGAGGTAGGGACAGAGGAGGAGGTGGGGACCCAGTGCTAAGCCAAGCGGTGAGAGGAAATCCCCCAAGACTGCGACGGAGGGGACAGGGCTGTTCTGCGGAGGAGGAACAAGCAGGGGTGCTTACGGAGGTGCTCACTCTGGATTCCTGACAGCAGCTGAGAAGACCCTCAAGAACACTGTCTGCTCCCCCACTGATGCCACTGACGGTCATTTACACATTTTTGATTTATTTACATGGTTCAAGTTAATAGAAACCTGATTTAAAATGGAATCAGGGGGACTTCCCTGGTGGTACAGTGGATAAGAATCCGCCTGCCAAATCAGGGAGCACAGGTTCGATCCCTGGTCCTGGAAGACTCCACGTGCCGAGGAGCAACTAAGCCCCTGCACCTCAACCACTGAGCCTGAGGGCCTAGAGCCCGTGCTCCGCAGCCAGAGAAGCCACCACAATGAGAAGCCCACACGTAGAAACAAAGAGTAGCTCCCGATCACCACAACTAGAGAAAGCCGACATGCAGCAACAAAGGCCCAGTGCAACCAAAAATAAACCAAAAAATAATTTAACTAAATAAATAGATGGAGTCGGGGACTTCCCTGATGGTTCGGCGGCCGAGGCTCTGTGCCCCCGCGGAGGAGCCCGGGTGTGCTGCCCAGTGGGAGCCCAGTCTGCACGCTCTGGAGCCTTCGCGCCACAGCTGCTGGGGCCTGTGCCCTGCAGCCTGGGGTCTCCCGAAGAGAAGCCCAAGCACAGCAGCTACAGGAAGCCTGTGCCCAGCAATGAGGACTCGAGGCAGCCAAAAAGGAAGGAAGAAGGAGAACGGGGAGTATACTTAAAGGAAAACAGCCCCTAAGTAATGTTTGCCATCAGTGGATTCTGGGAAGGCACACGCGTGAAGGATTCTGGAAGCGCTTGGTTAAGTCCCTTCCCACAGAAGGTCCGTCCAGCACAGGGGCTCGTGGGGCACGACAGGGGCACGTCTGACATGCTTCTCGTGGCGGGGATCTGCTGCACTGCTCTCAGAGGCAGGAGGGCAGAGAGGGTGCGGACGGGCAGTGAGGGGGAGCCGCAGTGTGCGTGCGTGTGCGCTGAGACCCCTGCGAGCCGCTTCTCCTGGTGGCCTCGCCCAGGGTCAGTCACCCGAGCGTGACACACACACGCGGAGCTCTGGGCCCGGGCTGCTCCTGTCCTCCCCGGCTGCCACCCTGCAGTCGATGTATGTGGGGGCGGGCTGTGCGTGTCAGTGTGTGTGTACAATGTGTGCGGGCGTGCTGTGCACACACATGATGCGTGCGCATGCGGTGTGTGACGTGTGCACGCACGACACGTGTGCATGGTGTGTGCGTGATGCGTGTGTGCACGCTGTCTGTGCCTCTCCGCACTCCCAGGGGCTCTGCGCTTCCTCACCTCGGGAATCCACCTTCGAGGCAGGAACCTTACCTCAGCACCCGCTCCGCCTCATGTCACCACGCGGGTCCAGCCCCGGGTCCGCCTCGCCAGCCTCTGTGCCCTGCCTTCGCCGCCCAGTCTTTTTTCGACCAGCTGTGTAGTTTGGCACGCGCACCCGCCAGGGATGTGCTCACTTGCCGTGGCCTCGGGGTGCTCGCCTCCTCGGCAGGTGCTTCGTGCCTCGCCCCCTCGTGGACAGGCCGCCGGCAGCTGGATGGCCTGTGATGGCCTCCCGTGCGGCACTGGCAGCGGGCGCGCTGCGGGCTGGGCGGCAGCCTCTCCTCCGGGTGCCCGGTCCTTGCCAGGCTGGCTCAGGGTGTTCTTTGCCGGTAAATCCTGGGGGAGGGGTCCCTGACTCTCAGCAGGAGCTCCTTTCAAACTCCTGTTTGCCTCAAGTCACTCTGGAAGGGAGGCAGAGGGGAAGGGCCCCTGGGAACTTTCCGCAGCCCGCAGGGCCCACCTCCCTGGGACCCTGGTTTCCTCCAGTTCAGCAGCCCCGGTCTGGGTGGGGCAGCAGCAGTTGTGCTGGACGGTCACGGCCTGAACGAACACGCGAGCCACCTGGCACAGGCTCACCAGGGGGCGACTGAGCTCTGCGGTCTCCGCCATCCCGTCTTCAAGGCCGAGGGCAGGGACCCGGTCGCGTGAACACCTGGACACCGACACTGGGCTGCACGTCGGTCTCCGCGTCCTGTCCCGGCAGAGCCCCGGCCCCTGTGCGTCCCTAACGGCTAGAATACTGGGAGTGTCTTCCCAAGGAGCGGGCTCTCCGGGACAGGGGCTGGTCACCACGCTTCCAAGCCCCGAATGTCAGCCCTCCTTCCCACGTGCTACTGAGACGGCGGGGGGGCTAGAAATGGATTCACGGGGACCCCCGTGGGTGCGACGCGGCCCTCGCGGCCTCGCGCGGACACGCCGCTGAAGTCGGGAGAGGGAGGCCGCCTCGGGGGCGACAGAAGGCTCCGCGGGGACCGGCGCGCAGGCTCGTCCTACTCCGTTCCCAACGGGCGGCGCGGTTCTGGCGCCTCCCCGGCTTTGGGGCCGCGGACGTCCGACTCCGCGGACAGGAGCTTGAGCGAGCTCCGGGAGACAGTGGAGGACAGGGGGCAGCTTGGCGCGCTACCGTCCACGGGGTCGCAGAGACGCACGACCGAGCAACTGAACTGAACGGGTGTCTCCTCTCGCCCGGCTCGGGGGCGCGCACACGGGAATAACGCGCGGGGGGACGGCCGTCTCCTCCGGGCGGGGCCGTCCGCCTCCGCGCCGCTGATCCCCGCCCTCAGCCGGAGGCCCCCGCCTGCCACAGGCCGAGCCGACCCGGCTCTCCGGCCGGCCCCAAGATGGCCGCCGGCCCCGCCCCCAGAGGGGAGTGGCCGGGCCCCTGGCGGCCAATGGGGGCGCGCGTCTGCCCGCGGCCAATGAGAGGGCAGCGCGGGCGGCACCTGCAGGGGGCGCCCGGGTCAGCAGGAGCTCCTTTCAAACTCCTGTTTGCCTCAAGTCACTCTGGAAGGGAGGCAGAGGGGAAGGGCCCCTGGGAACTTTCCGCAGCCCGCAGGGCCCACCTCCCTGGGACCCTGGTTTCCTCCAGTTCAGCAGCCCCGGTCTGGGTGGGGCAGCAGCAGTTGTGCTGGACGGTCACGGCCTGAACGAACACGCGAGCCACCTGGCACAGGCTCACCAGGGGGCGACTGAGCTCTGCGGTCTCCGCCATCCCGTCTTCAAGGCCGAGGGCAGGGACCCGGTCGCGTGAACACCTGGACACCGACACTGGGCTGCACGTCGGTCTCCGCGTCCTGTCCCGGCAGAGCCCCGGCCCCTGTGCGTCCCTAACGGCTAGAATACTGGGAGTGTCTTCCCAAGGAGCGGGCTCTCCGGGACAGGGGCTGGTCACCACGCTTCCAAGCCCCGAATGTCAGCCCTCCTTCCCACGTGCTACTGAGACGGCGGGGGGGCTAGAAATGGATTCACGGGGACCCCCGTGGGTGCGACGCGGCCCTCGCGGCCTCGCGCGGACACGCCGCTGAAGTCGGGAGAGGGAGGCCGCCTCGGGGGCGACAGAAGGCTCCGCGGGGACCGGCGCGCAGGCTCGTCCTACTCCGTTCCCAACGGGCGGCGCGGTTCTGGCGCCTCCCCGGATTTGGGGCCGCGGACGTCCGACTCCGCGGACAGGAGCTTGAGCGAGCTCCGGGAGACAGTGGAGGACAGGGGGCAGCTTGGCGCGCTACCGTCCACGGGGTCGCAGAGACGCACGACCGAGCAACTGAACTGAACGGGTGTCTCCTCTCGCCCGGCTCGGGGGCGCGCACACGGGAATAACGCGCGGGGGGACGGCCGTCTCCTCCGGGCGGGGCCGTCCGCCTCCGCGCCGCTGATCCCCGCCCTCAGCCGGAGGCCCCCGCCTGCCACAGGCCGAGCCGACCCGGCTCTCCGGCCGGCCCCAAGATGGCCGCCGGCCCCGCCCCCAGAGGGGAGTGGCCGGGCCCCTGGCGGCCAATGGGGGCGCGCGTCTGCCCGCGGCCAATGAGAGGGCAGCGCGGGCGGCACCTCGCGAGCCCGGGCCCCGCGCTCTTTCCGCGACATGTCAGCCTCCCGGGCGCGGGCCGCGGCCCCAGGGCCCGGGATCCGCAGGAGGCCGTGGGCCGAGCTGCTAGGTAGGTGGGCGCGGGGCCCGAAGACCCTTCTCCCGGGGCCTCCTTCGGCCCGTCCTCGCCCCCTCGTCCTGACCCCGGGCCGTCTTCCCGACGTCCGCCCGAGCCGGCCCTCCCGGCAGCCGTCTGTCCACTCCGTCCCACGTGTGGCCACAGGGGCGACCCCAGAAGGCGGGCGCGTCACGATTCACCGCCTCGCCCCGTTCCAGTAGCTTGGATGACAGTAATTGTCCAGCGCACTTCTGCCCGAGTCACTTAACCTCTGAAAGGCTCAGTCCCCAGAAGCTCCTAGACGTTGCTCGGATTTCATGCATTTTCCGCGTGCAGGCCTTCTGTCCAGGCTCCCACGGGGCGGTTACTCCCCTCTTCTTGGGCCCCGCGGGGTGACAGGTCCGGGGTCCTCCTGATCTGGCGTCTGGAGGCGTGCCCCTCTGCTGGGTGTATCTGGATTCGATTAGTTTGTGCGGTTTGGGGCAGGAGCTCCACTGAAGTAACGCTCCCTGGTGTAACGTGTCTCCTTGCCTGAGTTTTCAGGGAGTGCTGTACATTTTTTGAAATTATTTTCTTTCCTAGAGGGAAGGGTCGAGCGGCAGAAACTGAGTCCCGAAGGGGAGCAGAAGGTGAGGGAGTCAGCTGTGCGCCTCCTAAGAAGCCACCTAAACCTGAGTGACCTCGTGCTGGAGGTGAGAGGAAGCTGGCTTTACCTTTGTGTGCACACTTGGGTTGGGGGGTTTTGACCCTCACCAAGGCGTCATCTTCATGAAGAGACCCCTGGCAGGCCTCAGGAGTATCTGGGAGACGCACCCATGTAATGCTGTCCGGGTGAGAAAAGTAATCCGGAGCATTTATCTATTTGGAGGTAGAACAGTCCAGAGAGGAATCGGTAATTCTCAACGGTTTCAGTAAGTTTCATCTTAAAAAAAAATCTTTTGTAACCTCAGATTATTTCGGCCCCCCCGGCCCCCCGGGGGGCCCGGCCCCCCAATGGGGCGCGCGTCTGCCCGCGGCCAATGAGAGGGCAGCGCGGGCGGCACCTCGCGAGCCCGGGCCCCGCGCTCTTTCCGCGACATGTCAGCCTCCCGGGCGCGGGCCGCGGCCCCAGGGCCCGGGATCCGCAGGAGGCCGTGGGCCGAGCTGCTAGGTAGGTGGGCGCGGGGCCCGAAGACCCTTCTCCCGGGGCCTCCTTCGGCCCGTCCTCGCCCCCTCGTCCTGACCCCGGGCCGTCTTCCCGACGTCCGCCCGAGCCGGCCCTCCCGGCAGCCGTCTGTCCACTCCGTCCCACGTGTGGCCACAGGGGCGACCCCAGAAGGCGGGCGCGTCACGATTCACCGCCTCGCCCCGTTCCAGTAGCTTGGATGACAGTAATTGTCCAGCGCACTTCTGCCCGAGTCACTTAACCTCTGAAAGGCTCAGTCCCCAGAAGCTCCTAGACGTTGCTCGGATTTCATGCATTTTCCGCGTGCAGGCCTTCTGTCCAGGCTCCCACGGGGCGGTTACCCCCCTCTTCTTGGGCCCCTGCGGGTGACAGGTCCGGGGTCCTCCTGATCTGGCGTCTGGAGGCGTGCCCCTCTGCTGGGTGTATCTGGATTCGATTAGTTTGTGCGGTTTGGGGCAGGAGCTCCACTGAAGTAACGCTCCCTGGTGTAACGTGTCTCCTTGCCTGAGTTTTCAGGGAGTGCTGTACATTTTTTGAAATTATTTTCTTTCCTAGAGGGAAGGGTCGAGCGGCAGAAACTGAGTCCCGAAGGGGAGCAGAAGGTGAGGGAGTCAGCTGTGCGCCTCCTAAGAAGCCACCTAAACCTGAGTGACCTCGTGCTGGAGGTGAGAGGAAGCTGGCTTTACCTTTGTGTGCACACTTGGGTTGGGGGGTTTTGACCCTCACCAAGGCGTCATCTTCATGAAGAGACCCCTGGCAGGCCTCAGGAGTATCTGGGAGACGCACCCATGTAATGCTGTCCGGGTGAGAAAAGTAATCCGGAGCATTTATCTATTTGGAGGTAGAACAGTCCAGAGAGGAATCCGGTAATTCTCAACGGTTTCAGTAAGTTTCATCTTAAAAAAAAAATTCTTTTTGTAACCTCAGATTATTTCGGAATCACACAATAGGCAGGTGCGGCATACTTTGCTGTCTTCAGGACACAGCTTGAATCTTAGACAGGAGTTCTTGGTGTTTGGTTTCTAGGTAGAAGGTCCTCCCCATGAACAGCTGTGCCTCCGCCGACTGATTGACTGTGATGGTCCTGAGGCCCTCGCTGACCTTTCCAGTTCTTTGATAGGTGAGTTAGAGCTTTGTTTTCTTAACATATTGAGTTATGGCAGAGCTCTATGTAAAGCGACTTTGATGTCCTTCTAACAGGCAGATGTGTACATTCCCCTGGATAAAGGTTTTCTGCTTATATGTGTGGTAACCAATGACGAGGTTTTGTGACTTGCTTGGGGCATGTCTTGAGGCTCTCGTAGTGGCTGTGCATGGGGCTCAGAAGCAGCGGGAACCTAAGTGACCCTTGGGGAGATGGAACATAGACGTGGTCCTCATTTCTGGAAGTGGCAGGAACAGGCCGTGCTGGGTGGGGAGGAGCAGAAGGCAACCGGAGATGCAGGCCGCCCCGGCCACTGGGAATCCAGTTCTGCAGGGAAGAGGTCCGCAGATTTCTTCATTTCCTGGTGGATAAAAATGTTATGCCTACACGATACTGTCATCTCCTAAGTGTGTGACAGCACTTTGTGTAAAAAGAGTGTGCATACCTGAATGACAAATGCTCTACGGGCTCAAATCTAAAATACTTTATTGCTAAAAATGCTAACCATCATCGAAGCCCTCAGAAAGTCATCATCTTTTTTGCTGGCAGAGTTGGCAGCCTCCCTCGGGGTGGAGGCTGCTGAGGGCTGTGGCAGCTGTGGTCACTTCTTAGGACAAGAAAACAGTGAAGTCTGCTGTGTCGTCCTTTCACTGACTGTCTCCCTGGAGCCTGCAAAGCTGGGTGACAGCATTGTACCCACAGCAGAACTTACAAAGTTGGAGTCTGTCTTTTCAAACCCTGCTGCTGCTTCATCAGCAAAGTTTCCATAGTAGTCTAAATCTTTTGTCGCTTCGGCAGTTTTGGCGGCATCTTCCCAGGCAGTGTATTCAGTCTTTAGAAACCATTTTTCTTGGCTCAGACCCAGGAAGCCGCTCCTCATCCTTCAGACTGTATCATGAAGTTGCAGCAAACCAGGCACATCTTCAGGGTCCAGGTTTTTTTTTTTCTTTCCATTTCTGTAATTTATGACAGGCCCAGCACAGCCAAAAATGCAATTAAATTAGGAAAAAAGAGAAGACTCCATGGGCCAGATGGCCTGTTGCATGTCAACCACAGCACACACACGTGTGCTGTGCACACGGCCGTGGGCTCCGGGAGCCTCCCCGACAGTCAGGAGCTGCTTCCACCAGGCTGAAACTGCCTCCTTTTATGTGTCGTATCTCCCTGGTGGCTTCTGCCTTCAGAAGGCTTAAGAAAAGGCATCTAACCCGTCTGCTTCAGTGGCGGACTCCGGTGTGCGTCTCCACGCTCTGTCTCGTCTTTCAGGCTCTGCTCTGCGGGATCGGGCCGCGCGGCTGGGTGTTCCCGCGGCTGTCCTGTCCAGCCAGGCGGTGGCCTCTGGGCTCCTGCGGATCTGCGGGGCCGACGCGGGGCCCCCTCCCAAGGTGCTGCTGACGCCAGAGCAGAGGGTGAGACACCGTTTGGAGGGAGGGGACTGTGCTCGCTGCTGCTGGGCTATTTGGGAACGTCGGACATTTAATACGGGCTCTTCGAAAGGATTTAATCTCTCTTTTCAGAAGAAACTGTCTTCCTTGTTGGAGACCGCTCAGACCTTATTAGCACAGAGCATGTTTTCCCGTCTCTCCTTCTGTCAAGAATTATGGAAAGCACAGGTAAAGTTGAGAGTGGCACCCGGATTCCGGGATTTTCACGCAGTATCCTGTTGATTTCGGTCGAGTCCACAGAAGCCCCAGGTTCTGTTAGGAATTCCAGCAAGCATGTCGTTCATCACAGACACGGGGGTGGAAGCCTTTAGCGAGCGCCCCTGTGGAGGGGGAACAGGACCCACAGTGAGCATGTTGGTCATAGGCTCCCATCATTAGCTGTATGTATGAGAACAGACTATACACAGAAACACTGTGCTCTGCCTTCTTAGGTGGATTATGATGAACAACTTTCCAGGGTAGCAGAGTAAACTAGAAAAACCTAATTTTAAGTTACTCTCATTTTTTTGGCCACCCTGTGTAGCTTGTGGAATCTTAGTTCCCGGAGCAGTAAGTGAACCCAGGCCACAGCAGGGACAGTGCCGAGTCCTAAGCCCTGGACCACCAGGGGATTCTCTTAGTTGATGTTTTTTTGAAAAATTTTGAAATCAGTAGCTTACAGATGTTTAAACAGACTTGACTTTATACTGGAGTATAGCTGACTGACAGGGCTCCCCGGGTGGTGCAGTGGTGAAGAATCTGCCTGCCAAAGCTGGAGACACAGGAACCATGGGTTCTGTCCCTGGGTCAGGAAGATCTCCTGGAAGAGGAAATGGCAACCCACTCCAGTCTTTTTGCCTGGAAAATTCCATGAGAAGAGCAGCCTGGTGGGCTACAGTCCCTGCGGTCACAGGCGGGCACAGCTGAGCGACAGAGCAGCACACACATAGCTGAGTTACAGACTTTTGAAGAGTTGAAAGTTACCACTTAGTTACTATATGGGATCAGTTATGTGTATAGAAAGAGGAAAGAAGAAACCCAACGTGGTGGTGCGCTCATGGCTTTCCCCTACTTTTATCCATGGTTTGTCTAGAGCTCAGGTGACTGTCAGGCTTTGGTATGGCCCTGTACTTGCTGGTAACAGGTGAATCCATGAGATGAATCCACGTGGGTTCTGACGGCCTGGGTGTGTACAGGCAGTAGAGAAGAATGGGCAGAATGTCCGACTGGGTGGGTTAGAAAGGGCTTCCAGGAGGACGCTGCACGGGGAGTGGGGCCTGAGTCAGAATTCCTGGATGAAGAGGAAGGGGTGCGGTGGCCCATGTCAGACGGGGTGCCTTGTCTGAGGAGCTAGGGCATGTCAGTGCTATCGCCAGAGGGCCTCTGTCCTGGAAGCCGGGAGGAGCCTCCGAAGGGTTCTAGAGAGGAGAGGCCAGCGTGGCCAGCTACGTCACGCAGTCTTGTGTTGTCCAGGGGGGATAAAGGCCTGGTGGTGAATTAAGCGAGAGCCTGGGCCCGAACCCAGGATGGTGGTGGGGATGGGGGTGCGGTGGTCACGCAGAGTGTTGGAGGCTTGGTTTTCAAGAAAGCACATGGTTAGGCACACAGGCTGCACATCGTGTAGGAAAATGTGTGGGCAAGGGACTCACAGCTCTGTCACTTCTTTCAGAATTCTCTGCTGCTTGAAGCTGTGTGGCGACTTCATGTGCACAACGTAGTAAGCCTCCCAGAGCTGCTGGAAAGGTAACCAGTGACTAGTTAGCATTAAAGTAAGCAGAACATTTAAAGTAAACATTACAACGTTACGTCACATGAACTTAAATTAATATTACATGATTTAGTTTTATAATCTAGTTGTTGACCAAAAAAGATGAACAGCTTGAGAGCTGCGAGTTCAATTTTATTTGGGGTGAAATGAGGACTGCAGCTTGGAAGGCAGCACCTCAGAGAGCTCTGAGAGACGCTCCAGGGAGGTGGGGGAAAGGAGGTCAGTATATAAGGTTCTGGTGAAGGGGGAGTTCCATAAATATCACTTTACTAGAGGGCTGCTACCCAGGGATTAAATAGTCATTTTACAAAGGGTTTTCAGTTAGTCCCGAGGATCTGATGTCACCATGAAGGGATTTAGTGCTTTTCTAGACATGAGATGCAGGGACTGAGATCTGACTATCCCCCTGTCTGAAGACCGGCCCCACCAGATTCCCTGGAGCACAGAGCGCCTCCCTGCGCCCTGCGCCGCCTCGGGCTGCGGAAGGGCTCCGTCTGCACAGAGGCAGACGGCAGAGGCCCTTGCTATTCAGTCACTGGCAGTGTAACTGGTAAGCGCCAGCTTGTAGTTGGCATGGTTTCGTATGACTCATATATATGTAAAGCCAAACCTTACCTGGAGAAGCAGTTGCTTTATTATTTAAAGAGGATATTTGTTATAATTGAAAACCTCCTGCACAGACTTGGTTTTTTGTCTGTACAATCACTTCATGTCCCGTCAATTCATGTCAGATGGGCAAACAATGAGAACAGTGGCAGACTTTTATTTTCTTGGGCTCCAAAATCCCTGCAGATGGTAACTGCAGCCATGAAACTAAAACATGCTTGCTCCTTGGAAGAAAAGCTATAAAAAACTTAGACAGCGTATTCAGAAGTGGAGACATCACTTCGCTAACAGAAGTCTGTATAGTCAAAGCTATGGTTTTCCCAGTAGTCATGTATGGAGGTTAGAGTTGGACCATAAAGAAGGCTGAGCGCTGAAAAATTGATGCCTTTGAACTGTGGTGTTGGAGAGACTCCTGAGAGTCCCTTGGAATGAAAGGAGATCGAACTCGTCAGTCCTAAAGGAAATAAGTCCTGAGTATTCACTGGAAGGACTGATGCTGTAGCTGAAGCTCCAGTACTTGGCCACCTGATGTGAAGAGACGACTCATTGGAAAAGGCCCTGGAAGGGGGCTGTATGAAAGGAACAGGCCCATAAAGTTAGGAGAGACAAGAGGAGGAAGACCTGGGGGTGGAAGGCCTGAAGGCTGGATGCATAGTCTGTCTGGCCAACTCTCCAGACGTGAAAAGCATCAGCCTCCTTAGCGGTTGGCCTTCCCTGCTCTCGGCAGCCTTCGGGTCCACAGGATGCTGGAGGTTTCAGAGTTTATTTCCGGTTCAGGAGACACACAGTGTCTAGTCTGGGGGACTGTCAGGCACAGTGGGAAATACCATTTTGGAGTCAGCGGTTTTGTGCCGTATGAGTTGCATCTAGAAGTTATAAAAGATTGGTCAGTTTGCCTACGTGAAAACCGTATCTCCTAACATACGCACCTAATGTCAGAGTGCCAGATATATGAAGCAAAACCTGACAGACATGAAGAGAGAGATGGACTTTGAACTGTAAGAGTCGGAGCCTTCAGTAATGGGTTGATCCGCTCGTCAGGCTGACAGTGACTGCAGAGGTTCCCACCCCCAACCCCACCCAGTGGCAGCAGCACCCTTGCTCACAAGCATGGAGCTCTCTGCAGGAGAGGCCACGTTGTTCAGGCCCGAAGTGAGTGGGAATAAGTTTAGAGGAGTGGAATCCATATAAGCATCTTCTCAAATCACAAAGGAGCTGAACAGAATCCACAGAAGACAGCTTGGGGAATCCACAGTATTTGGGAAGTAAGCCACATGGTTTTATTTATTTATTTCCAAAATCATAAGTTTTTTTATTTTGCTTTTTGGATTTTACAGTGTTGTTGTTTATAGATATGTATAATTCCATATTAGTCATATGTATATCCCATTCTCCCCATCCACATGCTTTTAAATAATCAATGGATTAGTGAGAAAAAAATCACAAGCGAAACTAGAAAATAGCTTAAGACAAAGGAAATGCAGACAACCGTACTGACATGTGCGGGGTGCTGCTAATGTAGTGCTTAGAGGGACATTTACAGCTGCAAAAGCCTATATTAGAGCAGAGAATGACCTCTGACCTTAAGAAACTAGAGAGAGAAAAGCAAACCAAACCCAGAGCAAGCAGGAGGGAAGGAAATGATAACCATTAGAGCAGAAATCAATGAAGTGAGAAACAGAATCAATGAAGAAAAGTCTTTGAAAAGGTTGGAAAAATCAATAAGCTTTTAGCTAGACTTACCAAGAGAAAAAGACAGAAACGGTCAAAATCAGGATGGGAGGGGATTATCACCACTGAGCACACAGAAATTAAAAGCACTGTAGGATGATACGGTGAATAATTTTAGGCTAATAAATTAGAAAACAGATGAAATGGATGAATTTCCAGAAAGATACAAAAGATTGCACTGAATAGACCTGTAACAGGAGAAGAAACACAGTCACTCTTGAATAATACAGAGGCTTCCCACAAGGAAAATCTCAGGCCCTGACTTCCCTCGGGAACTCTGCCAAGCATTTAAAGAGGAAATGCACTATCCCTTCATAAATTCTTTCAGAAAATAAAGAAGATGAAACTCTTCCCACCTTAGTGCATGAGGCCCATAGTATCCTGAAGTGAAAGCTGGACAGAGATAATCATAAGAAACTACTGACCAGTGTCTCTAATGAATATAGATGCAAAAAATCTCAGCAAAAAAATCTCTTGTAGGCTGGATCCAGCAACATTTAAAAAAGACAAAAAGATCTCCATCATAATAATGATTTATTCTCAAATTGCAAGAGTGGTTTAACATCTGAAAGTTAGATTAAAGTATATATTAATAGTATAAAGGACATGAGTAATCATATTAATAGAAGCAGAAAGCAGTTGATAAAGTCTGATATTGTTTCGTGATAGAAATTCAGCAAGCCAGGAGTAGAGGGAACCTGTCAACCTGATAAAAGTCATCTGAGAAACACCCACGGCTCACGTCATCATCATCCGGAGACTGCAGGCTGTACGGTCAGAAACATCCTGAACACGTCGGCTCCGTATCAGCAGAGTTTCTGGCCAGGGAGGAGGGTAAAGGGGACAAAGGGCATCGAGACAGACTGGAATGGGAGAACTGGAACTGTCTTCAGACGACATGATCTTGCACAGAGAAAATCCCGAGATCTCCACACGCAAAGCTCTGGAGCAAACAAGTGAGTTCTGTGTGGTCTCAGGGTATAAAAAACACATGACCTGAAGGTGGAACTAAGAAATACTTTCACGTAATAGTGCATCAAAAAGAAAAAATTAGGGATAAAGTTAAAGAACAAGGCTAGTGCACTGAGAGCCATAAGGCATCACTGACAGCGGTGAGAGCTAAAGAGACGCTCCAGGCTGGTGGCTCGGAGGACACAGCACCGTCAGGGTGGCCCTGCCGTCGGGCTCAGCTGGCTTCTCTGGACAGTGACAAGCTTGTCCTGAGGTTGACATGAAAGTGCAAGGGACCATCGGTCGCCAAAATGCGTTCAGACAGAGGGACACACTGGAGGGCCACACGTCCTGTCCTGACTGACTCACTGCCTGTCTGCCCAGCTGCTGTGCGGCCTGGGGGTCTCAGTTCTCCGACCAGGGATGGAACGTGCGGCCCTGCAGAGGCAGCGCGGAGCCCCAGCCGCTGCAGCACCAGTGCAAGACAGTGACGACCACGACGGTGGGGTCCTGGCACGTGGGTCGGGGACCACTGGACATGCACATGCAGAAGGACGGAGCCGGACCCCTGCCTCCACCACACACGGCAGCCAGCTCGGCGCACGCGAGAGCCGAACATCAGGGCTGAAACTACAGGCCTCCCGGAAAAAGAGCTAAGAGCAGATGGTCATGACGGGTCAGGCAGGGGCTTCTCAGGCACGACATCTGCCGCGCACGCAACAAGAGAAAAAAGTAGATCATTTAGGCTTCATCAAATTCTAACAGTTTATAATGTGGCGGCCTTTCCAAGACAATGGAACGACAACACACAGAAAAACTGTTTACAGATTAGATAGCGAATTCCTGTACTTCAACAATAAGAGGAATAATCCAATTATAACACAGATGAAGGGTTTCAGTAGACATTTCTTTAAAGAAGATCTGCGAGGACTTCTCCGGTGGTCCAGTGGCTAAGACTGTGTGCTCTTAGTGCAGGTGGCCCAGGTTCAATCCCTTGTCAGGGAACTAGATCTCACATGCTACAACCAAGAGTTTGCATTGCTACAACTAAGATCTGGTACAGCCGAATAAATAAAAATAAATTCAAAAAGAAAATCTTCCAATAGCCAAGCACGTGAAAAAATGCTCACCATCATCAGTCATCAGGGAAACAGACCTGACAGAAGCTCCTGGACCCCTGAGACGCCCCCAGACCAGGACTGCTCTGCCAGGTGCTGCCTTGTTGACGTCTAGAGCCCATGGTTAATCCTCTCATTACTTCCTTGTTACTGAGATTTTTCTTTTCCCAACAACAGTAAGCTCCTCCAAATACATAAACTGTGTAGAAATAGTGATGCTGCTTACCCGGCTGGCTCCGTGGTGACGGGAGTGGAAGGCTGAGCAGTGCCAGCCTGCCGCCGGGCCTTGGCTCTCTGGTGGACTGAGCAGGACAAACTGGAGCACTGTGCTTGTGCCCGCAGCCGCGCCGACGCCCAGGCCGCCGTGGCCTGGCTGTGCGGGAGCCTGGACCTGCTGTGTGAGCAGACGGAGGCGCCCTGTCCACACGCCGACGTCGCCAGGGCTGTGCTTGCAGGTGAGGCGTGGCGCGGGCGGGTCTGGACAGGCGGGGCTGCTTCCGCACCGATGGTCAGAGAAGCAGCGGGACGCGGGGCGTGGCAGCCTGACAGGACGTCAGCGTGGTCTCACCTGTCCTCGAGGGCGTGCGCCGACTGCATCGCGTGGCAGCTGGCGTGGCAGCCTGCGGGGCTAGGCGGGCTCCTGTGCGGAGGACGGGCACACGGTGACCTGCTGAGCACAGAGGCAGTGGCTCCAGGGAGGAGCCGTCCTCCCGCCCAGGTGCAGAGGGGCCAGGAGGGGGCAGGCGGCAGGCTCCTTGTGCTCGTGTGGCGGCCATGCCTCCCTGCCACTCAGCTCCGAGTAGTGATTTTAGAAGATTCCCTGGAAACGCCAAGTGGGACCTTGGGCAGGAAGCCCAGCTCCTCTGACTGGGGATCTGGGTGAGCAGTGCACCCCGGTCTGGTCCTTCCGTCAGACGCCTGGCCCCTGCGGCGCTTGGGTCAGCAGGCCTGCTGTCACCCATCCTCCCTGAGGCACCTGCCTACAACTAAGTGGAACCCTTGACGAGAGGGGTTCCCCACCGGGGACTGTGCAGTTTTCCTTCTCAGAAGGAGCGTTCCCTCCTCTAAAGCTTTCCTGCTGATGTGAATTATCCTATAATCTGGTCCCAGATGAAGTTTAACCCGAAATCTGACAGAATCTGTTTAATCTCAATCCCTTGGTTGTAAACTTGGCAGAAGGTCCAAATCCATCTCCTACCCCATGCCCCACAGTTTAATGCTTTTGGGCCCTAGAACCAACCTCCTATGGTTAACACTGAAGGAAAAGGCCACAGGAAACCCTCTTGATACTTAAGTGAGAAGATCCTTCATACAAAACTGACTGGTTGTTTCCCTTTCAGGTGGAGTGCTGCTCAGGGAAGGCTGTGCTTGGCTGGGGCTTGGGGGTGTGGCTGGTGGGCCCGGGGTCTGGCCGGTGTCCTTCCAGCTCCACCTAGGCCCTGCCTTCCCGGCCCCTCTGAAGCAGGCGGTCTGTCCAGAGGCTGCCGTACATGCAAATGCTTTGCTCTCGTGCTTTTCAGATCTTGTACAGATGTTTGTCCTGAGGGGATTCCAGACCAGCGAGGCTGTGAGGGGAGACAGGGCGCTGGCGCAGATGCCCCAGGTGGGTGACAGGCATGTGGAGCAGGCCTCTGGGCAGGGGCGCAGGACGAGGGGCCCGGGCGTGCAGTGTCTGGGCGCATGGTGCGGTTGGTCGGCTCTGTATGGGGCCTCCCTGCATCCCGCTGTGAGGGCGTGGGCCTGGGTGGTGGTCTCCCCGACCACGTCTCTGGGTTCTGAAGCTTCCAGACCCTGGGCCTGGGGGCATCTGGAGACGGGGTCTGGGGTGCAGCAGGTCTGCTCACACATGGGTGACCGCAGCCTTCTGTCTCCACAGATCGCCACTGCTGTTCTTAAGCGGATGCTGGCCTGTGAGTGGCCCCGTGGGCCGGGCTGTGGGGGTTCCTGGGGCTGCCCGCTCCCCAGCGCAGCCATGCTCGCGGCTCAGGGAGGCCCTCGGGTGGCTGTGAGGGGGATAAACTCGCCAGCTTCCTCCAGTCTCCTCTGCTGCCCCCTGTGGTGGCCTCACGCCTGGCCTCCGAGCGGCAGTGGGAGCAGCCGAGTGGGGTGGGAGGAAACCGCTCTGCCTGCGTATTCGGAGGCATTTTCAGAGCTTGAGTCTGGTGCCGTGAGACGCACGGGAGCTCACGGGGCTTGTGGGTCAGGAGCTCGAGACTGAACTTGCCCAGAAGCACCTGCTCAAGGCAGTTCCCGACAGATGGGGACAGCGTGACACTGATACCTGCTTTCTGCCTCAGCTGCTCTTGACGCTGTGGCGGTCGGGCTGCCGGAGGGGTCCCCAGCACACACGGCAGTGAGCAGCTGGTGAGTTCCTGGGCTGTCGGCTGCATGTCCCCGGTGTGCTGTCCCTCCTGAAGGCTCTGTGATCCTTTGCCATCATGGTGACACCTGCTAGGAACCCTCTGAACACTGGGTCCTTCCTGTGGGGACCGTGTCCCTGAGAGTGTCAGGGGCAGGCCTGGTCCTCAGGTCCCAGGCAGGGAGATGTCCCCCTGCCCAGACGCCCCAGAGGGACCTCCATGTGCTTCTGTGGCTGCGCGCTCCTCACGCCTGAGTACCGAAACTGCTTCGGGGACTGTGGCGCTCTTTCCACTTCGCAGTCTCCTTGCTCCTCAGGCCACGATGACGTCCGTCGTCCTCAGCCTGGCGTGTGGCTCAGCCCTTGCTAATGAGCCGCGGGACGCGGCTCTGTTGTTCGTCTGCGCTGACCCTGCCTGACCTCAGCCTCACAGTTTAGAGTCAGTGCTGACATGTGCAGGGAACGCAGAGGCCCTCCTCATCCGGGGGCCCAGCCACGCCTCCCACCGGAGCCTCCGCGCTGCACGCGGGAGGCGGGCAGGTTGTGTGGCAGCTGGGCCCCTGGGCCTCTCCCAGCATGTAGGTGACTCTCCGTGCCCTCTTCTTCCCTTGGCTCCAGGGACGTGGGTGCAGCTGAGCGCCTCGTGGGCCGGTGGGCCTGCTCCTCGTGTGAGGGGCCGCTGCCAGTGGTGGACCGGCGGGTTCCCTTCCCTGACACTGGGCCTGCGTCTGCAGGTTCGGCGTGTTCGGTGGACCCACGTGCCGAAATGTAATCTCAACAGAGACTCTGAAGAGGTGGTTCTGTCACACTCTGACCCAGATCCTCACCCACAGGCCTGTGCTGAAAGGTGGGTCCTGGCATCCCGGATGCCCGCCTCAGTGGGGGCTCGGGCCCTGGTTTTAACACTGGAGGGGCAGTCATCTGTCTAAACGTCTCCTTGTGAGAGCAACGCTTTTCCATAAAGAAAACTGCCACAGCAGCACAAGTCTTTACCGGGAAGCCCCTCTGGTCGTTCTAGGGAGGTTTTCCAGCAGTGCTCGTCCTGTGAGTTCCAGGGTTCTGTCTCTGTGCTCAGGTCCTCATTTCCTGTGGGCGCATGGCTTCCTGAAAGGTGTCCAGCACCCAAGCGATCTATATGGGCGAACACTGGCGTCCACGTCCACCTGCCTAAGTGTAGAGTGGACCAGGGTGGGTAACTGACACAGCTCTGTGGTGACTGCTGATGTGTCATTCTGTGTGTTTCCTCCCAAATGAAGTTTCCGATGCCGTTCAGATGCAGAGAGAGTGGAGCTTTGCCAGGAGCCCCCCTCTGCTCAGCAGCCTGTACCGCAGGGTGAGTGGTCGTGGTGGGGTCCCGGGAGATACACCACAGCCGTGGCCGTTCACAGCAGGACCCCTCTCTGGGTCCACGACTGAACCTGTTACTTGCGCAGAGCAGCTTATTCTCTGATGAGAAGCCCCTCCGGCCGGTGCTGGCTGCGGGGCCTCTGAGGGCAGGTGTCTTGAGTCCCTGCTGTGTCTGGTGTGGAGCAGGAGGAGGTGAGGGTCCAGCTCTGACTCTCTGCTTTCAGCTCTTCGCGATCCTGAGCCCAGAAGAGCTGGTGGCCCACTTACAAGAAGTTCTGGGGACGCAGGAGGTGAACTGGCGGCATGTGCTGTCCTGCGTGTCCACGCTGGTGATCTGCCTCCCGGATGCACAGCAGCTGGTTAACGGTGTGTGGGATGAGAGCTCTGGCCTATTCTCAGCATTTGCATGTGATTCGTGGACCAGGGTCTGTGGGTAAGCCTGTTGTCGAATACCACGTCCAGCGCAGTGAAAATGAAGACCTTCCCGCCTGCTCAGCAGGTACCCTGCCTTCTGCCATCCACCTGCTCTTGTACCTGATGCCAGACTGCCCGTTGACTGCCCCCAGGCTTGGGTATCAGTGTGGGGCGGGTGGACAGTCCTCCCTGAACCCCTGGCCCGTCCACAGCTGTCGGTAATTCTTACCTAGGCTGGGTGACCCATCTGCTGGCCCGTGCGTTCGAGAGCTGGGACCTGGACAGCCTGGTCCTGGCGTTCCTGGTTGTGCGGCAGGCCGCGCAGGAGGGCCCGGCTGTCTTCCCCTCCTATGCCGCCTGGTTCCAGGTGAGGCTCCTGGGCTCCCACCCGGCGGGTACTTGCAGGGGTGGTTGACTGCCAAGACGATGGAGCCTCCCACCCCGAGTGCAGCCTGGCAGGACAGGGTGAGACCCAGCATGTCTGCTTCTCTGCACCCTGTGCTGCTCTGCGGTGGGCTTCCCGTCCGTGGTCGGGGAGGCAGGGAACCCGTCGCGCTGCTCTGCTTCCCGCCAGGCGCAAGTGTTTGCTGCTCCTCCCAGGCTGCCGGGCCAGGCTGGGCACGTGTGGATCTGGGGTTACAAGCCCTGTTCTCTGTATTGGCTTGGGTGGCAGAGCCCTTGTCTCCTTGGAGACCCCAGCCCTCCGAGTCCAGCAGACACTGCGCCTGGCTCTGCCCAGCAGGCCTGTCAGGACAGCGGGCATGGTCCTTTCACTGACTGGACACCTCCCGCCCCATGTGTGCCCCGGCTCTGCACAGCAGGCCAGGGGCTCCTGCTGGCCACACGTGGGCTCCGCGGCCGTGCCCATGGTCCCAGCACTGAGGACATACCTGGGGTGCACCCAGCACTCCGGCCATGTGTCCCGCGTGTTCCGTCTGGTGACTCTGCCATCTGTCCGGCCGTCTTCAGGTGTGCTCAGAGTAACTGGGCCGTGCTCTGCCGCGGGCGTCACCATGTGGTGGCGGGCAGGCCTCGCTGGGGAAGGTGCATGCTCTCTGCAGGCTCATCCAGACAGCTCAGGGCTGACTCCTCTGAACCTTGCTGCCCCAGGTGCCTCTGGGCTCCCCGAGTGCTCTGAGTGTCCACTTAACTTTCCTGCTGGGACTGAAGCCTAGCTAGAGGCCTGCCCGCCGTGGCTGCCTACCCGGCAGGGCTTTCGTCCACCTGGCTGAGCTCGGCGTTGGGAGTGGCATGAGCGTGTCTGCAGACAGGGCTCTAACCAGCCCGCCACTAAGGTTCACAGAAAGACACCATATTTACCATCTTCTACAGGAATGTAGTCTTTATAAATTTTAAACATCTTGTAAAAATAAGAAAGATTACTTTTGACTACACGGAGTCTTCCTTGCTGCATGGGTTCTCTCTAGTTGCAGCCAGCCGAGGTTACTCTAGTTGTGTGAGGGCTTCTCGTGGCAATGGCTTCTCTTTTCATGGAGCGTGGGCTCTAGGGCACATGGGCTTAGTTGCCCCACAGCATGTGGAATCTTCCTGGACCAGGGATGGAACCCGTGTCCCTTGTAATCACAGGTGTATTCTTAACCAGGGAGATCCTACAGGACTGCATTTTAAATTTTTCAAATAAATTCTCAGTCCATCTGTTTCGCTGGGGCATAACCATGGCATCTTGAAGACGAACAAGCTAAAATGGCTCAGCTTCTGTCTTCCTGCTGTTCCTGAGGCTGGGACGCAGCCACGGCCCCTGTGCGGCAGGGCCTCCTGTCTCCCGCAGTCTCACTGCCGGCCCCTCCTCCCCAGGCCACCTTTGGCAGCACCAGGGGCGTCCACAGCTGCAGCAAGAAGGCACTGCTCTTCCTCTTCAAGTTCCTGTCGGACCTCGTGCCCTTCGAGGCCCCCCGGTACCTGCAGGTGAGAAGCCAGCTGCACGTTCTGCTCAGTCCTTGGTCCCGGGGCTCCCCCTGGGCACTGCGGCGGGTGACAGTCACACGACATGTCACATGGTGGGGACACCACCCTGGGGTATCAGGGTGCACCCAAGGAAGGCAGATTTCTTACTGTGAGCAAGGAGAAACCGGCACGTGTGGTGCTGGGAGCTGGCGTGAGCAGGGCGTCTGTGCGCCTGCCAGAGGGGCCCCAGCACAGACGGCGAGGCGGGCGAGGGTCCTGGGCCCAGTGCTGGGCGTCTCGGATGATCTCCTGGTGCACTGACCGAGAAGGTGGGGGAATATGCACCCTGGGGGCATGGCCGTTACTTCCTGGAGTGGAAGGCTGGAGGCTCAGTTCACACTTTTTCACCAAAAGCACCCGGCCGTGGGCTTGCTCCTGTAATGAAATGCCTGTACCCAGCACTCGCCTTCAGGGCAGGGCACTTGGAAAATGAACCTCACCTTCTTGTTTCATTACGAGGTGTGGATTTCAGTTCAAAGAGTCCACACAATGTGATGCAGGAAACGAGTGAGCCTGTGCCCTCGGAGTCCCAGCCTCCGCTCCCGGCCCCGCCGCCTCCCTCCGTGGGGGCTCGCTCTGTGATCAGACCCTCCCCGCCCTCGCTCCTGGTCCGGGGCCCTGTATGCCCCACGTCCAGCTCTGTGGTCTTTGGTGGATTCTTGGACTCTGCTGTGGTCAGTGTGAGTGACTCCCCCAGAAAGCTGGGGCAGCCGAGGATCTGACGGACACCCTGCCCTCTGCCCACAGGTGCACGTCCTCCACCCTCCCCTGGTCCCCAGCAAGTACCGTGCCCTCCTCACCGACTACGTGGCGCTGGCCAGGACACGCCTAGCTGACCTCAAGGCAGGTCTTGCCTGCCCCTCTCTTCCCCCGGAGCCCAGTGCCCCTCGGGGTCCTCACCGGCACCCACCTCTCTGCAGGTTTCTATAGAGAACATGGGGCTCTACGAGGACTTGTCTTCCGCTGGAGATGTCACACAGGTAAGGTCCCCATGCTGGTACCTGCACGTCAGAGCCTCTTCCGTCCGGGTGCCCCCGTGTGTGTCAGCTGGGGTGAGCCGTCTCCCAGCGTCTGTTCACAGCAGCAGCAAGGGCCCCCACGTGCAGCGATGCTTCTTCCGGGGGTCCCCGTCATGTGGTTTCACGGACAAAGTGGCCAAAAATCACCCGGGGAAAGGCACGGTCGTATTTTTCTAGGAACTACAGAAAAAAGCGTTAACTGTGTAGACGTGTGTCACGTGGGCACATGGGCTGTATGTTCTTTCCTGACTCTCTCCCCTCAAAGTGGTGAGTCTCTTAGGAACCTCTGGAGGTGCTTTTGTATTGTCAGGTGAAAGGTCGAAAATGTGTAAAGCAGTGTCCAGTTTCAGATTTTATTGCTGTTCACAAGCTGTCATTTCATAATTTTTTTAAACGTCACACATTAGGTCTCTGTACCTTCCCACCTGAAAATCTTGCATTGGGATCTGTGTCGCTCCTAGAAGGACAGCAGAAAGTGGGTCTAGGGAGACCCTGGGGCCAGCAAGGTGGGGCAGCTCCCACACGCACTGAGCTCGCAGAGGCGGGGCAGCCGTCCGTCCTCACTGGCGGCTTTGCTGGCATCGGGGCTGGCCTGCCTGCCCTGCTCTGTCGGGCCTCTCGCCCGACCGCAGAAAGGAGGCCCCGCTCCGCTCTTGCCTTTTAAGTGTCCTGTTCCTGTCCATCCAGCCCCAGAGCCAAGCGTCCCAGGACGTCGAGAAGGCAGTCGTGGTGTTTGAGCACACGGGGAGGATTCCCGGCGCCGTCCTGGAGGCCAGGTGGGTCGCGCACGGGCAGGCCTCGCGGCAGCCCCAGTCAGGGCCCCAGTGAGGGTGTGCTGCCGCGACAGGCGTGCGCTTCAGGAGAGCCGTTCAGAGGGACCGGGATAGGCCCTCCCTTGAGCCACAGTGTTTGCTCTTGTTCACGCTTCAGTGATGACCGTACGAGTCCAGTGCAGGAAGCTGAACAGCAAAATTTTGTAGACTTAGCTGTGACCCCAAAACATGAAATCTGGCTGCTCCCAGTGCGGGAAAGCTTCCCGAAGGCTTTGCCTCTGAGGAACGTGCATGGCCTCCAGCGCCCACGGTCACCCTGCTGACCGCAGATGAGCCCAGCTTCCAACATTGCCCAGGTTCTCCGGGCAGAGGCGGTCACCGGCACAGAGTTCTGCTGGTGTGAAGGGCCCAGATGTGACGGCATGACACAGTGCCACAGCTGGGAGATGCCGCCCTGCACGGCCCACACCGAGACCTTCAGGGGCGGCCCCGGCTGTGGACGGTCGCTGCCTTCGCTGCAGGTCCTGCTGGGGGCTGCGCTGAGCCTGGCCTTCTCTGTTGCAGCATATTCCGGAGGTCCTACTACCTGTCCCACTTCCTCCCTGCACTGCTCACACCGCGAGTGGTCAGTAACTGTCTCCGTGAACCTGGGACTGGGTCGGCAGCGCCCAGGGCTCCTGTCTGCGTCTCACGGAGTCTGTCTTTCCTCTCAGCTCCCGAGAGCCCCTGATTCGCGCGCGGCTCTTATCGAGTCCCTGAGGAGGTACGCACGGGCAGCGCGGCGGGGCACAAGCAGTGCAGAGCGCTGTGTGGTGCTCTGGCCAAAGTTGGCGTAAAATTAGTTGTTAAAATGTTAAAAGAAGGGCTTCCCTGGTGGTCCAGTGGGTAAGGAGACCGCCTTGCAGTGCAAGGGGCGCCGGTTCGATCCCCGGCGTGGAAGATCCCACGTGCCGCGGACCGGCTGGACCGATGTGTCCAATCACCGAGCCCAAGCTCTAGAGCACATGCGCCCAGAGCTGGTGCTCTGTAGCGAGAGAGGCCACTGCGATGGGAGGCCCACACAGGCCGAAGAACAAATATGGATGAAAATAAATAAATGAAAGACCAATAAAAGAGGCCAAATTTTTAAAAAAATAACACAAAGTAATATAAGTTCCCTTTTAAAATTTAGGAATTGCCAAAACTTGACGGAAAGAAGTGAAAATCATGTCTAAGCTCACTACCCAACAAAAATCACCACTGGCAGGTGTTTCCATAGCACATATGCAGTAGGGTCATGCGATGTGGTGGTGTATAATTTGTTTATATGTCATATAGCTTATTGCATATTTTTATTTTATGATAGTTTCTGGGATTGTAAGCTTGAGAATCAGTTTGAATAGTAGTGGACTGCTTTACTGTTTCCTTCTGATCCAGAGCAGATAAAATTCCCCCAGCTCTGTACTCCACCTGACCTGCTCCGTAACGGCTGAATCAGTTCTGCTGGTGTGAAGGGCCCAGATGTGACGGCATGACACAGTGCCACAGCTGGGAGATGCCGCCCTGCACGGCCCACACCGAGACCTTCAGGGGCGGCCCCGGCTGTGGACGGTCGCTGCCTTCGCTGCAGGTCCTGCTGGGGGCTGCGCTGAGCCTGGCCTTCTCTGTTGCAGCATATTCCGGAGGTCCTACTACCTGTCCCACTTCCTCCCTGCACTGCTCACACCGCGAGTGGTCAGTAACTGTCTCCGTGAACCTGGGACTGGGTCGGCAGCGCCCAGGGCTCCTGTCTGCGTCTCACGGAGTCTGTCTTTCCTCTCAGCTCCCGAGAGCCCCTGATTCGCGCGCGGCTCTTATCGAGTCCCTGAGGAGGTACGCACGGGCAGCGCGGCGGGGCACAAGCAGTGCAGAGCGCTGTGTGGTGCTCTGGCCAAAGTTGGCGTAAAATTAGTTGTTAAAATGTTAAAAGAAGGGCTTCCCTGGTGGTCCAGTGGGTAAGGAGACCGCCTTGCAGTGCAAGGGGCGCCGGTTCGATCCCCGGCGTGGAAGATCCCACGTGCCGCGGACCGGCTGGACCGATGTGTCCAATCACCGAGCCCAAGCTCTAGAGCACATGCGCCCAGAGCTGGTGCTCTGTAGCGAGAGAGGCCACTGCGATGGGAGGCCCACACAGGCCGAAGAACAAATATGGATGAAAATAAATAAATGAAAGACCAATAAAAGAGGCCAAAATTAAAAAAAAAAATAACACAAAGTAATATAAGTTCCCTTTTAAAATTTAGGAATTGCCAAAACTTGACGGAAAGAAGTGAAAATCATGTCTAAGCTCACTACCCAACAAAAATCACCACTGGCAGGTGTTTCCATAGCACATATGCAGTAGGGTCATGCGATGTGGTGGTGTATAATTTGTTTATATGTCATATAGCTTATTGCATATTTTTATTTTATGATAGTTTCTGGGATTGTAAGCTTGAGAATCAGTTTGAATAGTAGTGGACTGCTTTACTGTTTCCTTCTGATCCAGAGCAGATAAAATTCCCCCAGCTCTGTACTCCACCTACCGCCAAGCCTGCTCCACGGCTGGACAGAAGCGGCCGGAAGGTGAGGTCCTCAGACGCGCCTGTCTCCGCTGCCCGAATCGCGAGCCGTGTCGGTGGCACCGGGTCCCTCTGGTCTGGGTACGTCGTGCTGGGTCTGGTCGGAGCTGTGGCTTCAGAGACTGACTGGCTTCAGCCCCGGCACAGCTTGTGACATCAGGAGGGCAGCCTGTGACACCGACCCTCTCAGGTCTCGGCTGGGAAGCGCCTGCCACATACTTCCTGAAGGACGCAGTACCAAGTCCACGTGACCATTTATCCTCTTTGTGTTCCCTGCCGTGATGTGGTTTCTGTTTGTCCTGCAGTAAAAAAACCAATATTGCGATGTTGCTTAAAAGTTTGAGAAACAGCGTCTAAAGCACCATCTGTCCATGATTCTCCCCAGCCCTGCTGCTAGCCTCCCCCGACGTGTTTGGTTTTTTCGTTATGTATGTGCATTTTAGGCTTGTAGTGATGACGTGTACAGCACCGTGGTTTTATCTAAGCTTGCATGTGCTTCCTGTCTGGTCCAGCTGTGAAAAATAACCTCCTGTCTCTCAGATGCAGCCTGCAGAGGGGAGGTGGAGCCCAGCTGTGCAGAGGAGCCACTGGACCTGCTCACGGCTGCCCTGCGGGAGCTCAGGGCCTCCATGATGGATCCCGCCCGGCACGATGGTGAGGACACAGCTGTGGGTGAGCGCGTCTGCAGTGGGTGTGTGTCAGTGGCAGGCACGTCCCGTGTGCTCGGAGCTCATCGTCCCTTGGCGACAGGAGGCAGTGTGTTCCCTGCAGCTCAGCGTCTGTCACAAAGGCTGGCTGCAGCCTGGTGGGTGTGGAGGTGCGGCCTTGTTTCTGACTCTCAGCCTGTCAGCGCCTGTGGGGCAGGTGATGTAGAGGAAGCTACTTGCCGGTCTGTGAGTAGGTTTCTTTCTGACCTTCTCTGCCTGGTAGCTGCCGTCCTCAGCACTGGACCTCTGCGCCTGGACTGTCTCCTGTGAGGGCCTGGAGGACCAGCCTGCACAATTCAGAGCACACAGTGATCACAGAATGCTCAGTTTCAACAGCTTTAGATTTTTGTCATGCTAAATGCAGAAACTAAAAAAAGCCATGTTTTTAACTGTGCAGGGCCATTCAGTATATGCAGATTACTTTCCATAAATATACTGGAAAAATTTTGGAAGTAAACGACAATTTGAACAACCTTGCAGGTAAACAGCGTAGCCTAGAAATACTAAAAAAGATTAGGTCTGTTGTGAATGCATAAAATATATGCAGATTCACACGACTGCAGGGAACGTGGAAGCTGGTGAGGAGTCACGACGGGCGGGCAGAAGGGACCCGGCCTGCACAGCTCCTGCCCCGCAAGGCCGAGCCCCTGCAGCTGCGCTCACCCTGTGGGCCTGCATCCTGCCCCTCGTGGCCAGCATGGCCCTTCACACGCTGCCCCTGCAGCCACGGGCCTCCGACGCTGAGGCTGCAGCGGGGGCCGCAGCGGGTGTCAGGGTGTGCAGAGATGGGGGCGGTGCAGACACAGTGGAGCTGGGGACACCCTTGCTCATGGTGGTCCCTGCCTCGCAGTGCTGTCGGCTCAGGTGGCTGTGGTCTCCGAGAGGCTCTGCTCCGCTCTGGGCCTCGGGGAGGACGACAGCGGCGGCAGGGAGGCCCCCGTGCAGCTCAGCATCCAGGCCCCCGAGCTGCAGCCGCAGGAGCAGAAGGTGAGTGCGGGGCACCGAGCGTGAGTGGGTCGGGGGCTTGAGCTGTCGGTGTCTGTGCAGACCCTGCATCTGAGAGGAAGCTGTGGGCAGGTCTGGGACATGCCCCCTGATGCCCCTGCTGGTGCCTCCGAGGGTCTGGGGCCTCTCCAGACACCAGCCGGTCTTGCAGTCTCACTGGCTCAGCTGTGCCTCTTGGGTGTAAACGCTCTGACGAAACCCCTCTCCTCAGATCGTGGACCTCCTGTTGACGTCATTCTGTCAGAACCTCATGGTGGCCTCCAGCGTTGCCCCACCGGACAGGTAGAGGCTTGGCAGTCTCAGCGGGTGGTGTGGCGCTGGCCTGGGGGCAGCCTGATGTCCTGAGGAGTGGCCGTCGGTCCTGGTCCAGCTCTGAGCCATGGACTGCCCCCAATTTCCCACGGCACCGGGGGAGGGCCGGGACAGCTGGGGGCTGACATCCCGGCAGGGACGTGGCCGAGGCAGCACTGCAGCAGGTGAGCCTGCTGTCTGGGGAGCAGCCTGGTTCTTTCCTGGCCTGCAGTGCCCGCCTGCTCATCTTTGGGCTCTGGGAGGGCCGGGCCTGGCCACTGCCCTTTTCTCTGGCTGTCCCCATAGGCAGGGACCCTGGGCCACCCACTTTGTGAGGGCCCTGTGTGGACACAAGCTCCTACCGGCTCTGCTCGCCAGGCTCTGCCAGTTGCTCCGGCATCAGGTAGGGCTTCGGCGCCCTCCAGCTGGGAGTGGGTCCCCCGCCTGTCCCTCAGCACTGAACTTCTTCTCTGTCCCATCTCAGGGCCCAAGCCTGAGTGCCTCACATGTGCTGGGCTTGGCTGCCCTGGCCATCCACCTGGGCGAGTCCAGGTCTGCACTCCCGGAGGTGCGCGTGGGCCCTCCCGCCCCTGCCAGGGGCCTGTCTGTCCCTGAGCTCCTGGACAGCTTCCTGCCCTGTGCGACCCGGCAGTCCTCGGCCCTGTGTCTGAAGTGAGTGTCCCTGTCATTACCCGTAACACATGCTGCCTGCCACGCTGGTCTGTACCTCCTGAAACCCTGTCTGGCGCGTGTTGAATCTTGAGGGCGTCCTACCTGGCTGCCTGCCTTTGGCGACGCTAACTCTGGGCTGCAGGCATCCTTCTCCAGGTTGGGAAGCCTGCAGCTGGCTGGACCTGCCCCTCCGTTTAGGTTCCCGGATCTCCCTGTGGTGAGCAGCTTTCCCTGGAGTACACTTCGGCACGCACAGCTGCACCTTTCACAGGGAGCCCAGAGCGGGGGTCGGCGGGCTTGAGAGATGGCAGGGAGAGAACAGCCACCCTGTGGCAGAGCCCTGCGGCTGTCTGCAGCTTCTGAGGCAAACACTAGGCAGTTAGAACGCCAGCAGTGGCTGTTGGCAGGGACCAGGGTCCGGGCTCTCGGACAGAGCTCTCACTGGCAGAGAGGGAGGGGCCCGCGCAGGAGGACCTCGCACTGACAAAGCCCCCTGGGAGTGAGGCCCCGTCCTCGCCACCGTCCAGACTTCCAGTAGGCCTCGGGGTTATCTCTGTTCTCGGCGGCCTTGCCCGACTTGTCACAGCCACCACGGCAGGCAGAGCGGAGGCTGAAACTGGACACGCTTCTCCCTGGCTTGGAGGCCCTTGTAGGTGGGAACGGTGACGAATCCGTGGCCAGGCCAGGGAATGAAGCCCTCATTTGGCTACACAGGGCATGCCCTCCCGACACGCTGGGGGAAACAAGCCCTTACATGGGGAGCCTGCACGTCAGTATGTTTTCTGAATGACGGGATGGCAGGTCTGGGACGCCCTCAGTTCACTGTTGAGTGACTCATGCTGACTCTTCTTTCCTTCTTCCCTTTATTTTGCGTGGATCCTGTTTCCATGCTGTAATTTCCATTTTCTATTTTCAGATTTTGTACAGCAGCGATTTCGTACTCCTTGTGTAAGTTTTCCCAGTCCCGTGAAGTTCTGTACAGCTGTCTGTCTCCCAGCCTTATAAAAAAGGTGCCCCTGCCAGGGGCCTGTCTGTCCCTGAGCTCCTGGACAGCTTCCTGCCCTGTGCGACCCGGCAGTCCTCGGCCCTGTGTCTGAAGTGAGTGTCCCTGTCATTACCCGTAACACATGCTGCCTGCCACGCTGGTCTGTACCTCCTGAAACCCTGTCTGGCGCGTGTTGAATCTTGAGGGCGTCCTACCTGGCTGCCTGCCTTTGGCGACGCTAACTCTGGGCTGCAGGCATCCTTCTCCAGGTTGGGAAGCCTGCAGCTGGCTGGACCTGCCCCTCCGTTTAGGTTCCCGGATCTCCCTGTGGTGAGCAGCTTTCCCTGGAGTACACTTCGGCACGCACAGCTGCACCTTTCACAGGGAGCCCAGAGCGGGGGTCGGCGGGCTTGAGAGATGGCAGGGAGAGAACAGCCACCCTGTGGCAGAGCCCTGCGGCTGTCTGCAGCTTCTGAGGCAAACACTAGGCAGTTAGAACGCCAGCAGTGGCTGTTGGCAGGGACCAGGGTCCGGGCTCTCGGACAGAGCTCTCACTGGCAGAGAGGGAGGGCCAGCGCAGGAGGACCTCGCACTGACAAAGCCCCCTGGGAGTGAGGCCCCGTCCTCGCCACCGTCCAGACTTCCAGTAGGCCTCGGGGTTATCTCTGTTCTCGGCGGCCTTGCCCGACTTGTCACAGCCACCACGGCAGGCAGAGCGGAGGCTGAAACTGGACACGCTTCTCCCTGGCTTGGAGGCCCTTGTAGGTGGGAACGGTGACGAATCCGTGGCCAGGCCAGGGAATGAAGCCCTCATTTGGCTACACAGGGCATGCCCTCCCGACACGCTGGGGAAGCAAGCCCTTACATGGGGAGCCTGCACGTTCGTATGTTTTCTGAATGACGGGATGGCAGGTCTGGGACGCCCTCAGTTCACTGTTGAGTGACTCATGCTGACTCTTCTTTCCTTCTTCCCTTTATTTTGCGTGGATCCTGTTTCCATGCTGTAATTTCCATTTTCTATTTTCAGATTTTGTACAGCAGCGATTTCGTACTCCTTGTGTAAGTTTTCCCAGTCCCGTGAAGTTCTGTACAGCTGTCTGTCTCCCAGCCTTATAAAAAAGGTGAGTCTCTGGGCTCCTTTCTCGGCCGACTTCTCGTTTTGTACTGGTTTCTGGCCTGAGGCTACGTGCTCTCCATCTTGGGCCCAGCACCAGCCTGGTCTGTGGCAGGCCGTCTCCTGGGCGCCCCACCATCGCCTTTTCCTTCCGGCTGAGTCCAGAGGAAGGGGTGTAAGGTGACAGCTACACACGTCCCCACTGTTTGTAAAATATGGTCAGTATTCTTAAAAGTCTCTTGCTATGGAAAGCAGTGCCCTGGACTTCCTCTAAAGACTGCCGTTGGGATCCTGTGTCGAGGGTGGCAGGGCCCGCTCCAGCCGGAGCCAGGGCTGTGACACGTGCAGAGCTTCAGGGAGTGTGTCCCGTGGGCGCTGAGCCTGGTTCCCAGTTCCAGGCTCCACGCCGGACTCCTGGGCCCCGCTGGGAACGGCCACATTAGAAGCTGCCTAGGTCACTCGGTTGTTTCCAGCTCTTTGCGACCCCACGGACTGCAGCATGCCAGGCTTCCCTGTCCTTCACCATCGCCCAAGCTTGCTCAGACTCATGTCCATTGAGTCGGTGATGCCATCCTCCAACCACCTCTGTCATCCCCTTCTATTTTTCCAAGCACCAGGTGGGAGTAAGTCTCTTTTCCATCGAGTTGTCTCTTCACATCAGGTGGCCAAAGAATTGGAGCTTCAGCCTCAGTCCTTCCAATGAATAATCAGGGTTGACTGCCTTTAGGAGTAACTGGTTTGATCTCCTTGCAGTCCACGGGACTCTCAAGAGTCTTCTCCGGCACCACAGTTCAAAGGCATCATTTTTTTGGCACTCAGCCTTCTTTATGGTCCAACTCTCACATCTGTACATGACTACTGGAAAACCACAGCTCTGACTACACAGACCTTTGTTGGCAAAGTGATTTCTCTGCTTTTTAACACACTGTCTAGGATTTTTATAGCTTTTCTCCCAAGGAGCAAGTGTCTTTTCATCTCATGGCTGCAGTGATTCTCGAGTCCAAGAAAATAAAGTCTATCACTGCTTTCACTGTTTGCCCATCTATGTGCCAGGAACTGATGGGACCGGATGCCATGGTCTTAGTTTCTTTTACTGTTGACTTCTTTTTCTTTTCACTGTGTTTCTTTGGGGCTATGCTGGGTCTGTGATGCTGTGCACAGGCTCTCCGGTTGCAGCAGGAAGGTGCTCCTCTGCCTTGCAGTGCGCAGGCTTTTCACCGTGGTGGCTTCCGCTGCTGTGCAGCACGGGCTCTGGGCGCGCAGGCTGCAGGAGCCGCAGCACGTGGGCTCGGCAGCTGTGGCTCACAGACGTCGTTGCTTAGCTGCTCCAAAGCATGTGGGATTCTTCTGGACCAGGGCTTGAACCCATGTCCCCTGCACTGGCAGGTGGATTTTCATTCACTGTACTACCAGAGAGGTCCCCTGAGTGTTGAGTTTTAGGCTAGCTTTTTCACTGTCCTCTTTCACCTGCATCAAGAGACTCTTTAGTTCCTTCTTTCCTGAGGGTGGTGGCCCCTACCTGACGGCCACATTAGAAGCTGCCTAGGTCATTCGGTTGTTTCCAGCTCTTTGCGACCCCACGGACTGCAGCATGCCAGGCTTCCCTGTCCTTCACCATCGCCCAAGCTTGCTCAGACTCATGTCCATTGAGTCGGTGATGCCATCCTCCAACCACCTCTGTCATCCCCTTCTATTTTTCCAAGCACCAGGTGGGAGTAAGTCTCTTTTCCATCGAGTTGTCTCTTCACATCAGGTGGCCAAAGAATTGGAGCTTCAGCCTCAGTCCTTCCAATGAATAATCAGGGTTGACTGCCTTTAGGAGTAACTGGTTTGATCTCCTTGCAGTCCACGGGACTCTCAAGAGTCTTCTCCGGCACCACAGTTCAAAGGCATCATTTTTTTGGCACTCAGCCTTCTTTATGGTCCAACTCTCACATCTGTACATGACTACTGGAAAACCACAGCTCTGACTACACAGACCTTTGTTGGCAAAGTGATTTCTCTGCTTTTTAACACACTGTCTAGGATTTTTATAGCTTTTCTCCCAAGGAGCAAGTGTCTTTTCATCTCATGGCTGCAGTGATTCTCGAGTCCAAGAAAATAAAGTCTATCACTGCTTTCACTGTTTGCCCATCTATGTGCCAGGAACTGATGGGACCGGATGCCATGGTCTTAGTTTCTTTTACTGTTGACTTCTTTTTCTTTTCACTGTGTTTCTTTGGGGCTATGCTGGGTCTGTGATGCTGTGCACAGGCTCTCCGGTTGCAGCAGGAAGGTGCTCCTCTGCCTTGCAGTGCGCAGGCTTTTCACCGTGGTGGCTTCCGCTGCTGTGCAGCACGGGCTCTGGGCGCGCAGGCTGCAGGAGCCGCAGCACGTGGGCTCGGCAGCTGTGGCTCACAGACGTCGTTGCTTAGCTGCTCCAAAGCATGTGGGATTCTTCTGGACCAGGGCTTGAACCCATGTCCCCTGCACTGGCAGGTGGATTTTCATTCACTGTACTACCAGAGAGGTCCCCTGAGTGTTGAGTTTTAGGCTAGCTTTTTCACTGTCCTCTTTCACCTGCATCAAGAGACTCTTTAGTTCCCTTTCACTTTCTGCCATGAGGGTGGTGGCATCCACATACCTGACATTATTGATATTTCTCCCAGAAATCTGGGTTCCAGCTTGTGCTTCATTCAGACCAGCATTCTGCATGATGTACTATGCATATAAAGTAAATAAACAATATGCAGCCTTGACGTAATTCCTTTACCAATTTGGAACGAGTCCTTTGTTCCATGTTAGGTTCTAACTATTGCTTCTTGACCTGCATACAGGTGTCTCAGAGGGCAGGTAAGGTGGTCTGGTATTCCCGTCTCATACAGAATTTTCCACAGTTTGTTGTGATCCACTCAGTCAAAGGCTTTAGCATAGTCAATAAAGCAGAAGTAGATACTTCTCTGGAATTCCCTTGCTCTTTCTGATATAATTGATGTTAGCAATTTGACCTCTGGTTCCTTTGCCTTTTTTTTTTTAACTATTTATTTATTTGACTGTGCTGCAGTACGTGGGATCTAGCTCCCTGACCAGGGCTCGAACCCAGGCCTCCTGCGTTGGAAGCCAGGAGTCTTAGCCACGGGGTCACCAGAGAAGTCCCTCCTTTGCCTTTTCTAAATCCAGCTTGTACACCTGGAAGTTCTCGGTTCACATACTGTTGAAGCCTAGCTTGGAGGCTTTTAAGCATGACTGTGCTAGGGTACGGTAGCACTGTTTTAAAACGTGAGACAGAGGCAGGTCAGGGGGAGTGGCCCAGAAGAGGAAGCCCGCCACACATCCCCAAGTTCCCAGTGGTCCCCCTGAACTGCCTGTGACTCCAAGAACAGGGTGGCATTGTCTCAAGGAAACACGTGCGGCCCATGCATCACCCAGAAGAACCTCACCAAGCCCAGCGCCAGTAAGCTTCAGGGGAGAGCTGAGCAAGAGGCACGACATGGTGGCCTCAGATGTGTGGTCAGAGCTGCAACCCACTGAAGCAGCATCTGAGGGGCAGGGGCTCCCCACTGCCCGGAGTGTGTGGCCGGACCCCAATATTTCCTCGACCTCGTAGCACACATGCCACTATGTTTTCAGTTCCAGTTCCTCATGTTCAGGTGGTTCTCAGAAGCCCGAGATCCCCCATCTCAGGAAGACCCACCCAGCCCTCCCTGGAGGTCCCTGTGCCTGCCGTCCGTGAACTGGCAGCAAGCCGCCCTCTGCCTGTGGAGGCAGAAAGGGCTGCAGGAGCTGCTGACTCAGGAGGGGCTCCAGGTAGGTCCTGCAGTCCCATTGCCGGGACACGGGGACACATGTGCTGCTTCACCTAGCGGGAGGCTTTGAAGCTGGACCCTGTGGACGTGTGGCGCTGCCCCAGAATTCAGAGACAGGGAGGGTGCTCTGAGACTGCTGCAACCATGTTACTTACGCAGCTCAGTGAGCTGGAAGGTGAGTTATCACGCGGAGGCCAGTCTGTCCAGAGCTGGGCAGCAGGTGTGGAGGACACAGCTCAGAGGCCAGTTTGAACAGTTCTAGTTAGCTTCACGTTCAGAGTTGAATGACTGGTTCTTCATCTGGTCTTGGTGCCAAGCTCCTGGTTCAACACGGGAAGTGGCGTGGGGGTGGGAGGGTCTGACAGCCACACGGGAGCCCTCCAGATGCAGTGAGAGGCCTGTTCACAGCCCGCCTTGTGGCTTCTGTGGTCCATCCGTCGCGTGGTGATCACTTAACCCTTCTCTCTCAGTTGACTTATAGAGACTGGCTACAGCTGGAAATAGAAATTCAGCCTGAAGTTGATTCTCTTTCAGATACAGAAAGGTAAGTGCTTAAAGGTCTGCCCTTTAAAATGTTAGTGTTTTGTCACTGTATCCTCAGTTTAATGTTCAGTTTAACATACAGTCTATGAGTATAATTGCATTCATTCTATCACTCAGGAAATACTTCTTGAGCTCCTGTGGTTTGGCAAACACTTCTAGAATGTTCTAGGAGCTGGGGATGTAGCATGAACAAAACAGATGGGGCTCCCCGCCTGCCCGTCTGCCCCAATGGCCCTGAGCAGGCACTCCTACATAGGGACTGCACACCCCAGGGGCAGGCAGGGCGATAAGCCAGGGCTGTGGAAGTAGGTCCCCGCAGGCGAGGAGGGGGCCGCGCCTCTGAGGGCCACGGTCGGGGAGCCCATGAGGGTCTCAGCTGATGTCAGCAGCCGGGGAGCGGGTGGTGGGCAGGGATTCAGCGGCTGCTGGCTTTGAGGCGTGGCACTGGGGGTAGTGAATTGGGGTCTGGGCCCCTGTAGGTCCAGAGGCTGGGGACAACAGCTGACTATGCTGTTGGGGGCTCACATGTGGACCGAGGGGCCCGGAGTGTGGACAGCTGTGCTCAGGCCACCAGCACCATGGAGCCTGGTCCAGACCTGGACAGTGCAGGTGCTCCCTCTGCTCCTGCTCAGCCGCTGTGGACCTTCAGTCCCCTTGCCCCTCCGGCCGGAGGGGCCTCCCTCGGCACAGCCTCTGGTGTCTGCACTGCAGGCAGGACTTCCAGCAGTGGGCCCTCCACCAGCACTTCCTCCCCATGCCCTCTGCCGCTGGCGGCTGTGACGGAGACCTGGAAGCCGCGTGCACCACCCTGGTTGATGTGCTCATGGACTTCTGCCAAAGGTTAGGAATGTGTCCAGAAGCATGTGTGTTTTGATTTTGGTAACTTTTTTTTTTTTTTTTAAATAAGATTTGTGGTTTCACATCCTGTGAAAGCTCACATTTTTCTACAAGATACTTCTCTGGAGGTTTTTGAAATGTGGGGAATAGTTTTTGTTTGTTTTTTTTTTTTTTTTGGTCACTTCTATTAGTCTTTCATTTCCATCTTTGTTCTTTGGCCCGGGTGGGCCTCCCATCGCAGTGGCCTCTGTCACTGCAGAGCACCGGTTCTGGGCGCATGCGCTCCAGAGCTCCGGCTCGGTAGTTGGACACATCCGTCCAGCCGTTCCGCGGCACGTGGGATCTTCCCAGGCCAGGGATCGAACCGGCGCCCCTTGCACTGGAAGGCAGTGTCCTTACCCACTGGACCACCAGGGAAGCCCTGATTTTGGTAACTCTTAAGAATGTTTTAGTTCTTAGTCTGTATAGTCAGACATATCTGATAGGAGGTCTGAATCTTTGCAATGAAGACAAGCTTCCGGTAACAGCTTTCTCTCTGTGCATCGCCCGGTCAGCAAATTTGAGAATGAAAGTGCAGGAAGCACTGGCGTGGACTGCATGCCATGAGAGGTGGGCCTTCCCAGCCCCATCTGGGCTGTGTGGGCTGTGGGCGTCCGCCATGGCCTGTCTGGTCTCACTGGCCTCCTGGCTGAGGATGTGTGTGGCTGTGCCCTCGTTATGGCTTTGATTTGCTTTTCCCTGATGGCTCATGGTGTTGAGCATCTTTTCATGTGCTTGTTAATCACGTATTTGTGTTTTTCAAACAAATGACTGATCAAATCCTTTACCCAATGACAACTGGGCCATTTGCTATTTGAGTCTTAGGAGTTCTTTGTATATAATAAGGATGCCAGATCTTTATCAGATACATGAACCATAGATGTTTTCTCCCATCTCGCTAGTTACTGCTTCACTCTCTGGATGGAGTGCTTTGATGCACAAAAAAACTTTACATTTTGAAGAAGCTCTATTCATCTACTTTTATCTTTTAGGCCTTTGATACATTTTGAGTTACTTTTTTTCTTAATATTTATTTATTTATTTGACTGCACTGAGTCTTTGTTGAGGCACATGGATGCTCCAGTTGTGGCCCACTGGCCCCGGCATGTGGGATTTTAAGTTTCCTGATCCAGCAGATTCTTAATCACTGGACCACTTAGGGAAGTCCCTTGAGTTAATGTTTTGTATGATGTGAGGTAGGCTCCAGCCCCATTCTTTTGTATGTGGATGTCCAGTTGCCATTTTTGTTGATAACACTTTCCTTTCCCCATCGAATGGTCTTGGTACTCTTGTCAAGAGTCCACTAACCACGCATGTGAGGGTCCACTTCTGGACTCTCGATTCTGTTCTGCTTATCTTTACATCTATTCTTGTGCCAGGACCACACTACTTTGTTGACTATAGCTTTGTAATAAGTTTTAAAATTGGAAAATGTGGGAAGTACCTGGAAGTCCAGAGGGCAGAACTCCACGTTTTTACTGCTAAGGGCCCAGGTTCAATCCTTGGGTAACTAAGGTCCCACGAACTGCACAGTGCAGACAAAAAATAAGTAAGTAAGCAAAGCTGGGGGGCGCAACCCAGGTTCATCCGGTAACAGCTTTCTCTTTTTGTGCATCGCCCGGTCAGCAAATTTGAGAATGAAAGTGCAGGAAGCACTGGCGTGGACTGCATGCCATGAGAGGTGGGCCTTCCCAGCCCCATCTGGGCTGTGTGGGCTGTGGGCGTCCGCCATGGCCTGTCTGGTCTCACTGGCCTCCTGGCTGAGGATGTGTGTGGCTGTGCCCTCGTTATGGCTTTGATTTGCTTTTCCCTGATGGCTCATGGTGTTGAGCATCTTTTCATGTGCTTGTTAATCACGTATTTGTGTTTTTCAAACAAATGACTGATCAAATCCTTTACCCAATGACAACTGGGCCATTTGCTATTTGAGTCTTAGGAGTTCTTTGTATATAATAAGGATGCCAGATCTTTATCAGATACATGAACCATAGATGTTTTCTCCCATCTCGCTAGTTACTGCTTCACTCTCTGGATGGAGTGCTTTGATGCACAAAAAAACTTTACATTTTGAAGAAGCTCTATTCATCTACTTTTATCTTTTAGGCCTTTGATACATTTTGAGTTACTTTTTTTCTTAATATTTATTTATTTATTTGACTGCACTGAGTCTTTGTTGAGGCACATGGATGCTCCAGTTGTGGCCCACTGGCCCCGGCATGTGGATTTTAAGTTTCCTGATCCAGCAGATTCTTAATCACTGGACCACTTAGGGAAGTCCCTTGAGTTAATGTTTTGTATGATGTGAGGTAGGCTCCAGCCCCATTCTTTTGTATGTGGATGTCCAGTTGCCATTTTTGTTGATAACACTTTCCTTTCCCCATCGAATGGTCTTGGTACTCTTGTCAAGAGTCCACTAACCACGCATGTGAGGGTCCACTTCTGGACTCTCGATTCTGTTCTGCTTATCTTTACATCTATTCTTGTGCCAGGACCACACTACTTTGTTGACTATAGCTTTGTAATAAGTTTTAAAATTGGAAAATGTGGGAAGTACCTGGAAGTCCAGAGGGCAGAACTCCACGTTTTTACTGCTAAGGGCCCAGGTTCAATCCTTGGGTAACTAAGGTCCCACGAACTGCACAGTGCAGACAAAAAATAAGTAAGTAAGCAAAGCTGGAAGAGGTTGAGTCTGCTAACTTTGTCCTTCTTTTTCAAGATTCTCTGTTCTGGGGCCCTTGCAGCTCCAACTGGAGTTTAGGGTCAACTTATTGATTTGTACAAAGTGAGCTGGGACTCTGGTCATGACTACGTTCTATCTGTAGATCAGCTTGGGTGGTACGGCCATCTTCCTTTCCATCTTTTTTTTGGCCACTTCTGTTGACCTTTCATTTACTTATTTACTTTAAAGTTTTGGGGTTTTTAATTTATTTTTTATTTTTGGCTATTCTGTGTTTTCACTGCTGCTGCAGGCTCCTCTCTAGTTGCAGGGAGCGGGGGCCACTCTCTAGCTGAGGTGAGCAGGCTTCTTGTTGCGGTGACTTCTCTGGTTGTGGAACTCAGGCTCCACGGCACGCAGACTTTAGTTGCGGCCCATGGGCTCCGCAGCTGGGGCTCCGAGGCTCCAGAGCACAGGCTCCGCAGCTGCGGCTCACGGGCTTAGTCGCTCCGTGGCGTGTGGGCTCTTCCTGGATCAGGGATCAAACTCACGTCTCCCGCACTGGTGGGCGAACTCTTTACCACTGAGCTACTGGGGAAGCCCGACCTTTCATTTATTTATCTTTGTTCTTCGGCCTGTGTGGGCCTCCCACTGCAGTGGCCTCTCTTGCAAAACTATGGAACGCCTCACGAATCTGTGTGTCCTCCTTGCGCAGGGGCCGTGCTAATCTTCTCTGCATCGTTCCAATTTTAGTATATGTGCTGCTGAAGCGAGCACTTCCTTTCCATCTGTTTAGGTCATCTTTAGTATTTTTCAGCAGTGTTTTAGAATTTTCAGTGTTCAGTTCTTAACTTCTCCTTGATTTAAAAGTAACTTATTCTTTTTAGCACCATTGTAAATGGATTCATTGCTTTAATTTCACTTAAATAAGTGATGACTTTTTATTGTTAGTTCTTTAAATTTTCTCCATATAAGGTCCTGTTATCTGTGAATAGATGGTTTAACTTTGTCCTTTTCAATCTGGATGGCTTATATGTGTTGAGTCTTTATTTGCTCAGTTGTCCAGAGCTAACAGAGCGGTACTGACTGGAGGCAGTACAAGGAGACGCTTTGTCCTGGTCCTGATCTCCACAGAAAGTTCTCAGTCTCTCATCATTAAGTACAGTGTGAACTGTGGGCTCTTCATTAATGCCCTCTGCCAGGTTGAGGAAGGGTCCTTCTACTTCTGTTCTGTTGCCTTTTTTTTTTTTTAAATCATGGGATGGTGTTGAATTTAATTTAATGCTTTATCTATGTGGCTTTTGGTTTTCTTTTCTACTCACATGTTTATTGCATTAACTGGATTTTGCGTATGGAGCCAAACTTGGGTTCTTGGGACGACTCCTACTTGGTGTTGACGTGTGACTGTCGCGTGGTGCGGGAGCTGGCTGCTGGCTCTGCGGTGCTGCCGGAGCACCGTGTGTGTCCCACGTCCCTGGAGGCCTCCTGGCCCTGTGACTGCCGGCCACACGGGAGGAGCAGCAGGGAGCCCGGCCCGGGCAGGAGGCACTGGAGAGTCTTTCACTTTGTGTTCATTTCAGTTCGAAGAGTTATCATCACTCAGAGAATTCTGATGTGGTTCTTGGCGGCTGCACAGGAAATCGGGACATATTTTCCAGATTGCAGGTGAGTCAGAAAATGCAAAAAGTCAGTGTGTCCACTGCATCAAAGTTGTGTGCTGTTAAGAAATTTATTATGAGTGTCCAGTGAGTCCAAAGGCACCTGACCCGAGTATAAGCTGGAGTCACAGACACAGATGCTCAGACTAGAGACACCACGGGCTTGGTGAACTCGTGCCACTGTGAGCATCCCAGGAACCCAGAAATCGGAGATGAAATACAGGAAACGTCTCTGGGCTTTGGGTCACTTATAATTTGAAAACAGGAAGTAAAAATATGGACTTCAGTAGTAACTTCGTTGCCGCTCCTGTTTTCTGCTCTTGAACCCTTGGTGCTGCACGGGGAGGTCCGGCTCTGAGAACTGACGTCAGTACCCGCCACTTGGCAGACTATCTCAAGACTCTGCAGAAATCAGAGGCGGGCGCCGCTCCTGGTTCCCGGGTCACTTGGCTCAAAGGCAGGCGCACCGAGGAGGGTCCAGGACCGTGTTCTCATCCTGACGTGGAAGTGCATCCTGCCCACCCGGCCCTCCTGAGAGTGGGCTCTGGGTCAGGTGCAGATCAGGCCTGTCCTGCCTCCTCGCTGGGTGTGCTCTGGGAGTCGACTGTGGACGTGCCCATGTAGCTTTGTTCCAGGCATCTGGAGTTCCCTCTGTCCCTCTTTAAAAGTGCCAATTTAGAAAATGTAAGGAAATCGTAACATTCCACACAAATGGGACTTTCGTCCTCCTCGTCCATCACAGCCAGAAGTGGAAGAACATATCCAGGGGGCAGGCACACCAGGGGTCGTGGGGTCAGAGGTCACACGTGACAGGGCAGTGAGGAGACGGGCACTCTGCTCTGGTGCTCTCTCCAGGAGATGGCTGCTGACCTGGAACAGGGCCCGGCGCCCCTTGGCCACGCCGCTCCCCGCGAACACTTCCTCTTCGGAGTTTTCCGCCGCCGCCTCCAGACCCTGGCTCGGGGATGGGATGTGGCCAGCCGCCTGCAGAGACAGCGGGAGCTGCTCGTGTGCACACGGTAACACGGTCGTGCCCCAGGCTCTCAGCTCTGGGTCCTCTTCTCTCCAGTCGTGGGCCTCCGTGGTGGCCTTTCCCTGGGGGCCTGCTGGAGAGCAAGGCACGGGCCCGGGATCCCTCAGCTCAGAGGCCTCAGGCCGAACGTGCCCTCGGGTCCTGCAGCAGCAGCTTCGTCGCGGCTGAGCTGTGGAGGAGGGCACCTCCCAGGCCGGGGAGCTGCTTGGTTCCCACGCGGCTCCCACCCCGGGCCGTCACGGGAGCGCACGGCTTGGCTGGGGACGCACAGTGGCGTCCGTGGGCCCAGCAGGGCAGGAGCGCAGGCCCGCGGTGGGGCAGCAGGCTACAGAGCCGAGGCCAGTTCTGAGTGGGCCAGGAGGGTGGCTGCCGCGCCGAGCTTGGCTCGTGGGGGTCACCACCCACACCCTCCTCTGCCCAGCACCCTCCTCGGCCTGCCCCCGTCCGTGCTGGTCAGCTGCCCCCCTGCAGAGCAGCCGGCCGCCCCCAACTGCGCCGACTTCTTCCACTTGGTCAACTCTGAACTGGTAAGTGTGGAGCGAGTGAGGTTAGGTGTGGGGCTGGGTACCACGCGGGCACTTCTGGGAGGTTCCCGAGGCACCTGGAGTCACATGTGGCCAGGGCCCCTGGTCTGGGCCCCGCCTGTGCAGGGTCAGTGAGGAGAGACCTTGCTGCTTGGAGCCACGGGGTCCTTCAGGTGGCTGGCTGCAGGCAGTGAGGCCAGAGACCCAGGCTGCCGCCCTCCCTGGAGCACGGCACCTTCAAAGAAGCTTCTCCAGCTTAGGGGTTTGGGCCCCAGAGGTGCAGACCAGCACAAAGCCCACTTCACCTCTGTCAGTTTCTTTTGGGGACACAGAACCCCGACGGTGCCCACCCCTGGCTCTTGTCAGGCTCCGAGGTCAAATGCACACACGGCTGGAGGCGGACCTGAGTCTGGTCCTGGGTGTGGCGCGTACAGGGCAGCTGGGACGTCCCTTCTCAAGGCTGTCGCCCCTCAGGCTCTGAGACCCTCCTGTGAACGTCGCCAGTGGGGCAGCAGGCAGCCGCCCACCCCGTCCTGCACCTGCCTCACTGGCCCCCACTGTCTTGCAGAGGAACTTCTCCCACGACGGCGCCCTGACCCACGACATCACTGCCCACTTCTTCAGGGTGATTCCCGTTCCCCCCGCCCCTCCTGCATTGCCGTTCAGACCCCTGGCCGGGCCTGCGTGTACATGGGGCTCCCGGGGTCTCCGTGCAGACAGTGCATGCGGCTGTCTCCTCCCCCAGGGGCTCCTCAGCGCCTGTGCGCGAAGCAGAGACCCCGCCCTGGCGGCCGACGTGGCCCTGACCACCTGCCAGACCCAGTGCCCCCTGCTGCTCACCTCTGCTCTGGTAGGCCCTCCGTCTTCTTGGGGGTGCTCCCAGACCTGGTGGGGTGTGGCGGGATTTAGTGTGGCTGGGCCCCACGTCCGCCTAGGGCTTCCTGCGCCTGCGTGATCCGAGGCACAAGTTGGAAGACGCTGCAGGAGCGGGCGGGTGGGGTCGCGGGGGTCCGTCTACGCCAGAGCCAGTCACACTCGTGCTTCCCACTCCGTGCTGGAGCTGCTGGCTCGGGCCCTGCAGCCTGGTCTCCGTGTGGCATTCTGTTCCGTGGGTGGGACTTCTGTGTGGGCTTTCTCGGCCCTTCTCAGTTTTATCAGGAGAGAGGATGCAGCCCCATTTCTTCCAGAGCAGCCCACGCCCTGGGTGGGGCAGCAGAGCTCCCCGGGTGACCGTATAGCCTCCAGGAATGGGCTGCACGGGGCCGGAGGTGAGATCCTGTGCTCGTGGTCAGGAAGCACGAGATGAGCAGAGCCAGGCTCGCAGTGTCCGCCAGCAGGTGGACGTGTCCACCCAGAGGGTCGGGGTCACCAAGACTTCCAGAGCTTCCTGGTGGTGGGGACTGACCTGTGGGTGCCCATTCTCTCATGAGCTATGGTGGCCGAGCCTGGAGCCCGAGCTGCACCGCCGGTGGGGGAGGAGCTCCCAGAGCCCGCTGCCCGCAGAGCTGCGGAGGCTGCAGGAAGTCCAGCGCTTCGCTGGGATGGGTCGGCCTCGCTGACCTGGCCCCACCAAGTGAGCTCAACTGTCTCAAGGCTGTCGCCTCAGGCTCTGAGACCCTCCTGTGAACGTCGCCAGTGGGGCAGCAGGCAGCCGCCACCCGTCCTGCACCTGCTTGCAGAGGAACTTCTCCCACGACGGCGCCCTGACCCACGACATCCCTGCCCACTTCTTCAGGGTGCTTCCCGTTCCCCCCGCCCCCCCTGCATTGCCGTTCAGACCCCTGGCCGGGCCTGCGTGTACATGGGGCTCCCGGGGTCTCCGTGCAGACAGTGCATGCGGCTGTCTCCTCCCCCAGGGGCTCCTCAGCGCCTGTGCGCGAAGCAGAGACCCCGCCCTGGCGGCCGACGTGGCCCTGACCACCTGCCAGACCCAGTGCCCCCTGCTGCTCACCTCTGCTCTGGTAGGCCCTCCGTCTTCTTGGGGGTGCTCCCAGACCTGGTGGGGTGTGGCGGGATTTAGTGTGGCTGGGCCCCACGTCCGCCTAGGGCTTCCTGCGCCTGCGTGATCCGAGGCACAAGTTGGAAGACGCTGCAGGAGCGGGCGGGTGGGGTCGCGGGGGTCCGTCTACGCCAGAGCCAGTCACACTCGTGCTTCCCACTCCGTGCTGGAGCTGCTGGCTCGGGCCCTGCAGCCTGGTCTCCGTGTGGCATTCTGTTCCGTGGGTGGGACTTCTGTGTGGGCTTTCTCGGCCCTTCTCAGTTTTATCAGGAGAGAGGATGCAGCCCCATTTCTTCCAGAGCAGCCCACGCCCTGGGTGGGGCAGCAGAGCTCCCCGGGTGACCGTATAGCCTCCAGGAATGGGCTGCACGGGGCCGGAGGTGAGATCCTGTGCTCGTGGTCAGGAAGCACGAGATGAGCAGAGCCAGGCTCGCAGTGTCCGCCAGCAGGTGGACGTGTCCACCCAGAGGGTCGGGGTCACCAAGACTTCCAGAGCTTCCTGGTGGTGGGGACTGACCTGTGGGTGCCCATTCTCTCATGAGCTATGGTGGCCGAGCCTGGAGCCCGAGCTGCACCGCCGGTGGGGGAGGAGCTCCCAGAGCCCGCTGCCCGCAGAGCTGCGGAGGCTGCAGGAAGTCCAGCGCTTCGCTGGGAGGTGAGTTGTGGGCGCACGCTCTCGCTGACCTGCACAGCGGCCCGGGAGCCGGAGGGGCCTCTGGGCAGGCCCTGCAAGGCCCAGGGTCCACCTGCCCATGTCCTCTTACTTCCCAGTGGGTGCCATTCTCATAGGTCACAGACAGGACTGCTGGACCCTCTGGCCTCCTTACATTTACCTCTGTGACTTTTCCATCCCTCAGGCACCCCAAAGGGTCAGGGATGCTCAGAATCTCAGAAAACAAGGAAGGCCAGTCTGTACACTGCCTCTTAATGCTATATACAGAGAGCAGAAAAGCTTCTTATGCCACTGTACTGTATTGTTTTTCACTTTTTGCCCAGTTTAAGCCTGCCAGAGGACCTTGAATATCATGCTGCAGAAGGGGCAGGGGCTGCATGGGAGGCCAGTACAGACTCTGGGGTCGGGGTGGGGGGAGGGCTCCAGGCCGCAGGCCCCTGTATTCCACACACTCCTGAAAGCTGGGGCTCCCCTGCCAGGCGGCGCCACATCGTATGTCCAGGACGGAGGGCCAGCCTGTGCAGAGCCGGCCTGAGGGGTGGGCTCCTGTGGTCACTCGCCTCTGCCCGCACAGTGTCTTCTCCCCCGTCGCGGCACCCCCTGCACCTGGCCCGGCCTGGCTCTGCGCGGCTGCCCTGCACTTTGCAATTCTACGAGCTGGGAAGGAGAGCGTCCAGCAGGCGCTGGTGAAGCTGGACGGTCAGGGAGAGGAGGCAAGGATGATACCCTCTTTCTGCAAGCTCACTTTCTCTCAGGGTTCATCTAACACTGTGCTTTTCAAGGACAGACAAGTCTGTGGGGTCCTTGTGAGTTTAGTTGGAAGAAAACCTTACTAGGTTTATATGCTTGGTAAGACTTTAACTCTGAACAGCTTTGTTTGACCCGTTTATCCTCATCACAACCCCTGGGCAAGGGGTGGGGGAGGTTAGGGCTGGCTTTCCGCCATCAAGGTGCCAGCACCCCTGTCAGCAGCTTGCTGAGAGCGGGGCTGGAGCGAGGGCTGCTCAGAGGGCGGGCTGGAGTGCCCACTGGGAGCTGCCAGGTGTGCCCAGCTGAACCCTTGGTTCTTCAACAGCCAGAGCTACTCACCAGCTCAGGCGCTCCACACCTGCCTGACAGCAGCTGCCGAGCTCTGGGGTCTCGGCGACCAGAAGTTAAAGTCCCAGAGTCCCAGGGAGCGTCTGTTCTGGAGTCTCCAGGCTGGCCTGCTGGAAGGCTTCGGGGCACCACATCCTCCAGGCCACTGTCCCCTCCACAGACTCCAGGAGAGACCGGTCCCCAGGCAATCATTGTTTGTAACACATTAAATTCTCCAAGATCAAGTGGACATTTTCTTTCCTGTCAAGTCCGCTTAAAGAGTTCTAAGCTAGGCCTGTAACTGTTCAATTAGTGAGAAACACTTCTTACTCACAGTTACTCTCAGGGAACAGAGCGGAGGTGGCTTTGTGTTGTGAGCAGACGTGTTTCTATTTGCAGCTGCTGGTTTCCCTGTTTTTCTTTTCTTTGATGGGGTTGCTCTCTTCATATCTGAGCCCACAGGTAAGTCAGACTGTTGCACAGTGGGTAGGGTGATGAGCAGCTGGTATAATCCCCCTGACCCTAGGGCGCTTGAAACCATGGGGCCCCATCTTCCCACCGTGCTTGTGAGTTCGTCTCTCACAGGGTCTCTCACAGGGTAGGGGTAGGGGAGGCCCGGGGCCTTTGGAGCAAAGGCTTTCTCCGCAGAGAAAACCCCAGGCCGTGGGCCCTCGCTTCTGGGGTCTCCCTTCAGACTCTGGGTCCCCGGGGTCTGCAGAGCCCCGGATGGGACACCCCCTCCTTGCCCACTGTTACCTTCTGGTCCTGCTCCTCTTCTGTGGGTACAGGCCGCCGGCTCCCTGAGGGCTCTGGATGTCTGCGTGGAGGTCCTGGGCCGTCTGCAGAGGAGGAGGGCTGCCTGGCTGCTGCTCTTTCAGCTGACGGAGGCGGGTGAGAAATGCGGAGACTGGCCGCCGTGCCTGTGCCGCCCCCAAGCACAGCGGCAGGAGGTCAGACTGCGGCCCCTCTTTAGTCCTTCTCCTCAGAAGCAAGTTTCAGATGGTCACACAGGAGCTGTCCTTGGCGTAAATGCTATGTCACTCAGTTGCGTCCACCTCTGAGCAACCCTATGGACTGCAGCCCCCAGGCTCCTCTGTCCACGGGCCTCCCCAGGCAGGAATCCTGGGGCAGGTGGCCGTGCCCGCCTCCGGGGGATCTTCCCGACCCAGGACTGAACCTGTGCCTCTTACCTCTCCTCCCTCGGTACATGGCTTCTTTATCACTAGCGCCACCTGGGAAGCCCTCCGTGGGGCTAACTTTAAAAACTCATTTTTGCAAGTTTATGTTCTTGGTGAAGTACACAGACTCAAAATACATTAATCTGTTGGAACACTGAGGATACAGGGACCAGGCCTCACCCCCCAGTCTTCCGCGTGTGGTTGCCACCCCCGAGTCGCCAGGCACATAACTCCTGGAGACCCTGATCCGGTGGGAGGTGCCCCCACCGCTGACAAGCCCCTCGGTGTTGCAGATGCCACCTTGGGGCGCACCCTCCTCGGCCTGGCCCCAGACCACCAGGTCAGGCTGCTGCCCGTCGCCTTCTACAGGTAACCCTCGGGGCCTGGAGGTCAGGGGAGGAGCGGCAGGGGTCCCTCGAGATGAAGAGGCTGCGCCTGTTACCTGCCCCCGGCCTTGGCGAGGCTGAGTACCTTGACACCTGTCTCTGCCTTCAGCCTCCTCCCCTACTGTAACAAGGACGCCCTCCTCATGGAAGACGACTTCCTGCGCGTTGCTCTCGACATGTACCTGAAGCTCGTTGGCCTCTTTGTGGCTGGGGAGACCAGTGCCATCTGGACTGTGCCCCATGGTGGGGAGCTCCCAGCCAAGGTAGGCGCAGGGCCAGGCCCATCTCCAGACAGACCCGGGCAGCCCTCTGGCTGCGGCTCACAGCCACGGGCACCCTGACCTCGGCACTACCTGTTCTCTTTCCAGGGTGACCCCGTTAGCCTGGTAACAAACGCCCGTCTTTTTCTTCTGCAATCGATACCTCGGTGTCCAGAAAGGAGCTTCTCCCACGTGGCAGAGGTAACACCCGGTGCGCGCGCGGTGTCTGTTTTTAGGTCCACGTCACTGACGTGAGGAGGCTGGATGCCTTCGTTGGAAGCCAGCATCCAGGCCTGGCGGGGAGGGGGCGGGGCGGGCAGCAGGGACCCAGCATGTGGCCTTGTTACAGCTGCTGGCCACAAGTGGAAACTGTGACCCGGAAGTGAGCGCCGCCCTCCTGAGCAGGCAGCAGGCTGTGCTGCACCCCGACCTCTCCCAGGAGCCCCGTCTCTTCTGACCCGATCTGCACAGGGCACAGCCCAGCTCCTCAGGAGATAATTTATTACAAGCATAACATGGAGCTCTTGTCGCCCTGAAAAGTGGGTTACAAATCTCGATTGCTTTAGTGGGAAGAGGAATCAGTTCTCTAAAATCTGCATCTGGCCCCAAGTCATTCTGTTTATAAAACTGCTGGTCCCAGAGCAGGGGCCACGGGGTGTGTGAGCCGCACGCTGAGCCCGCCCGAGCCATCACACAGGGCAGGGTGCATCAGGGCGCCCCTGTGCCCTCAGGCGTGAAGCCCAGGCGCCACCTGCTGAGCTCGGGGCAGACATGCCCTCAGGTGGGCTCAGCCTTCACCACCTGCCCTGCTGTGGGCCCGGGCGGGGGTTCCGAGGCCTTGTCCGGAGTCTGTGTCAGGGGGTGCACCATGGACATGTGCACGTTGAGGTTGTGCGCCTTCTCGAACCGCCGGCCACACTGATCGCAGGCAAAGTCCACTGCCTTCAGCCTCCTCCCTACTGTAACAAGGACGCCTCCTCATGGAAGACGACTTCCTGCGCGTTGCTCTCGACATGTACCTGAAGCTCGTTGGCCTCTTTGTGGCTGGGGAGACCAGTGCCATCTGGACTGTGCCCCATGGTGGGGAGCTCCCAGCCAAGGTAGGCGCAGGGCCAGGCCCATCTCCAGACAGACCCGGGCAGCCCTCTGGCTGCGGCTCACAGCCACGGGCACCCTGACCTCGGCACTACCTGTTCTCTTTCCAGGGTGACCCCGTTAGCCTGGTAACAAACGCCCGTCTTTTTCTTCTGCAATCGATACCTCGGTGTCCAGAAAGGAGCTTCTCCCACGTGGCAGAGGTAACACCCGGTGCGCGCGCGGTGTCTGTTTTTAGGTCCACGTCACTGACGTGAGGAGGCTGGATGCCTTCGTTGGAAGCCAGCATCCAGGCCTGGCGGGGAGGGGGCGGGGCGGGCAGCAGGGACCCAGCATGTGGCCTTGTTACAGCTGCTGGCCACAAGTGGAAACTGTGACCCGGAAGTGAGCGCCGCCCTCCTGAGCAGGCAGCAGGCTGTGCTGCACCCCGACCTCTCCCAGGAGCCCCGTCTCTTCTGACCCGATCTGCACAGGGCACAGCCCAGCTCCTCAGGAGATAATTTATTACAAGCATAACATGGAGCTCTTGTCGCCCTGAAAAGTGGGTTACAAATCTCGATTGCTTTAGTGGGAAGAGGAATCAGTTCTCTAAAATCTGCATCTGGCCCCAAGTCATTCTGTTTATAAAACTGCTGGTCCCAGAGCAGGGGCCACGGGGTGTGTGAGCCGCACGCTGAGCCCGCCCGAGCCATCACACAGGGCAGGGTGCATCAGGGCGCCCCTGTGCCCTCAGGCGTGAAGCCCAGGCGCCACCTGCTGAGCTCGGGGCAGACATGCCCTCAGGTGGGCTCAGCCTTCACCACCTGCCCTGCTGTGGGCCCGGGCGGGGGTTCCGAGGCCTTGTCCGGAGTCTGTGTCAGGGGGTGCACCATGGACATGTGCACGTTGAGGTTGTGCGCCTTCTCGAACCGCCGGCCACACTGATCGCAGGCAAAGTCCAGCTCCGTCTCGGCCTTGTGTTTGGTCATGTGGTACTTCAGGGATGCCCGCTGCCGGCACTGGAACCCGCAGACCTCACACCTGGGGAGAGGGGCACTGAGCCAGGGCTGGGGCTCTGCCGATGGGAGAGGGAACCCCGCACTTACTGCAGAGGCTTGGCTCCCGAGTGGCGCATCTGGTGGACGAGGAGGTGCTTCCGCTGCTTGAAGGTCTGTCCACACTCGTCACATATGTAGTTGCGTACCTCTGGGTAAAGAGAGGGAGTGACCACAGGCCCTTACACCATCCCCTTGGTGCCTGAGTGCCTGACTTACAGGTGACACGGCTCTGGTCACAGCCCTCCAAGTTACCTGACGATGTCACCTGGCTGCGGCCTGTGTGCTTAAACCTCTTTATTTCCCGAAGCACCGATTCTTAGAGGAAGCCAAACTGTGGGTTTCATAGATGACTTGATCACAGCCACGGCTCCTCTAGGGACGTCCCATGCCACGGGGGTGCCCGCTGTGCACGTCAGTCTCTTCGGCTCTCACAGACAAAACCTGAGCCGTCACACGCCCAGCCGTGCAGCACCGCACTCTCCTCCCCGCCTCACGGGCAGGCTCCTCCCTGACCAGGTGCAGCTGTCCTGACAGCACGAGGTCCAGCCTCTTGTGTATTGAACATAAAAACTGCTTGTGGTCACGACCACAGTGGTCAGATTGAGACACGCTGGCCTGACCCATCCCCAGGGAGTGACTCGGGAGTAACAGGAAGAACGTCAACAGCGTGAACCACTGTGCAACCAACATGCGCCTCTGAGCCAGCCAGTAAGTGGGCGAACCTGAGTGAACACGCCAGCCATCCAAACACAGCTCAACACGCGGGAAACTGTCGTTCAGGACTGACTCTGAACGTAGGGGTGCGGGCTGGGAGAGCTGCCTTCTGGGCGGAAGACTGGCGACGTGCACTGGGTGCACGCAAATCCAAGGTCACGGACATGAGTCCAGAGAGAAGGGAGTGGCGTCGGTGCTGGCGGCCGTGACGACCAAGGGGAGCGCCCGGCATGCCATGGACATGTGCACGTTGAGGTTGTGCGCCTTCTCGAACCGCCGGCCACACTGATCGCAGGCAAAGTCCAGCTCCGTCTCGGCCTTGTGTTTGGTCATGTGGTACTTCAGGGATGCCCGCTGCCGGCACTGGAACCCGCAGACCTCACACCTGGGGAGAGGGGCACTGAGCCAGGGCTGGGGCTCTGCCGATGGGAGAGGGAACCCCGCACTTACTGCAGAGGCTTGGCTCCCGAGTGGCGCATCTGGTGGACGAGGAGGTGCTTCCGCTGCTTGAAGGTCTGTCCACACTCGTCACATATGTAGTTGCGTACCTCTGGGTAAAGAGAGGGAGTGACCACAGGCCCTTACACCATCCCCTTGGTGCCTGAGTGCCTGACTTACAGGTGACACGGCTCTGGTCACAGCCCTCCAAGTTACCTGACGATGTCACCTGGCTGCGGCCTGTGTGCTTAAACCTCTTTATTTCCCGAAGCACCGATTCTTAGAGGAAGCCAAACTGTGGGTTTCATAGATGACTTGATCACAGCCACGGCTCCTCTAGGGACGTCCCATGCCACGGGGGTGCCCGCTGTGCACGTCAGTCTCTTCGGCTCTCACAGACAAAACCTGAGCCGTCACACGCCCAGCCGTGCAGCACCGCACTCTCCTCCCCGCCTCACGGGCAGGCTCCTCCCTGACCAGGTGCAGCTGTCCTGACAGCACGAGGTCCAGCCTCTTGTGTATTGAACATAAAAACTGCTTGTGGTCACGACCACAGTGGTCAGATTGAGACACGCTGGCCTGACCCATCCCCAGGGAGTGACTCGGGAGTAACAGGAAGAACGTCAACAGCGTGAACCACTGTGCAACCAACATGCGCCTCTGAGCCAGCCAGTAAGTGGGCGAACCTGAGTGAACACGCCAGCCATCCAAACACAGCTCAACACGCGGGAAACTGTCGTTCAGGACTGACTCTGAACGTAGGGGTGCGGGCTGGGAGAGCTGCCTTCTGGGCGGAAGCACTGGCGACGTGCACTGGGTGCACGCAAATCCAAGGTCACGGACGTGAGTCCAGAGAGAAGGGAGTGGCGTCGGGTGCTGGCGGCCGTGACGACCAGAGCGCCGGCTTCCCTGTGCTTTTCCCACCAGTTTCTGCCGTGAGTCTGGGGCACTTTTACAATAAACTCAGAGAAAGGCGCCAGCTCTGCAGGAGGCACTCCGTCCACAGGGGGCGGCAGGGGTTGGGTGTGCCCATCTGTGTGGAGGAGCCCCGTCCACTGGGGGTGGGGGCTGCCCACCTGTGTGGATGAGCTTGACGTGGCGCTGCAGGTAGCGGTCGATCATGAAGACCTTGTTGCAGCCGGGGTGCGGGCAGGGTCTCTCCCGGACCTCCTCATGGTGCTCCTTGACGTGCTTCTGAGGGAGGGACCCAGGACCTGAATCCCCTGGCCTGACTAACACCTCCCGGGCCCAGTGCCCTGCGGAGGCCCCCTCATCCCCCTGAAGGCACAGACCCAACCAGGCACTGTCGGCAGAGCCGGGGGTGCCCTCTGGCAGGAGCCTCTCACCTTCATGCCGTCAGCCCCGCGGTACACGGCTGTGCAGCCCTGGTGAGGACACTTGTAGATGGTGGGCAGCTCCTCCCTGCAACGCAGAGCACACATGGACCCTCGGTCCCCAAAGGCCACGTGGCCCCGGGCCTGGGCCGGGCCCCTCACCTCTCACACCGTGGCTTGCCCTTCCAACCCGGCTTGGGCCCAGGTTTCTTTCGGATTTTAGGTTCTTCTGACTTCCTGGCTTCTTTGCTTTCACTCTTCCTACCAGAGACCCTGGGGGAAAAGACACCAGCAGTCAGTGATGTTTCTGGTCAGATGCATACACACTGTGCATTTTTCTTCAAGCATAAGGTGGTCTCTTTGGGTCTCCAGGGCGAACCTGCTGCAGCGCCCATGCTAACGGGCTGGCCTCCCACTGACACTTGGCCACCAGAGCCGGAACAGCGCGGGGAGGCGGCGGCCCTGCTCTGCCACCTCAGGCCACAGGAGTGGCCAGGCAAGTGTCACTCACTGCGCTCAACACCATGACTTTGGAGACAGCAGGGAAAATGGTGGATCAGGGGAAGCTAGAAAGAAGATCAAGGTCCACTCTCCTGGAGTGAAGGGGAGCTCCACACCCGCTGCTGTCCTCCCACCGCAGACCCTGGGCCGTGGGGCCCTTGTCCTCTGAGCGTGGGTCATGCACTTCAGCCAGTCTCCCAGGCCCTGAAGAACAGGCCAGACACAGCAGCTCCCCCTGGTGTCCTTGAAAGACTTAAAGAGGCATGCACACTTTTCTTTGTAGATCCAGGCATGCAAGGGACTCTATAGGAAAAGAAGGCAACTTCCAGGGCCATGATGACAAGCCCAAAGCTGATGCGATCTTCAGTGGTCAAAGACTGAAAGCTTTTCCTCTAAGCCCAGGAGCAGGACAGAGGTGCCCACTTTCACCACTTCTCAGCCTACCACTGGAGTTCTGGTCAGAGCCATCAGGCCAAGAAAAAGAAAAGTATCTAACTTAGAAAGGAAATAACCCCTCTTCACGATGTTACATGTAAAGAAAACCCTAAAGAACCTACACAAAAATAAATTCGCCAAGTTGCAGGGTGGAAAATGAGCACATAAAACACAGCCTATTCCTATACACTAAAAATGAATAGTCCAAAAAGGAAATTAAGAAAACAATTCATTTTTATTTTTAACAACCCATTTCTAAGAGCATCAAAAGAAATAAGAAACTTAGGAATACACTTAAAAAGTGAAAGATCTGCACACTGAAAACTACAAAACGCTGCTGAAAGACACTTAAGACCTAAACAAGCAGAAATACATGTTCATGAATTGGAAAGGCTTAAAACTGTAAAAATGGCAATTATCCCCCCAAGCAATCTATACATTTCGGATTTTAGGTGGTCTTTCACTCTTCCTACCAGAGACCCTGGGGGAAAAGACACCAGCAGTCAGTGATGTTTCTGGTCAGATGCATACACACTGTGCATTTTTCTTCAAGCATAAGGTGGTCTCTTTGGGTCTCCAGGGCGAACCTGCTGCAGCGCCCATGCTAACGGGCTGGCCTCCCACTGACACTTGGCCACCAGAGCCGGAACAGCGCGGGGAGGCGGCGGCCCTGCTCTGCCACCTCAGGCCACAGGAGTGGCCAGGCAAGTGTCACTCACTGCGCTCAACACCATGACTTTGGAGACAGCAGGGAAAATGGTGGATCAGGGGAAGCTAGAAAGAAGATCAAGGTCCACTCTCCTGGAGTGAAGGGGAGCTCCACACCCGCTGCTGTCCTCCCACCGCAGACCCTGGGCCGTGGGGCCCTTGTCCTCTGAGCGTGGGTCATGCACTTCAGCCAGTCTCCCAGGCCCTGAAGAACAGGCCAGACACAGCAGCTCCCCCTGGTGTCCTTGAAAGACTTAAAGAGGCATGCACACTTTTCTTTGTAGATCCAGGCATGCAAGGGACTCTATAGGAAAAGAAGGCAACTTCCAGGGCCATGATGACAAGCCCAAAGCTGATGCGATCTTCAGTGGTCAAAGACTGAAAGCTTTTCCTCTAAGCCCAGGAGCAGGACAGAGGTGCCCACTTTCACCACTTCTCAGCCTACCACTGGAGTTCTGGTCAGAGCCATCAGGCCAAGAAAAAGAAAAAGTATCTAACTTAGAAAGGAAATAACCCCTCTTCACGATGTTACATGTAAAGAAAACCCTAAAGAACCTACACAAAAATAAATTCGCCAAGTTGCAGGGTGGAAAATGAGCACATAAAACACAGCCTATTCCTATACACTAAAAATGAATAGTCCAAAAAGGAAATTAAGAAAACAATTCATTTTTATTTTTAACAACCCATTTCTAAGAGCATCAAAAGAAATAAGAAACTTAGGAATACACTTAAAAAGTGAAAGATCTGCACACTGAAAACTACAAAACGCTGCTGAAAGACACTTAAGACCTAAACAAGCAGAAATACATGTTCATGAATTGGAAAGGCTTAAAACTGTAAAAATGGCAATTATCCCCCCAAGCAATCTATACATTCTATCCCTATGGAAATCCTCTGGTTTTTTATAAAAATAGAAAAACAGGGCTTCCCTGGTGGTCCAGTGGGTAAACAGTCCGCCTTGCAGTGCAAAGGGCACCGGTTCGATCCCTGGCCCAGGAAGATCCCACGTGCTGTGGAGCGACTGGACCGGTGTGCCCAATTATGAGCCAGCGCTCTGGAGCGTGTGCGCCCACAGTCAGCTCTGCAACGAGGGAGGCCACTGCAATGGGAGGCCCACACAGGCCAAAGAATAAAGATGGATGAAAATAAATATGGAAATAAAAGAGATATGATGGAGAAAAAAAATTTAAAAAAAAAAGAAAAAAAGGTGGAAGTAGAATTTGGGCTTCCCTGGTGGTCCAGTGGGTAAGGACACCGCCTTGCAGTGCAAGGGTCGCCGGTTCGATCCCTGGCCTGGGAAGATCCCATGTGCCGCGGAGCGGCTGGACCCATGTGTCCAATTACCGAGCCAGTGCTCTGGAGTTCATGCGCCCAGAGCCGGTGCTCTGCGACGAGAGAGGCCACTGCAATGGGAGGCCCACAAAGGCCAAAGAACAAAGATGGATGAAAACTAGATAAATGAAAGACCAACAGAAGTGGCCTGCCCGCCCCCTCCCTCCCCAACCTGCCCCTCCAATGAATAAAAAATAATTTAAAAAAAATAAAAAAAAAATAAATTTCTGAATTTCACATAAAATTTCAAAGGACACTGAACAGCCACACAATTTTGAAAGACCACAGAGCTAGAAGATTCACACTTCCTGATTCCAAAACTTACTACAAAGTTACAATAATCAAAGCAACATGGTGCATATCAAGTAACAGAGACCAGAAATAAACCTTAAAATTACAATCAACTGACTTTTGACAAAAGTGCCAAGATCACTCACTGGGGAAGGCGAGTCTGACAACCACACATCCATCCACAGAAGAATGGAGTTTGATCTGTACCTCACATCCTACCATAATTCAAATGGATCAAAGACCTAAAGCTAAGAGCTAAAACTGTGAAACTCTAATGGGTAAAATCTTCCATGACCTTAGGCTTGGCAATGGTTTCTCTTAAATATGACACCAAAAACAGAGGCAAGCAAAGTAAAAATAGGTAAACTGGACTTCAAATCTAGAGAGTGAAAAGGGGGGGAAATATATTCTATGATCCAATGGCAAAAAAGAAAAAAAAAACTTAACTTAAAAAATAAGCAAAGAACCTGGATAGGCATTTCTCCAAAGATGATACAAATGTGTAAAGATACTCAGCATCACTATCAGTAGTGAAATGCAAATCAAAATGACAGTGAGATACTGCTTCGTGTCCACTAGCATGACCTAAAATAACAAGGGGTGGTAAGGATGTGTAGCAACCGGAACCCCAGTACACTGGTGGGAGGCAATGCAGACTAGGCTGCTGTTGTGGAAAGCGATGGTAGCTCCTCATGAAGTTAAACAAGTACCATAGGACCCAAAGAATTTAAAAAGGGTCTCAAACAGATACTTGTTACACCAACCTTTCTGGTACTATTCACAGCAGCCAAAATGTGGGCCACCCACACCATGGCTGTGCTGCATGGCATCCCTACCAGGGATTGAACCCAGGGCCCCCAGCAGTGGAAACGTGGCATCCTAGTCACCAGACCATCAGGAAAGTCCTTTTAACAGAATCTGGTAGAAAGGAATCAAACTGGTATGTCACAACATGGATGAATCTCAGAAACTCTAGGTGAAAGAAGTCCGTAGAAAAGGACACAAGAAGTCCCCAGAATGGACACCTAGACTAGGAGCTGGCAGGACCTGACAGGAGGAAAGGAGGGAGGTCACTGCCTCAGGGAGACGTGTGTGGGATTGTGGAGGTCTAGAAATAGTGGTGTCTGCAAAACATGGTCAAAGTTCTTCAATTCCACTGAACTGAACACTGAACAAAACAGTGAAAGAGTAAGCACTGGTGTGTATTATTTTACAATTAAAAACATGAATAGTTGTCCTCCTCATCAAACAGGATATTAACAAGAATCTTTTCAATGACAGTACAGGCTGCTTCTCCTGCACTTCTTTGTCTAATGACTATTCTCTGCCACCCAGCCAAGGTCCTGGCCTCCGCCCTTGCTCCCCACCTCACATCCTACCATAATTCAAATGGATCAAAGACCTAAAGCTAAGAGCTAAAACTGTGAAACTCTAATGGGTAAAATCTTCCATGACCTTAGGCTTGGCAATGGTTTCTCTTAAATATGACACCAAAAACAGAGGCAAGCAAAGTAAAAATAGGTAAACTGGACTTCAAATCTAGAGAGTGAAAAGGGGGGGAAATATATTCTATGATCCAATGGCAAAAAAGAAAAAAAAAACTTAACTTAAAAAATAAGCAAAGAACCTGGATAGGCATTTCTCCAAAGATGATACAAATGTGTAAAGATACTCAGCATCACTATCAGTAGTGAAATGCAAATCAAAATGACAGTGAGATACTGCTTCGTGTCCACTAGCATGACCTAAAATAACAAGGGGTGGTAAGGATGTGTAGCAACCGGAACCCCAGTACACTGGTGGGAGGCAATGCAGACTAGGCTGCTGTTGTGGAAAGCGATGGTAGCTCCTCATGAAGTTAAACAAGTACCATAGGACCCAAAGAATTTAAAAAGGGTCTCAAACAGATACTTGTTACACCAACCTTTCTGGTACTATTCACAGCAGCCAAAATGTGGGCCACCCACACCATGGCTGTGCTGCATGGCATCCCTACCAGGGATTGAACCCAGGGCCCCCAGCAGTGGAAACGTGGCATCCTAGTCACCAGACCATCAGGAAAGTCCTTTTAACAGAATCTGGTAGAAAGGAATCAAACTGGTATGTCACAACATGGATGAATCTCAGAAACTCTAGGTGAAAGAAGTCCGTAGAAAAAGGACACAAGAAGTCCCCAGAATGGACACCTAGACTAGGAGCTGGCAGGACCTGACAGGAGGAAAGGAGGGAGGTCACTGCCTCAGGGAGACGTGTGTGGGATTGTGGAGGTCTAGAAATAGTGGTGTCTGCAAAACATGGTCAAAGTTCTTCAATTCCACTGAACTGAACACTGAACAAAACAGTGAAAGAGTAAGCACTGGTGTGTATTATTTTACAATTAAAAACATGAATAGTTGTCCTCCTCATCAAACAGGATATTAACAAGAATCTTTTCAATGACAGTACAGGCTGCTTCTCCTGCACTTCTTTGTCTAATGACTATTCTCTGCCACCCAGCCAAGGTCCTGGCCTCCGCCCTCTGCCGCTGTGTGGCTCAGGCACCCAGGGAGAGCTGAACCCTTCCTTGAGAGCAGGAGCAGCCCACAGGTCTCCCAGGGAGCCCGGAAGGACGAGGGGCTGGGATCCCTGCAGACGCAGGAGGACAGCACTTACAGGCCCGACTGGGGGCTGCCCGTGCTTCTCCTTTCTGCAGCCACCGAGGCTCCTGTGGGAGCCCTGGCAGCTGGGTCCCCTCCTGTCCACATGGTGGAGGGCCCCGACAGGCTCATCGGCTGTGAGGTCATGTGGACCAGGGACGCTCAGAGGCTGCATACAAGGACGTCAGTGGGCACTCGCATCGTGGAGCCAGACGCACCAAATGGCCATCAGGGCTCAGCCCAGAGCCCCCCACAGGGACGACCTTTACTACAATCATCCATTTGCCCACAAGCCTCTGAGCACATACCTGCTGTGTCCTATCCTACAACACGTGCCTGTCCTCCCAGAAAGGCAGGGAGGGGAGCCTCCCAAGTGCTGTCCCCACCTGGAGCAGGGCAGAGCAGGGCCTCTCCTTTTCCTGACCCCATGCCAGTGGCCCGAGGACTGCTGGCAGCAGGACATACGAGGGAGGCTCACGGGGTTCAGGGTGGGGAGCGGGGCTCCTGCTGCGGCAGACCTGGTCCCCCCAGCCTGGCCCTCCTCCGGTCCAGCGGCATCGGTCCACTCAGGCCTGTTCGCGGGGTGTAACTCAGCCCCACATCCCGACGGGGGTGTCCTGAGCCAGCCTCCACTCCACCCACAACCCTTCCTGGAATTCAAAGGAAAAGGAGTCATGCCTGCCTCTCCATTTTGTTTTGCACTTTCCCAGCTGATTTTCAACTGAAAAATCAGTGGTGTCCTGCCTGCAAAGTTCTTCAATTCCACTGAACTGAACACTGAACAAAACAGTGAAAGAGTAAGCACTGGTGTGTATTATTTTACAATTAAAAACATGAATAGTTGTCCTCCTCATCAAACAGGATATTAACAAGAATCTTTTCAATGACAGTACAGGCTGCTTCTCCTGCACTTCTTTGTCTAATGACTATTCTCTGCCACCCAGCCAAGGTCCTGGCCTCCGCCCTCTGCCGCTGTGTGGCTCAGGCACCCAGGGAGAGCTGAACCCTTCCTTGAGAGCAGGAGCAGCCCACAGGTCTCCCAGGGAGCCCGGAAGGACGAGGGGCTGGGATCCCTGCAGACGCAGGAGGACAGCACTTACAGGCCCGACTGGGGGCTGCCCGTGCTTCTCCTTTCTGCAGCCACCGAGGCTCCTGTGGGAGCCCTGGCAGCTGGGTCCCCTCCTGTCCACATGGTGGAGGGCCCCGACAGGCTCATCGGCTGTGAGGTCATGTGGACCAGGGACGCTCAGAGGCTGCATACAAGGACGTCAGTGGGCACTCGCATCGTGGAGCCAGACGCACCAAATGGCCATCAGGGCTCAGCCCAGAGCCCCCCACAGGGACGACCTTTACTACAATCATCCATTTGCCCACAAGCCTCTGAGCACATACCTGCTGTGTCCTATCCTACAACACGTGCCTGTCCTCCCAGAAAGGCAGGGAGGGGAGCCTCCCAAGTGCTGTCCCCACCTGGAGCAGGGCAGAGCAGGGCCTCTCCTTTTCCTGACCCCATGCCAGTGGCCCGAGGACTGCTGGCAGCAGGACATACGAGGGAGGCTCACGGGGTTCAGGGTGGGGAGCGGGGCTCCTGCTGCGGCAGACCTGGTCCCCCCAGCCTGGCCCTCCTCCGGTCCAGCGGCATCGGTCCACTCAGGCCTGTTCGCGGGGTGTAACTCAGCCCCACATCCCGACGGGGGTGTCCTGAGCCAGCCTCCACTCCACCCACAACCCTTCCTGGAATTCAAAGGAAAAAGGGAGTCATGCCTGCCTCTCCATTTTGTTTTGCACTTTCCCAGCTGATGGTGTGATTTTATTCTATGCTGGAGGCACTGACTAACTGGAGGTGTGTGAGTGTTCCTGGGTCAAGGGTGACAGCAATTACCAGCTGCCAGGACCCTGTGTTCTGAAAGAGTGAGGACACAAAGCCCTGCAGCAGGGTGGGCTGCCTCGGCAAGGAGTCTGGGCCAGGGGCAGAGCCAAGAGCAGCTGCGGCGCGAGGTGGCCGTGTCACCAAGGTCCTGGGCACAGAGAGCAGATGGCAAGTAGTGGGACCAGAGGCCACCAGAACAGACGCAAGTTGGGGGCTGGGTCACATCCGCAGGGCTACTTGGCCAGGTCTCTGCCCTGAGAGAGACCTCCCGAGTCACCCAGAAGCCACCCTGAGCTGGGCTTGAGAAGTCAGGCCATTAGAGAAGCAGAGTGTGCTGACCAAAGCAGGTGGGGAGCGAGCCTCCATCCAGCCCCCACTGCCCCCACAGCAGACACAGGTCTTCGGGTCACCCACTGGACACCCCTACACCCTGGGGAGCTCACAGCACCGCCTTCCCCTTACTTCTTTCCTGGGTAGGGCTCAAAGGACTCATCCGAGGACTGGGTATTCTGCTTCTTGTCATTTTCGTCTTCACTCAGGAAATCTCTAGGAAAGAAAAGAGCCTTCAGCAACACTCTGGGGCAGGCGATGAGACAGTGACACTTCCTGTCTAAGGCCAGGTGGGTCCCCACAGTGCAGGTTTTAGTTCTTCTCAGAAGGTCTCAAATCCCCAATCCTCCAATCCCATCTCCTAGCAGAAACGGCAAGCCAGGGTTCCAGGCTGAGGATCCCCATAAGCCCCGGCTCTCATCACACCAGGACCCCAAACTCCGAAAGAGCCAGCCTAAGGGAGCCTCAGGCAGGGGTGAAGATCCTCACAAGAGGCAGCTTCAAAGGAAGGGGTTTTTAGAATGTCACCTCACCCCCGTAACTGTGAGCACCTGCCCAAAGGACAGGTCAGCTGTGAGCCATTACAAAGGGTCACGAGGGGCAGAGAAAGATCTGGATGTCTGTACTCTCCACCCTAAGACCTGAGTCACGACACAGGCTCTGCTGGGCCGCAGACAGGACCTGGCTGGCCCGCCTCAGCCTCCCCACAGGCTGCCCCCCGCCCCAGGGACAGAGGCCACGGCTGGCTGTGCCTGCAGGGGGCACTCTAGCACGCATGGGGGCTCTTCCGGCACCTGGGTAATCTATCACTGGCACCAAAAGTCCCGTTATCCTTTTACTTGTTTGGACTGAGGGCATCTGTGGTGCAGCTACGGCACGCAGGGCCGCGGAAAGGACACCCGGCATGCAGCCCCCGCCCGGGGAGATCTGCTCTCAGAGCCTGGGACGGGGGCGGGCCCAGGAGCAGACAGGTGGCCCTGCCTGCTTCTAGAAAGATGTGTCCTCCTGTGGGGAGCCTCCACGCCACGTCACAAACATGAGAAAGAGCCAGAGGCTGGCTTCTGTTCCAGTAACATCTGGGGTTGGCATAAAAGTCAGGCCTTAGAGGAGACGAGGACTCAGTGGCCAGAGGACCATCTGAACAGAGCGGCATCAACACCCTGGCTGGGGTCCCCCTGCAGCTCCCTCAGGCCTGAGATGCCCCCAGTCAACAGAAGCCTGGAGGCATCCCCCACCACTCCCCGCCTCCCAAGAGAGAAAGGGGGAGGCCGGCGAGAGCCAAGCTCAGCCCCTGGGATGGCGGCGTTGGGTTTCCAAGGAGGAATGTTAGGCTACGTAAACCCACTCATCTCTCACCCCTCAGAAAGGTCACTGAACTCGTCTTTTACCCGATCATCCGAGGTTGGAGATGGAACCTGCTTCTCACCCAACTGCCCTGGGAAACAAAGAACAAGACTCCAGTCACCCGTCACCCCAGAAAGACAGTGAGGCAACGCTCCCCACAGGAATGACCGAGAGCCTGGGCTCCCCATGCCTCCAAAACCACTCACCTCCCAGCCCTTCCCCACAAGGCGACTGAACAGCTCAGCCCACCACACTAACCCCACATCCTGCCAACAGCAGCAAGCCCAGCCCTGCCCCAGAGGTTCAGATCCATTCACTCTGGTATGTTCCAGAACTTTGAAAGAAAATCGTTCTTATCAAAGTACTGCAGGCACATAAAACCCAAGCAGTTTTAAGAACCATGAAGCCTCCAGCATCAGCATCCCCCTTACTCTGAACCATCAAGTGCCAGAGTGTCCACTTGCGGGAGCAGCCTGGTGCCCACGTGGAGGCTGAGACCAGGCAGGAAGCCGGTCTGGCCCTCCTAACACCATGTCGATGAACAGCGGCACCCAGTCCACAGGACCGCAGCATCAGAGCCCAGGGGGTGCTGACTGAGCCCTGGGAGTCACCTGAGCTGGCTCAGGACAGAACCCGGCACCTGCTGCCTTCGTGCACCCCCAGGCCCCACGTTCTTCCTCCTTCCGTGGCTCAAAGCAAGCCTGGACAGTAGACAAACTTTGATGCAAACACAGGGTTGCTGGCCTCTCCCTGCCATCAGACAGGCGTGAGGAGGAGCTAGGGCTGCCCTGGTAACGACACTGTTTCCTCCACACACGATACCACTGCCAACACGATGCCCACGTCCTGCCAAGGGCCCTGCCTGCCTCAGGACCAGGAATGCTCGTCACACAGCCCAGAGGAGCCACCTACCTGGGGCCCCACCGGGGGGAAGGCTTGGCTGAGGCAGGGGGCCCAGCCCCAGCCCCACTGGGTCGCCATCTGAAGGAAGCCAGCTTGTGTCCACGCTGGGCAGCGTCTCAGTCTCCGCCCCAGTCACGGTCGCTCTACCCTGGTTGCTCTGAGGGGCAGCCCCAGTGGGGTTGGACCCCAGATGTGGGAGGAGCCGTGGGGCTGAATCCTTGTCCCATGTCCACTTAACGCCCAAAGTGCTGTCCAGCAAGAGGCCCCCGCAGCTGGAGTCGGCGTCCATGGTGTAGTCGTGGCCCTGGTCGCAGCCCCACACGGCCCGGATGACGCCACAGTACTCAGAGGACAGGGTCCTCTGGAGGCTAGGCAGGGCCCCGCAGCCAGCCGCGTGTCCGTGCACCCACCCCACCAAGCCACGCAGGCCCTGGGGGTTCGAAGCGATCAGGTCCACTGAGGAGAGGCACAGAGACGCCAGCCCACGGCCAGTCAGAACCGGGATCACCGCCCCCCACCCTGCAGCCCACCCTGGGGGTGCACTCACCCACACACGCTCCCTCCTCCGGCCCCGTCCGTGGCTGGACACCAACCCTGCAAAGGAGCAGGGTCGCTCACCAAGAGCAAGCATAGGGTCCAGGGGCCACTCTCGGTGCAGGCCAAGCCTCTTCGGAGGCCACCCGCCAGACCCTCCCCTGCCCTTGGCCTCCTGTCTGTCTCCCTGCACGCCCGGCGCTCTGGGGCTCATCAGTGTCTGCCCCACCAGGCACGCGGGTCGCACTGTGCCCGTGCAGCTCTGCTCACAGGGTCTCCTGCACGCCCCTAGCAAATGAGGGGGGCGCCTACTTTGTGCAAGGCTTCCGACGGCCTGCTGGGGGGACATTGACTCTCTGCAGGAAAGACGTGAGGAGGCCGTGGCACTGGTAGAACTGGGCGTGGCAGTTCTTGCAGACAAACTGGGACAGAGTCGGGTCCTGGTGGACAGGCACACCCAGGAGGCGCTGGAAGTCCCGGATGAAGACACGGTCCCCCGCCGGTGGCCTCTCTGAGCTCTGCCCAGGCAGCCTGCTGGAGATGCTGCGGAGACTCCGGGAGGAGAACTTGCCATGGCAGAGGCGACAGTGCCCCATGGCCAGCGCCCGGGCCGCTCCTGGGCAAGCACAGGAAACACGCAGTCAGGGCGGGACCCTGCTCCCAGGAGAGGCGAGGCTCGACTCCACCAGCCCTCAGCCCTGCAGCGTGCTCCCCAGACACGCCCCTGAGACACAGACCCAGGTCCAGGCCAGAGGCAGGGCTCTGGCCCCAGGATCCCAGCTGAACACACAGGCTTTTGGGAGAATGGTCAGTGGAGGGCCTTCTGATGGGAAATCCTTTCAAAGAGCTCTAAATGCCTCCAAAACAACGCCAGTATTGCTCAGATACTAAAACCAGACAAGGACGCAACAAGAAAAGAACATTTATTCCTAATAAACACGGATGTCAAGGTCTTCAACAAAATAACAGCAAACTGAATTCAACACTTAATTAAAAGACTGTGCACAATGAACAGCTGGAATTTATTCCAGGGAGGCAGGGATGGCTCAACCTCCCAAATCAATTCATGAGATACACATTAACAAAATAAAAATTTTTCAAAATCATACAATCCTCTAAATAAATGGAGAAAAGTACTGGACAAAAGTCAATATCAGGCTTCCCCAGGTAGGAGTCCACCCTGCAGCCCACCCTGGGTGCACTCACCCACACCCTCCTCCGGCCCCGTCCGTGGCTGGACACCAACCCTGCAAAGGAGCAGGGTCGCTCACCAAGAGCAAGCATAGGGTCCAGGGCCACTCTCGGTGCAGGCCAAGCCTCTTGAGGCCACCCGCCAGACCCTCCCCTGCCCTTGGCCTCCTGTCTGTCTCCCTGCACGCCCGGCGCTCTGGGGCTCATCAGTGTCTGCCCCACCAGGCACGCGGGTCGCACTGTGCCCGTGCAGCTCTGCTCACAGGGTCTCCTGCACGCCCCTAGCAAATGAGGGGGGCGCCTACTTTGTGCAAGGCTTCCGACGGCCTGCTGGGGGGACATTGACTCTCTGCAGGAAAGACGTGAGGAGGCCGTGGCACTGGTAGAACTGGGCGTGGCAGTTCTTGCAGACAAACTGGGACAGAGTCGGGTCCTGGTGGACAGGCACACCCAGGAGGCGCTGGAAGTCCCGGATGAAGACACGGTCCCCCGCCGGTGGCCTCTCTGAGCTCTGCCCAGGCAGCCTGCTGGAGATGCTGCGGAGACTCCGGGAGGAGAACTTGCCATGGCAGAGGCGACAGTGCCCCATGGCCAGCGCCCGGGCCGCTCCTGGGCAAGCACAGGAAACACGCAGTCAGGCGCGCGGGACCCTGCTCCCAGGAGAGGCGAGGCTCGACTCCACCAGCCCTCAGCCCTGCAGCGTGCTCCCCAGACACGCCCCTGAGACACAGACCCAGGTCCAGGCCAGAGGCAGGGCTCTGGCCCCAGGATCCCAGCTGAACACACAGGCTTTTGGGAGAATGGTCAGTGGAGGGCCTTCTGATGGGAAATCCTTTCAAAGAGCTCTAAATGCCTCCAAAACAACGCCAGTATTGCTCAGATACTAAAACCAGACAAGGACGCAACAAGAAAAGAACATTTATTCCTAATAAACACGGATGTCAAGGTCTTCAACAAAATAACAGCAAACTGAATTCAACACTTAATTAAAAAGACTGTGCACAATGAACAGCTGGAATTTATTCCAGGGAGGCAGGGATGGCTCAACCTCCCCAAATCAATTCATGAGATACACATTAACAAAATAAAAAATTTTTCAAAATCATACAATCCTCTAAATAAATGGAGAAAAAGTACTGGACAAAAGTCAATATCAGGCTTCCCCAGGTGGTCCAGTGGATAAGGACACCGCCTTGCAGTGCAAGGGGCGCCGGTTCGATCCCTGGCCTGGGAAGATCCCACGTGCCGCAGAGCAGCTGGATCGATGTGTCCAATCACCGAGCCGGAGCTCTGGAGTGCATGCGCCCAGAGCTGGCGCTCTGCGACAACAGACGCCACCGCGATGGGAGGCCCACAGGAGCCAAAAGAACAAAGACGAACGAAAATAGAGAAATGAAAGACCAATGGAAGTGGCCCGCCTGCTCCCCTCCCTCCCCAACCCGACCCCCACCCAAAATAAATAAATAAATCTTTAAAAAAAAATTTTTTTTAAAAGTCAATATCCACTCATTATGAAAACCTCAATAAACTAGATACAGATAGAAAGTCCCACAACATAGTTAAGAGCCATACATGACAAACCCAGAGCCTACATTATGCTCAAAGGTACAAGGCTAAAAGCTTTACTCTAAGACCAGGAACAAAACAAGGATGACCATCTTCAACATTTTTAATCAACACAATACTGGACATTCTTGCCAACGCAATTAGTCAAGAAACATAAAAACCACCCAAACTGTAAAGAAAGAAGCAAGACAATGTGTACATAATATTACATATACAAAACTCTGTAAAACTCCACCAAAACAACTGTTAGAATAAACAAATTCAGTTGTAGAATACAAAATCAATATATGAAAATGAACTGACTTCTATATACTAATAACAAACTATTAGAAATTAAGAAAATAATCAGACTTACAATGGTAACAAAGAGAATAAAATACCTACAAATATATTTAACCAAAAAAGTGAAAGACCTGTATACTGACAACTATAAGACACTGACAAAAGAAACTGAAACCACAAATAGTCCACGACCATGGATTGGAATAATAAACTGACATTTAATAAAACAACTGACATTATTAATAAGACATTGTTAAAATGTCTACACTCGGGGCTTCCCCGTGGTCCAGTGTGTAAGGACACTGCCTTGCAGTGCAAGGGGTGCCGGTTCGATCCCTGGCCTGGGAAGATCCCACGTGCCGCGGAGCGGCTGGACCCATGTGTCCAATTACCGAGCCGGAGCTCTGGAGGGCATGCGCCCAGTGCCAGTGTTCTGCGACGAGAGAGGCCACTGTGATGGGAGGCCCACACGGGCCAAAGAACAAAGATAAGTAAGTGAAAGATCAATAGAAGCGACCAAAAAAAAAAAATGTCTACACTCTCCCAAATCATCTACAAATTCAAAACAACCACTATCAAAATCTTACTGGTATTTTTCACAAAAATAGAATGTTATTAAAATTTATATGAAATGAAGAAAGACCCTGAGTAGATAGCCAAAGCAACTCTGAGAAAGAACAACAAAGTTGAAGGCATCATACTTCCTGATTTCAAACTATACTACAAAGGTACAATAATCAAAACAGTACAGTAGTGGCATAAAAATAGTCACATGGGGGACTTCACTGGTGGTCCAGTGGCTAGGACTCCGAGTTCCCACTCCAAGGGGCCCAGGCTCCAACCCTGGTCAGGGAACCTGCCCCAACTAAAGATTCCACCTGCTGCAACAAAGATCAAAGATGCTACATGCCACAACTAAGACACGGAGCAGGTGAATTTAAGCAATTTGTATTTTTTAATTAAAAAAAGAAAAACAGGGCTTCCCCTGGTGGTCCAGTGAGTAAGGACACAGCCTTGCAGTGCAAGGGGCACGATTCGATCCCTGGCCTGGGAAGATCCCACGTGCCGCGGAGCGGCTGGACTGATGTGTCCAATCACCGAGCCGGAGGTCTGGAGCGCATGCGCCCTGAGCCGGCGCTCTGCAACGACAGACGCCACCGCGATGGGAGGCCCACAGGAGCCAAAGAACAAAGACGGATGAAAATAGAGAAGTGGAAAACCAACAGAAGTGGCCCACCCGCTCCCCTCCTTCCCCAACTCGACCCCCACCCAAAAATAAATAAATAAAAATAAATCTTTAAAAAAAAAAAAGAAAAACACATAGACTAATGAAATAGAATAGAGAGACCCCAAAATAAATTCATGTATATATAGCTAATTAATCTACAACAAATAAGCCAAGAACACACAATGGGAAAATGACAATCTCTTCAAAAAATGATGTTTGGAAAACTGAAGAGTCAAACGCACAATAATGAAACTAGACCACCATCTTACACAATACTCAAATGCAACAAGGATTAAAACGTTAAAAGACCTGAAATCATAAAACTCCTTCCATGTAATAAAACACAATGGTTAGCTCCTTGACATCAGTCTTAGAGATGATTTTTTGAATTGACACCAAAAACAAAGGCAACAAAGGCAAAAATAAACCAATGGGCCTATGTCAAACAAAAGTTTCTGCACAGCAAAGGAAACCATCAACAAAACTGAAAAGGCAACCTACTGAATATGTATCTGATGGGGGTTAATAACCAAAATATGTTAAGATATCATACAATTCAATAACAAAAATAATCTGATTTGTAAAAGGAGCAAAGGCTCTGAAGAGACCTCTTTCTAAAGGAGACATGCATAGCCAACAGGTGCATGAATCAACGGTCAACACCTCTAATCATGAAGGAAATACCAATCAAAACCACAATGAGAAAAAAAAAAAGAAAATCCCACAATGAGATATTACCTCCCACCTATCAGAATGGCCATCATCAAAAATAAAAGTAAGACTTCCCTGGTGGTACACTGGCGCCTTTGGGTTCTGGAGCCTGAGCGCCTCAGCAACAGAGCCAGTGCGCTGCAAGTGCTGAAGCCCACAGGCCTGGGGGCCCCTGCTCCCCAGCAAGAGAAGGCACCGGAATGAGAAGCCCACTCATCCCAACTGGAGAGTAGCCCCCACTCAACACAGCTAGAGAAAATCCGCCCACAGCAACGAAGACCTAGTGCAACGAAAAATAAACAGTAATAATAATAAAAGTAATTACAAGTGTTGCGGAGGATGTGGAGAGAACAGAACCCTTGTGCATTGCTCGTGAGAATATAACCTGGTGCAGTCACTATGAAAACAGTATAGAGACGCTTCAAAAAATTACAAATAAAACTATTATATAGTCCAGCAATTCCACTGCTAGGTATTTATCCTAAGGAAACGAAAACAGTAACTCAAAAAGGTATGTGCACCCTTAAACGCACTGCCGTATTATTTACAATACCGAGGCATGGAAACCACTGAAATGTCTATCAGCATATGCAGGTGCGGTACACACGCAGAACGGAATATGCACCCAGCTATAATCACACGACAAAGTTCTGCCATTAACCAAAAAACTAGACCACCATCTTACACAATACTCAAATGCAACAAGGATTAAAACGTTAAAAGACCTGAAATCATAAAACTCCTTCCATGTAATAAAACACAATGGTTAGCTCCTTGACATCAGTCTTAGAGATGATTTTTTGAATTGACACCAAAAACAAAGGCAACAAAGGCAAAAATAAACCAATGGGCCTATGTCAAACAAAAGTTTCTGCACAGCAAAGGAAACCATCAACAAAACTGAAAAGGCAACCTACTGAATATGTATCTGATGGGGGTTAATAACCAAAATATGTTAAGATATCATACAATTCAATAACAAAAATAATCTGATTTGTAAAATGAGCAAAGGCTCTGAAGAGACCTCTTTCTAAAGGAGACATGCATAGCCAACAGGTGCATGAATCAACGGTCAACACCTCTAATCATGAAGGAAATACCAATCAAAACCACAATGAGAAAAAAAAAAAGAAAATCCCACAATGAGATATTACCTCCCACCTATCAGAATGGCCATCATCAAAAATAAAAGTAAGACTTCCCTGGTGGTACACTGGCGCCTTTGGGTTCTGGAGCCTGAGCGCCTCAGCAACAGAGCCAGTGCGCTGCAAGTGCTGAAGCCCACAGGCCTGGGGGCCCCTGCTCCCCAGCAAGAGAAGGCACCGGAATGAGAAGCCCACTCATCCCAACTGGAGAGTAGCCCCCACTCAACACAGCTAGAGAAAATCCGCCCACAGCAACGAAGACCTAGTGCAACGAAAAATAAACAGTAATAATAATAAAAGTAATTACAAGTGTTGCGGAGGATGTGGAGAGAACAGAACCCTTGTGCATTGCTCGTGAGAATATAACCTGGTGCAGTCACTATGAAAACAGTATAGAGACGCTTCAAAAAATTACAAATAAAACTATTATATAGTCCAGCAATTCCACTGCTAGGTATTTATCCTAAGGAAACGAAAACAGTAACTCAAAAAGGTATGTGCACCCTTAAACGCACTGCCGTATTATTTACAATACCCGAGGCATGGAAACCACTGAAATGTCTATCAGCATATGCAGGTGCGGTACACACGCAGAACGGAATATGCACCCAGCTATAATCACACGACAAAGTTCTGCCATTCCCTAAGACACAGATGGACGACATCGGCATTACAGTAAGTGAAAACAGTCAAAAGAGGAGGAAAAAAAAGAAACCTGAACTAATTAACTACGGAAAAGACACTGGGGGCTGCCAGAGAAGGGGCCTGGGGTGGGGAGTCAGAGACGCCAGCTCCAGGGACAGCGCGCGTCCCGGCGGGGTCGTCTGCCGTGTGCAGTGGCTGCACTCCGGCAGGGTAATACTCATTTGTCTCTCTGAAAATAGATAGGGGAGCTCAAAAGTCGATCCTACGCCTTCTTATCGCAAGGGGAAACGCCTTCTAACTACCCGTGGTGATGGGGGCTGGCCAGGCCACCCGAAGCCAGGATCATTAACGTCGTGCGCCAATTATCCCTCAAGTTTCTCCTTTTCCAAAATTATATATATATATAATTATATATATATACATGTATATATATAGTTCGAGTATAGAGACGCCTCCACAGCCGTGGAACGCATAAGCTAACGTTCACGAGTTACGAACTTCACTCCTCTCCACGGCCCGCCGAGAGCGGCCGCGAAGGAGCGCATCCACGCCGGGCCGCCGCCTGCCGCCCGGCCTCGGGCTCCGGAGGGCGGCGGGGAGGCCCGGGCCCGGGCGGACGCCACGAGCAGGTGTGGCCCGGGGCCCGCGCGGCCCTGAGAGCGGAGGCCCTCGGCCGGACTGACGCACGACTCGGCACCGGAGCCGCCGCGGGCCCGGAGCGGGAGCCGAGCGGCCAAACAGCGCCGCGTCTCGGGCGGGCCCGGCGCGCCGCCGGGGGAGACACCCTGGCCGTGGTCCCCGCCCGCCGCCCCGCGCGACTGGACGGCCGGACCCACCTGCCTCGCCGGCGCCGTCCTCGCCCCCGGCCGCGCAGGGCCGCGCCGGGTCCCAGGCCAGCCGCGCGGCCACCACGGCCGCCGCCTCGGCCACGTCGGGCCCGCTGCGGGCGGAGCGGCCCCGCGCCCGGCCCCCGCCACGGCCGCCTCGGCCCCCGCTCCCGCGCGGCGCCGACGCCTCCGGCGACAGGAAACGTCCGAGCCGGTCCCGCTTCATCGCCGCGGAGGCGCTTAGAGCTCGGACTCAGCGCTCCGCCCCACCGGCCCGAATCGGCTCCGTCCGGCCCGGCCCCGTTCGGGTTCGCCCGGCTGCGTCCGGCCCGGCTCGGTCCCGCTCATCTAGCCGGGCCGAGAGGAAGGGGCAGCACTTGCGCGGTCTGGAGCCTCGCGTCCGCTCGGCGGACTGTGCCCGCTGTTTCGGTTTGACGCGGCTCCACGGGACTCACTGGAAGCGGGGCGGGGCGGGGCAGGGAAGGAGGATGAGGAGACCCGGACGCCGCGGGAGGATTGGCAAGCGGAGGGGCGGGCGGGGGGCGGAGCCTGGCGAGGAGGGGCGGGGCGGAGCGAGGAGGGCGGGGCAGCGCGGCCGGCGGCGAGCAAAGGGCGTGGCCTGGGCGCTTTGCCCCTCGCCGACGGGGTGTGAGGGCCCCGGTAGTTGCACTTACACGCTCGTGGCTACTGCGTAAGGAGGTCGTTTCAGAGCCCAGTCACCCTCCGCCCCTTCGGCCCCAGGAGCCGAGCGCGCCGCGCGTCGGCAGGGCGGGGCTGCCGGAAGTGGGCCCTTGTTGGTACCGCCTTTTCCTGTGGTCCTGGGCTCGGGCAGTACCAGCTGCTGCACACGTTGCGTTCCGGCCCCGGGGCACAGGACCGCCCGCCCCGCCCCTCGGCCGCCGGCGCCATGGCCGCTGCGGCCGGGGACGGCGCGGCGAAGCCACTGCAATGCGCAATGAAGCTGGCCAACGGGGCCATCGAGCTGGACACCGGCAACCGGCCCCGGGTGAGGCGGACCGGCGGGGCGGAGGCGATCGCCGACCCGCGGCCGGGCTGGTGGGCGTGGGCGAGGGCGGGGCCGCGGGGAGGGCGCCTCTGGGCCTCCCGGGCGGTGCGGGCTGGGGCCGTGACCTTGGACAGCTCCCGCCCTGTTTTTCTCAGTCTGTTTACCGAGTTTGGAATGGGAGCTCAGGTGTTTTCATTTGTGAAGGGACTCAGGAGGGTCCGTGAAGCAACCCTCCACAGTGTATCTGGCAGGCAATCCCGTGTGTTGTGTGGTTTGGGGGCGGGCCCTGTAGGTAGATTCGGCCGGATTCCCAAAAGGGAACGTACGCGTCAGAGGTTAACTGCGGCTTTCCAGTCGCCCTCTGAGCTTGTTTGGGAGGAAAGGCCGGCGGGGGAGGGGTGTGGCTTGTTTCTGAGAGAGGGTAAGAGCGGCTACCGCCTGGAAAAGCCAGCTGGGCCACTCTGCGCTGCCCAAGGAGGGGAAGAGACCACGGGTGCCTCTGAAAGGCATTCAGGTCTTCCACCTGCTTCCCTCCCCAGGTTGGGATCCTAGGGCAGTAAATGCCCGCACAAGTCTGAAATCCTTCCTGGAATCCCTTTTTTTAATCTTACAGCTTTCTTCTTCTTTTTTGGCCACTTCTATTGGTCTTTCATTTATTTATTTTCATTCATCTTTGGCCTCTCTCGTCGCAGAGCACCTGCTGGGCGCATGCACTCCAGAGCTCTGGCTTGGTAGTTGGAGACATCGGTCCAGCTGCTCCGTGGCACGTGGGATCTTCCCAGGCCAGGGATCAAACCGGCACCCCTTGCACTGCAAGGCGGTGTCCTTACCCACTGGACCACTAGGGAGGCCCACCAGAACCCATTTAATCCTTACCTGAAGCGTAGACTTAAAGATGGTTAACTTGCGGGCTTCTGTCCGGAGCTCTGTCGGCAGCCCTGACCAGGAGGGTCACACCCTTGAAAGTGCCAACATTCTAGTGTCACAGACTTCTGTGTGCCCAGGGAATTCTTATGCTGGGGTTCTGGGAAGGGTTTTCCCAGGCTGAGTCAGAAAGTGATTCTAAGATTTACAACACACTCTGATTCACCTCCCAGGAACTTTCTTTTTTTCAAGGGCTGAATGAATGACCTCTGAGTTACACAGGAAATGACCTTGTGGCATAGAATGGAAACGGCAGCGCCACTTGTGCGGCTTCCCTTGGCCCGCTGAATGAGAGCCCCCGTTCCTTCTCGTGCTGGAAAGAAGTGACGTCAGCCACAGGTCTAGAGAAGGGTGTTCACTGTGCCCCAGGCAGAGCAGTCACCGGCTAACCAGTCTGGACACTGCAGGGTCATCTCAGAGACAGGCAGGTCCCATGGCTCCTGCTTTCCCAGGGGCACCGAGCAGGCATGATGGAATTATTTGTCTCTGTTGGCATAACCGCTGCCGTTTCTCTTCCCTGGGCCCAGGAGGCATATACCGAATACCTGAGGAGTGTCCGTTACATCTCCCAGGTGCTGCTGGAAGAAGTGGAGACCACTAAAGGTAACCCCGGGCAGGGCTACCGCCTGGAAAAGCCAGCTGGGCCACTCTGCGCTGCCCAAGGAGGGGAAGAGACCACGGGTGCCTCTGAAAGGCATTCAGGTCTTCCACCTGCTTCCCTCCCCAGGTTGGGATCCTAGGGCAGTAAATGCCCGCACAAGTCTGAAATCCTTCCTGGAATCCCTTTTTTTAATCTTACAGCTTTCTTCTTCTTTTTTGGCCACTTCTATTGGTCTTTCATTTATTTATTTTCATTCATCTTTGGCCTCTCTCGTCGCAGAGCACCTGCTGGGCGCATGCACTCCAGAGCTCTGGCTTGGTAGTTGGAGACATCGGTCCAGCTGCTCCGTGGCACGTGGGATCTTCCCAGGCCAGGGATCAAACCGGCACCCCTTGCACTGCAAGGCGGTGTCCTTACCCACTGGACCACTAGGGAGGCCCACCAGAACCCATTTAATCCTTACCTGAAGCGTAGACTTAAAGATGGTTAACTTGCGGGCTTCTGTCCGGAGCTCTGTCGGGCAGCCCTGACCAGGAGGGTCACACCCTTGAAAGTGCCAACATTCTAGTGTCACAGACTTCTGTGTGCCCAGGGAATTCTTATGCTGGGGTTCTGGGAAGGGTTTTCCCAGGCTGAGTCAGAAAGTGATTCTAAGATTTACAACACACTCTGATTCACCTCCCAGGAACTTTCTTTTTTTCAAGGGCTGAATGAATGACCTCTGAGTTACACAGGAAATGACCTTGTGGCATAGAATGGAAACGGCAGCGCCACTTGTGCGGCTTCCCTTGGCCCGCTGAATGAGAGCCCCCGTTCCTTCTCGTGCTGGAAAGAAGTGACGTCAGCCACAGGTCTAGAGAAGGGTGTTCACTGTGCCCCAGGCAGAGCAGTCACCGGCTAACCAGTCTGGACACTGCAGGGTCATCTCAGAGACAGGCAGGTCCCATGGCTCCTGCTTTCCCAGGGGCACCGAGCAGGCATGATGGAATTATTTGTCTCTGTTGGCATAACCGCTGCCGTTTCTCTTCCCTGGGCCCAGGAGGCATATACCGAATACCTGAGGAGTGTCCGTTACATCTCCCAGGTGCTGCTGGAAGAAGTGGAGACCACTAAAGGTACAGTTCCTCCTGGGCAGGGCAGGCTGCGGACAGCTTAGCCTTTGCTGGGCCTCAGGGCTCCGGGCCCGGGCGCGTCCCACGTCCTGCCTACCTGATCAGTAGCAGGTGAACACCTAAGCACCCAGAATGAGGATGGCTGCTGGGACCCAGGGGATGGAGAGGGACGGGGACATGGCCACAGGCTGGACGCTGGACCCCCGTCCAGGGAGGAGTGGGCTACGCACAGCGGGGGGCTGGGGGCAGCACCCCAGCAGGGGCAGTGCAGAGACTCGCCTGCAGGATACAAGACAGGCAGGCAGGCAGCCTGGAGGCGGGGAGGTGCAGCCGGGCAGCCGGGGCCTCCGGTGGACCTGGGGCTGTCCTGGCACGTGGGGCGGCTCCTGGAGGCTTTGTGGGCAGAGGCTGGCAGGGGAGCTGGGGAAGTGAAGGGCTTGGGGACGTTCACTGAAGATGGGCCTCACCAGGCGTCCTCAGGGGACGGTGTGCGGCTGGGGTGGGGTGGGACCAGCGAGCACAGGAGGAAGAGCGGGAGGCGGCAGGCGCCGAGGCCGCCAGCACGGGCACGGCCTGCTCCAGGCCTCCAGCGGCCTGGCGCGGTCAGGGGCAGGTGGCCGGGAAGCTCAGCAGAGCTCCAAGAACTGGGAGGAGGGCACGGCGGGAGCAGCCCTGAGGGGACGACCTGGAGGAGAGACCCTGAGCCATCGGGGACCCTGGAGAAGGGCAGGGTGTGAGTGGAGGAGGGCCGTTCAGTCGCAGGCAGGCGGCTGGACTGGGTGTGGCGAGGGGCTGACCGTGAGGGGAGCAGGTGCCGCAGAAGCTGGGGCCGGTGGGGTCCCGGCGAGAGTGTGAGTGGGCAGCTCCCACAGCACGAGTGTGCTGGCAGGAGCCATTCAGAGGAGGACGCGCAGCACAGAGAACAGACGTGCCTGGAATGCGGGGAGCAGGGTCGCGGGGCTGGAACGGTGAGGAGGTGGTCTCCACGCAACAGCCCTGCGCCCTGACGGCTCACCCGGCGGAGACGCTGTGAGCACCGGGAGCCGTCGGTGCAGAGAGAAGGCTCTGACGGCCCAGGCCTGCCGTCTGACGGGACCACCGCACGGGGCCCAGAGGCCGGCGGCAGGCGGCCAAGAGGAGGGGGCCGCCGTTGTTTGTATCTCAGCAACAAGGTGGCAGCCCTGGTCAGCGACAGCAGTGATGGTGACCAGCCTTTCTGTCACTTGCCTCCCAGGAGCTGGGGACACCGTGAGCCCTGACACCTCCAAGATGCTGAAGCTGGCCGAGCAGTGTCTGGAGAGGGCGCAGTCGACAGCGGCCAGACTGGGTGGGTGTCTAGCAGAAAGCGTTGTCGGGGCGTCCCCGCCAGTCTGCCTCTCCTCAGTGAAATGGGGGATCTCCATGTGGACCCTTGGCTGTGCACGTCTTACAGGGAAAACATGCCCGAGGCCAGCCGTGCCCGTGGCTGCGCCCGCACCCTCCCCTGCTGGCCGACACCGCCGGGTGTACTCTGACGAGGGAGGGAAGCTCTCGCCATTCCTTCCACCCGAGATCTTCCAGAAGCTTCAGGTCGTGGAGTCGCAGAGCTCTAAGAAGTAAGATGGGCAGCGCGGACAGTGGGCTGGGCCTGGGTGTGGAGGCACCGTGAGCACAGCATGGTGGCCTCAGGCCAGAGGAATTTCAGAATGGAAGTGCCTGGTGCCTACCAGAAAACAAATGCACATTGTCTCTGGAGAAAAGCACCTTCAGCTTTCATAAAATGAGTGGTACGTAGCCAGAGACAAGCAAGGACACAGAATCAAGACACTGGAGAAGCAGAAACAGACCTGCACAATCTTCAGACAGAGTTTAGCACACAGATTATAATGCAGTCACGCTCTGTACATTTAGAAAAATAAAAAGCAACTCTTAAAATAACTTTAGGGAATAAGAAACCTTAAAATCTGACCTTGATTTATAATAGAGGTCAAATAGGAACCAAGTAGAAGCAAAATAAGAAGCACTGAAATTATTTTTAAGTACTAGTCAGAAACAATGAAAATAAATTATATTCTTCTGTAAGAACTACATGCATGGACACAGAACGAAGTGAACAAGTTGGTGACAGCAGAGTAGAAACAGCTGAAGAGAGAATCAGAGAACTGGATAAAAGGTCAGACGATACCCTGATGACTCACATACACAAAAAGAACATTTGAAAGACACAGAAAGCCTAGTAAGTTAATGGAACTTCAGAAAGAGATGACAGAGAAAATGTGAGAGGAGCATTATGTGAAGAGATAAAGACAACTGTCTTCCTAGAACTGATGACAGATAGTGAGACACAAATGCCACAACCCCAGCAGGATAAGCCAGAGGACGGGCTCCCCCTGCTGCCTGGCCTCGAGCCACGGCTCCACTGGGCCTCTGCACACGCAGGGCCAGGCCAGGGCCCAGGCTCCCACCCCAGGACAGCCTCGTGCCCCACAGCTCAGCTCCTCCACCCGTGAAAAAGCAGGAGGATGTGAGACTGAAACTTCTGGAGAGAGGGCTGTCCCTGGCTGTTAAGAGTCGCGGTGACTTCCCCTTCATGCCTGCAAACTAATCTAGCTGTTTGGCCCATGTGATTTCATGCTATTAACCAACTCATATGACTGAGCTGTGTGAAGATCTGGACTCCTACAATTTGCCACTCTTGTTTCAATTTTTTTAAAAACAGGCCTGGAGTCCAGGCAGTAGGGCCCTGTTTCCAGGGGGCAGATGTCTCCCGTCCACCCCTGATCTCCTCCTTCCTTTCCATTCCTGCTGGCCCCCGTCTTCATTTCCTCACCTTTTGGTCTCAGGGCAGGGTCAGGAGGGGTCCTCAGGTGCCTGGAGCATTCCTGGGCTTCTTGGAGCCTGGCCAACAGCTTGTCACCATTCCAGGGAGCTAACACCCCTGGAAGAGGCCTCCCTGCAGAATCAGAAGCTGAAGGCTGCCTATGAGGCCCGAATGGCCCGTCTGGATGCCAGCCAGGCCACGCAGAAGACATCCTTGGTGAGCAGAACCCAGGACCATCTGCAGCGGGGGCAGCAGGGGAGCAGCACTTACTTGCTCACTCTTCCCATCCTAGACCCTGTCTCTGCAGCGCCAGATGATGGAGAACCTGGTGATCGCTAAGGCCCGGGAGGAGACAGTATCCTTTCTGTCCATCCTTGGTGTCCAGAGCCTCTGCCTGAGGGAGGCGGCCGCAGGGAGGAGAGGTGCCAGAGCCCAGTGTCCCTCGTGGGGAGTGAGGGCGGTGCTTTCTGCCCAGCCTGCTTCCGCTCCCTCAGGCCTTTGCAGCCCACCCAGCCCCTCGCAGCACCCACAGACTCCTCTCACCCCTCAGGTCGACTAGGACTTGCCCTCTTCCACCCGCCCCACCGGCCCGTGTCCGGCGGGGCTCAGGGACGCCTGGGGTCCATACGTGCGGCTCAGAAAGGGCCTTGACTCTCTGCCGCAGCTGCAGCGGAAGATGGAGGAGCGCCGGCTCCGGCTCCAGGAGGCCGCCAACACGTGCGTCTGCGCTTCCGGTCCCGGGACGCGGGGGAGGCTGGGGGCGGGGCTCCCGCACCTGCCCGTCCAGCCCCGAGGACCCAGGCCCGTCCTTCCTCCCAGGAGGTTCTGCAGCCAGGTCGCCCTGACCCCTGAGGAGCGGGAGCAGCGGGCCGTCTACGCCGCCATCCTGGAGTACGAGCAGGACCACGTGAGTGCTCGGTGGGGCTGAGCAGGCGCAGCGGCCTTGGTGAGGGAGGAGGGGCTTCCTGCGGGCTGTCTCCGAAGGTCTCCTGTCCCACAGGACTGGCCGAAGCACTGGAAGGCCAAGCTCAAGAGGAGCCCAGGGGACTTGTCACTGGTGACCAGCCTGGTCTCCCACCTGCTCAGGTAGGAGGGGTCCCAGCTCCCTCCCGTGGGCTGACGTGGAGGGAAGGATTAAGAGGGAAAGAGGAGGAGGAGGAGGTCTGGGGTGACCGCAGGGCATGAGGCCCCGATCGCCTTTCACAGGCCTCTGCCTTCTCAGAGGGCTGGGCATTCACCCACGAGGTTCTGTCCATGAGTCCCTTCTCTGAAATCCCTCACGGTGGGGCCACGGGCCAGTGGGGGTGGAGGTGCAGGCGAGGGTCCCGCAGGACTGGCAGGCCTTCAGAGCCCGCACATCGGAGCCTGGGGAGGAGGCTGCAGCCCCCAGCCCCACAGGGCTGTCCTCAGCGCTGCTCCTCCCTCCACTCAGCGTTCCAGACCACCCCATCTCGCAGCTCCTGAAGAAGCTCCAGTGCGCGGTATACCGGGCGCTGTACCCCATCGTGAGCAGGGGCTCTGCCCCCGGCTGCTGCTCCCTGCCCCCCGACGCCGACGGGCTGTGGGCTCCTGGAAGCCGGCGGCTGCGGCCCTCGCAGAGCCTCTACTGCATGCCCTCCCCCTCTGAGCCCAGCCCAGCCCTAAGGCCCCCAGAAGGGCCCTGCGCCAGCCCACCCCACCCCGAGAGCCCCGCGGGGCCTCCTTCAGCGCATCTGCCGGGCAAGGACAGCTCCTTCGAGGACCTAGAACAGTTCCTGGTCGCTCCTGAGGGGAGGGGCCCGGGCCCTGGGGGGAGGCCCGAGCCCCAGGCCCCAGGGGCGAGGAAGGAGCCCGTGCTGGAGCAGCTGAAGGGCACCGTGCGGGACATACACGATGCCGTCGGTGAGGCCCAGCCCGGCCGGCCGGGTGGGCGGTGGGGGAGCTGCACGTGACCCTGCGACCCAGAGGCGAGGGCTCCAACTCCCCGCCAGCGCGGCTGCAGGGCCCGGCAGAGCTGCCTGCGGAGCTGCCCGCCCCAGGAGGCTGTCTCTGGGGGCGGGTGGGGGCGTCCCGGGCCGCCAGCGAAGCTGGAGGTCCCAGGTGCCCCCAGAGGGACTGAGCCGGCTCTGCTCCCGGCAGACAGGCTGCTCTCGCTGACCCTCCTGGCTTTTGAAGGCCTGAACACGGCCGCCTCCAAGGACCGCTGCCTGGCCTGCATTGAGGAGCCGTTCTTCTCCCCGCTGTGGCCCCTGCTGCTGGCCGTCTACAGGTGGGCCCCAGCGCCCCCGGTGCCCTCGGGCCTTCCTCCGAGGCCGCGCCACGCCCCCCCCCCCCCGCCCCCCGGGATTCTGGGCGCGGCCGGCTCCCCAGCCCCGCCTCGCCCCGCCCCAGGAGCGTCCACCGGCTGCGGGAGGCGGCCCTGAGCAGGAGCATGGAGCTGCACAGGAACACGCCCCCGGCGGCCGTCGGCGTCCCCGCCAGGCTCCTCCCGCGGCACCCCGAGGCCGCGGGAGCGGGGCCCTACCCGTACTGCGCCGCCACGCAGGAGCTGGGGCTGCTGGTGCTGGAGCGCTGCCCCCAGAAGAAGCTGGAGTGCATTGGTGAGGGGGCGCTCAGGGAAGGGGCAGCAGGTCCCCGGCCCACGGGCACCCGAGTCTGCGCCTGCCTTTCCATACCGGGGTCCGGTCTGGCGGGGAGGCGCTCCTTGGGGCAGACGTGGTGCTCGCCCTGGCCCTGGTGGCGACCGGGCCCATGCTTAGGGGGTGGACGCCGTCTGCGGCCGCTCACCCGAAGCCTGGTTTCTGCACGTCAGTGCGAGCCCTGCGGGTCATCTGCGCCTGCGCGGAGGATTACTGCCGGGCCCAGGAGGCTACCCTGCAGCCAGGCACCGCTGCCATGTGAGTCCCGGGAGCGCGCCGCGTGGGGCAGCCGGGCACAGGGCACGTGAGGGGCTGCCGTCAGAGGCTCGGGAAAGCGGGAGTCCATCCTGCCCCAGCACTGGGACCCTGGGGTTCGGTTCTGCTTCTCTGTGAGGAGAGTGGGGCCCCTTCCCACCAAAGACCGGGATTCCTGCCTCTGCTTCTAACCTGCGACCCAGAGGCGAGGGCTCCAACTCCCGCCAGCGGCTGCAGGGCTGCCTGCGGCTCCCGCCAGGAGGCTGTCTCTGGGGCGGGTGGGCGTCCGGCCGCCAGCGAAGCTGGAGGTCCCAGGTGCCCCCAGAGGGACTGAGCCGGCTCTGCTCCCGGCAGACAGGCTGCTCTCGCTGACCCTCCTGGCTTTTGAAGGCCTGAACACGGCCGCCTCCAAGGACCGCTGCCTGGCCTGCATTGAGGAGCCGTTCTTCTCCCCGCTGTGGCCCCTGCTGCTGGCCGTCTACAGGTGGGCCCCAGCGCCCCCGGTGCCCCCGGGCCTTCCTCCGAGGCCGCGCCACGCCCCCGCCCCGGGATTCTGGGCGCGGCCGGCTCCCCAGCCCCGCCTCGCCCCGCCCCAGGAGCGTCCACCGGCTGCGGGAGGCGGCCCTGAGCAGGAGCATGGAGCTGCACAGGAACACGCCCCCGGCGGCCGTCGGCGTCCCCGCCAGGCTCCTCCCGCGGCACCCCGAGGCCGCGGGAGCGGGGCCCTACCCGTACTGCGCCGCCACGCAGGAGCTGGGGCTGCTGGTGCTGGAGCGCTGCCCCCAGAAGAAGCTGGAGTGCATTGGTGAGGGGGCGCTCAGGGAAGGGGCAGCAGGTCCCCGGCCCACGGGCACCCGAGTCTGCGCCTGCCTTTCCATACCGGGGTCCGGTCTGGCGGGGAGGCGCTCCTTGGGGCAGACGTGGTGCTCGCCCTGGCCCTGGTGGCGACCGGGCCCATGCTTAGGGGGTGGACGCCGTCTGCGGCCGCTCACCCGAAGCCTGGTTTCTGCACGTCAGTGCGAGCCCTGCGGGTCATCTGCGCCTGCGCGGAGGATTACTGCCGGGCCCAGGAGGCTACCCTGCAGCCAGGCACCGCTGCCATGTGAGTCCCGGGAGCGCGCCGCGTGGGGCAGCCGGGCACAGGGCACGTGAGGGGCTGCCGTCAGAGGCTCGGGAAAGCGGGAGTCCATCCTGCCCCAGCACTGGGACCCTGGGGTTCGGTTCTGCTTCTCTGTGAGGAGAGTGGGGCCCCTTCCCACCAAAGACCGGGATTCCTGCCCCTCACTTGCCGGTGGGCATTCAGGCTGCTGCTCACAAGCCTGTGCCTCCCTTCCATCTCACACTGTCTCACACTTGGGGAGCCTCTCTAATCCTCGCCCCGGTTCGCGAGGTGGGTAGGGGCCTTCCCCACCGGGGCACTGCCTCAACGCACCAAGACCGGCCTGGAGCCAGCGGTCTCCCGCCCTGGCCCTTGTGAACCCTCAGCGCCGGCGAGGGCGCTGCCGCCCTGTGCCAGAGGCCAGGTCACCTGAAGGCATCTTGCTTGCAGCCGGTGGGCCTTCGCCATTTTACCATCTGGCTGCCAAACACGTTGCTGCAGGTAAAAGGGTCCCGGGACTGAGCGAGCCTGAGCGCCGGTCCTCACAGGAGCTCCCGCGGGGTGTCTGAGAAGCCAGGGAGCGTCCCTGCAGCCGTGTGCGCCCGGGGAAGCGGGGCCAGGGGCCCCGGTCTCCTCTGCCTCCATGCTCCCGGCAGAGGGCACTGGCCCTGGGACCCTTCACTGGGGTTCTGAGCATCCCCTAGGGCCCCCCTCCCTCCCTCCCGGGCCTGCCTAACCTGGCAGAGGGTCCGGGGCACCAGATGCGGCAAACGAGTGACCCTGGCCCCAGGAGTGAGCACGGCTCACCCACTCCATCGGCCTGTCCCCGGGCTGGAGCAGGGACTCAGGAGGGGCCTGCGGGCCTCCCTGGCCTAGCCCTGGCCTCTGCGGCACAGGGTTCCTATCGGGCGCCTCGGTGCCCCCGAGCGGTCATCCTGCTGAGCCCAGTGCACCACACCCGACCCCAGGCTGGCAGGAGGACACCGAGAGTAGCCAGTGAGCTGAAGGGCGCTCCGGGGCCTGAGCTGGCGCTTCAGGCTTTTGGGGAGTGCGTGGCCCCCAGTCCCCGGAGCCTCCTGGCCGCTCTGTGTCTCCCCACCAGAGGTGCTGACGACCTGCTGCCCATCCTGTCCTTCGTGGCTCTGAGGAGCGGCCTCCCGCAGCTGGTGTCGGAGTGCGCCGCCCTGGAGGAGTTCATCCACGAGAGGTGGGCTCCTCGGCCCGCCCCTCCCTCAGCAGACGGCCCGAGAGCGGGGCGGCCCCGGCCCCTCCCCCGACAGCCTCGTGGGGCCTCAGGGTCCAGCCTCTGTCCCTCAGGCCTCCAGGGACAGGTGCTGGTGCCGCCTCCTTGCAGGTACCTGATCGGAGAGGAGGGCTACTGCCTGACGTCCCTGCAGAGCGCCTTGAGCTACGTGGAACTGCTGCCCCGGCGGGCGCTGGGCAAGTAGCGGAGGACCTGCCGCCCAAGGCCTGGCCAGGGGGCACCTAGGGCTCAAGCAGGCCCCTCTGCGCCTCACTGGATGGGCAGATCAGCCCACGGGTGGCTCACCCAAAGGCTGAGGGGGCCGTGGCCTTGGCGGAGGGCAGGCCTGCTTCTTTGCCTTCCCGTGACACTTGGAGACCCCTGAGCCCAGCTCTTGTCTGCGTGGAGAAGAGAAGTGGTCACCGCCACAGAGGCCCGGGGCCCAGGTGCATTCAGACCTTGCTGTCTATTTATTGGACCCTGACCACTCCATCCTGGAGGCCCAAGTGTCCCCGGGGCACCTGCCCGTGTCTGGCAGCTCTGAGCCACACTTCCACCTTGGCGGTGAACAAGGACATCTTGAGACCCCGGCGAATCTCCACCCCCTGCAGCCCCTTTGGGGTTGGTGGGAACCCTCGGTTGGCACCTGCCTGTAGTCTACCGCCTGCCCACGGACTGTCGTCACGGGCCCCTGGGCAACCACTGACCCAGCCGGAAATAAAGAGGTCACTGGGATATCCCTCCACCAGGCTCACTTGCTCCCAGCGGGCCGGGCAGCACTGCCACTCCCAGCCGACCCCAGGCTGGCAGGAGGACACCGAGAGTAGCCAGTGAGCTGAAGGGCGCTCCGGGGCCTGGGCGGGCGCGTCAGGCTTTTGGGGAGTGCGTGGCCCCAGTCCCGGAGCCTCCTGGCCGCTCTGTGTCTCCCCACCAGAGGTGCTGACGACCTGCTGCCCATCCTGTCCTTCGTGGCTCTGAGGAGCGGCCTCCCGCAGCTGGTGTCGGAGTGCGCCGCCCTGGAGGAGTTCATCCACGAGAGGTGGGCTCCTCGGCCCGCCCCTCCCTCAGCAGACGGCCCGAGAGCGGGGCGGCCCCGGCCCCTCCCCCGACAGCCTCGTGGGGCCTCAGGGTCCAGCCTCTGTCCCTCAGGCCTCCAGGGACAGGTGCTGGTGCCGCCTCCTTGCAGGTACCTGATCGGAGAGGAGGGCTACTGCCTGACGTCCCTGCAGAGCGCCTTGAGCTACGTGGAACTGCTGCCCCGGCGGGCGCTGGGCAAGTAGCGGAGGACCTGCCGCCCAAGGCCTGGCCAGGGGGCACCTAGGGCTCAAGCAGGCCCCTCTGCGCCTCACTGGATGGGCAGATCAGCCCACGGGTGGCTCACCCAAAGGCTGAGGGGGCCGTGGCCTTGGCGGAGGGCAGGCCTGCTTCTTTGCCTTCCCGTGACACTTGGAGACCCCTGAGCCCAGCTCTTGTCTGCGTGGAGAAGAGAAGTGGTCACCGCCACAGAGGCCCGGGGCCCAGGTGCATTCAGACCTTGCTGTCTATTTATTGGACCCTGACCACTCCATCCTGGAGGCCCAAGTGTCCCCGGGGCACCTGCCCGTGTCTGGCAGCTCTGAGCCACACTTCCACCTTGGCGGTGAACAAGGACATCTTGAGACCCCGGCGAATCTCCACCCCCTGCAGCCCCTTTGGGGTTGGTGGGAACCCTCGGTTGGCACCTGCCTGTAGTCTACCGCCTGCCCACGGACTGTCGTCACGGGCCCCTGGGCAACCACTGACCCAGCCGGAAATAAAGAGGTCACTGGGATATCCCTCCACCAGGCTCACTTGCTCCCAGCGGCCCGGGCCGGGCAGCACTGCCACTCCCAGCCGACCCGCAGCAGCCAGACAGCCCCAGAGCCGGGAGCTGCCGCCGGATGCAGCCTGCTTCCCAGCACTGCCAGGAGCGGGGCTGCGCACTAGACACCTGTAGGGCCGGACAGGCTGGCAGGCGGGCAGCCATGACTGGGCAGGACCCACGCCTGGAGCACCAATCCCGAAGGGTTCTCGGAGTCACCTGTGCTCTCCGGGGGGAACACACCCAGGGGCTCCTGGAGAGAGGGCAGGTGGCCGGGCCATAGGCCTGGACCGCATCTGCCGGGGCCGGAGGCGGGTGACCTGTCCCCCACAGCAGGGCCTCACCACCCCCGGAAGAGGCCCGTGCTGGCGGGGAGCCGCAGGGTTTCCCAGCGAAGGCTCAGCTGGCCCTGACGGAGCCTCCTGCGTGCGCAGCGCCCCGGGGCTCTGTGGGGCCCGAGAGGAAAGGGGGGCACGAGGAGGCACCTTCTCCAGGCCCACCTCCCAGGGCAGAGCTGCCTGTGACCCAGCAGGTTGACTCCAAAGGCCAGAAGGGTACCAGAGGACCGGGGCCTGCCTCGGGAGCCTTTGTAAGCAGGGGTCCCCTGCCCACCAGCACCCCAGGAACAGACAAGCAGCCACCTACCCACGCACTCTGCCCTGCTCTCCGAGCTCGGCCTCTGAATCCCTGTTCTTGTCTCCCACTCCTGTCCACTCCAGAGGAAAACCCCCAGTGCTGGACACGAGACCCAGCCAGCCATAAAGCCCGGGGAGGATGACATCCCTGGTCCAGGCCTCGGCCTTTATGTGGCAAGGACGGGGCTGTAAAGCCCTCCTCACACAGGAGAGGGAGGAGAAGCTGGGTCGTAGGTGAGCATGACCCACAGGCCCTGCCGGATCCGTGGCCATCGCCTTCCCCTGATCAGACAGATTTCCTGCTTGTGCCTCTTTGCCAGTCCTTTAGCCTCTCCCAGCCCATGGCCCACCATAAAACAGATGAATGATGGATTCTTCACATAGAAAATCCTGCAGATTGGGCTTCCCTGGTGGTCCAGTGGGTAAGGACACCGCCTTGCAGTGCAAGGGGCGCCGGTTCGATCCCTGGCCTGGGAAGGTCCCACATGCCGCGGAATGGCTGGACCCATGTGTCCAATTACTGAGCCGGAGCTCTGGAGCGCATGCGCCCAGAGCCAGTGCTCTGTGACAACAGAGGCCACTGTGATGGGACGCTCACATGGGCCAAAGAACAAAGATGGATGAAACTAGACAAATGAAAGACCAATAGAAGTAGCCCATCTGCTCCCCTCCCTCCCCACCCACCCTCAAAATAAATAAATCTTTAAAAAAAAAGAAGAAAATCCTGCAGATTAACAAGAAAAAGGCAGGAGCCCCAGTTAGAAAAATAGCAAAGGCTATGAACAGTCTGTCCTCAGAGGAAGAAATTTAAAAAGCTCATCAGCATAAGAAACGTTTAAATTCATTATAAAAATTGAGACCTGTAAATTAAGATAACTAACAAGACAGAACTTCTTGTGCATTGAACTGGTGAAGGCGAGAAGGCTGGACGACGCAGAGAGCAATGGGAGAAGGGCCTCAGGCGGTGTGCAGTGTGCCGGGCAGCGGGTCCAGGGACCTGCATGCCTGGGCCAAGGTAGGCACTAACTGGCCCTCCCACCACGCCACTCTGCTCCCGGCTGTAGCCCAAGGACACAGGAGGCAGGGTGGTGTCCACCCCTTCTGGGTGACAAGCCAGCCCACTCACGGGCTTAAACACAGGACAGCCATTTGCTTCGCTCTTGAAACTCTCATTTCTGCAGGACGTAGTAGGGAAATCTTGTCTCTGCCTCCCTCCGGCATCAGCTCGGTCAGCTTCCAGGTTGGAGTGATCTGGAAACTGGCCTACACCTCTGCCATCAGCGAGGGCCTCGGGGCTGTGAGGGCAGCCGTGTAAGGCCCACATCAACTCCTGGAACTAAAGAGCTGCCACAAGAAACAGCACAAACTGGGGACCTTCCAACAACAGAGGTTCACTCCCACATCCTACAGCCTGAAATCAGGGTGTCCACAGAGCCGTGCCTGCCCTGTCCAGCTCCGGGGCCCCTGCAGCTTTGCCTGTGGCTGCAGGTCTCTGTGTCCACCTCGTGCCTCCTCCCAGAAGGGCGTAACCTTCCTCTTCGTAAAGAGACTGTTCTGACTGGGCGTGAGGTCCCCCCTAATTCAGTCTGGCTTCATCTTTAACTGGCTTCGGTCTGAAGAAGCGCTCCCCTGCCCAGGTTCTGTGGGATGTCGTCCAGCCCCTCGTGCAGTTGCTGACGTGCCCCAGGCATGTGACCAGGTCTCAAGAGTCAGCACGGCAAGACAGTAAGGCATTTCTGTGACCTGCCCTGGGAAGCCCCACACTGTCACTGTCATTCTGTGCATGCTTTACGGAAGGACGATGCAAAAGGACCCACCCAGGCTTTCGAACCAGTTACGAATCCTGCAGATTAACAAGAAAAAGGCAGGAGCCCCAGTTAGAAAAATAGCAAAGGCTATGAACAGTCTGTCCTCAGAGGAAGAAATTTAAAAAGCTCATCAGCATAAGAAACGTTTAAATTCATTATAAAAATTGAGACCTGTAAATTAAGATAACTAACAAGACAGAACTTCTTGTGCATTGAACTGGTGAAGGCGAGAAGGCTGGACGACGCAGAGAGCAATGGGAGAAGGGCCTCAGGCGGTGTGCAGTGTGCCGGGCAGCGGGTCCAGGGACCTGCATGCCTGGGCCAAGGTAGGCACTAACTGGCCCTCCCACCACGCCACTCTGCTCCCGGCTGTAGCCCAAGGACACAGGAGGCAGGGTGGTGTCCACCCCTTCTGGGTGACAAGCCAGCCCACTCACGGGCTTAAACACAGGACAGCCATTTGCTTCGCTCTTGAAACTCTCATTTCTGCAGGACGTAGTAGGGAAATCTTGTCTCTGCCTCCCTCCGGCATCAGCTCGGTCAGCTTCCAGGTTGGAGTGATCTGGAAACTGGCCTACACCTCTGCCATCAGCGAGGGCCTCGGGGCTGTGAGGGCAGCCGTGTAAGGCCCACATCAACTCCTGGAACTAAAGAGCTGCCACAAGAAACAGCACAAACTGGGGACCTTCCAACAACAGAGGTTCACTCCCCACATCCTACAGCCTGAAATCAGGGTGTCCACAGAGCCGTGCCTGCCCTGTCCAGCTCCGGGGCCCCTGCAGCTTTGCCTGTGGCTGCAGGTCTCTGTGTCCACCTCGTGCCTCCTCCCAGAAGGGCGTAACCTTCCTCTTCGTAAAGAGACTGTTCTGACTGGGCGTGAGGTCCCCCCTAATTCAGTCTGGCTTCATCTTTAACTGGCTTCGGTCTGAAGAAGCGCTCCCCTGCCCAGGTTCTGTGGGATGTCGTCCAGCCCCTCGTGCAGTTGCTGACGTGCCCCAGGCATGTGACCAGGTCTCAAGAGTCAGCACGGCAAGACAGTAAGGCATTTCTGTGACCTGCCCTGGGAAGCCCCACACTGTCACTGTCATTCTGTGCATGCTTTACGGAAGGACGATGCAAAGACCCACCCAGGTTCGAACGTCCCACCAAAACACGGGCCTGCTCCCTGTCCAGCACACCACAGTTACGAGTCAGCATGAGCACCTGGGGCCACTGAGCGCCGGAGAGGAGCAGCAGCGCGGGGCGTGAGGCAGAGCCCTGTCCACGCAAAGCCCTGCACGCTGGCAACAATGTGCCCAGGAGGGCGCACCCATCACAGCAAGCGCCTGCCTCTGTCCGGGAAGGGCCACGTGGGCAAGGCCAAGGGCGATGCCCCAGAGTGGCTGGGGCCGTGCAGCCAGCGTAGGCCGCTGTGAACTGCGACTACTAAGCTCTGCTGCTCTTCCTTCACACAAGGATGCACTTGGAGGTGTGGGAAGTCTGCTGTCCCTCCAGGGTTGATGTGGGCCCAGTGGGGGCAGTGAGGCAAATAAACAGCAAAAGACTTGCATGTTCAGCGGTGTGTGTTCAGCAGAACGACTCAGACTCCCTACTTGGCTATGATCTTTGTCTAAAAGGACAGAAATCTTTACCCAGTCAGGTCCCACGTGGCCTGGAGAGGTAAGGGTCCCAGAAACCGAGTTGCCTTGCCCGTCCAGGGAGGGACTCTCCTCCCCCGTCCCTCCTCCACACACACAGTTTTAACGGTGAGTTCGGCAGAAGAAATCAGAACAAGGAAACTGGACGCTGTGACCCATCTGGGTCTGGATGCCTGACATGACTCTAACCGAACCAGGGAACCACGTTGCTGCTCTTACACTTTTCTCTTCGGGAGGCGCGCACGAGGAACTTCCCTACACAGGAATGCAACCGGCGCCTTCAGCAGCAGAAGCGCGGATAAAAAGGTCTTTTAATCCCGGAGGCGCGCCCCCAATAATTCAGTCTGGCTTCATCTTTAACTGGCTTCGGTCTGAAGAAGCGCTCCCCTGCCCAGGTTCTGTGGGATGTCGTCCAGCCCCTCGTGCAGTTGCTGACGTGCCCCAGGCATGTGACCAGGTCTCAAGAGTCAGCACGGCAAGACAGTAAGGCATTTCTGTGACCTGCCCTGGGAAGCCCCACACTGTCACTGTCATTCTGTGCATGCTTTACGGAAGGACGATGCAAAGACCCACCCAGGTTCGAACGTCCCACCAAAACACGGGCCTGCTCCCTGTCCAGCACACCACAGTTACGAGTCAGCATGAGCACCTGGGGCCACTGAGCGCCGGAGAGGAGCAGCAGCGCGGGGCGTGAGGCAGAGCCCTGTCCACGCAAAGCCCTGCACGCTGGCAACAATGTGCCCAGGAGGGCGCACCCATCACAGCAAGCGCCTGCCTCTGTCCGGGAAGGGCCACGTGGGCAAGGCCAAGGGCGATGCCCCAGAGTGGCTGGGGCCGTGCAGCCAGCGTAGGCCGCTGTGAACTGCGACTACTAAGCTCTGCTGCTCTTCCTTCACACAAGGATGCACTTGGAGGTGTGGGAAGTCTGCTGTCCCTCCAGGGTTGATGTGGGCCCAGTGGGGGCAGTGAGGCAAATAAACAGCAAAAGACTTGCATGTTCAGCGGTGTGTGTTCAGCAGAACGACTCAGACTCCCTACTTGGCTATGATCTTTGTCTAAAAGGACAGAAATCTTTACCCAGTCAGGTCCCACGTGGCCTGGAGAGGTAAGGGTCCCAGAAACCGAGTTGCCTTGCCCGTCCAGGGAGGGACTCTCCTCCCCCGTCCCTCCTCCACACACACAGTTTTAACGGTGAGTTCGGCAGAAGAAATCAGAACAAGGAAACTGGACGCTGTGACCCATCTGGGTCTGGATGCCTGACATGACTCTAACCGAACCAGGGAACCACGTTGCTGCTCTTACACTTTTCTCTTCGGGGAGGCGCGCACGAGGAACTTCCCTACACAGGAATGCAACCGGCGCCTTCAGCAGCAGAAGCGCGGACTCCCACCCAACAAACGGACCACCGGGCTGCTGTTCTAAATCGCACGGAAACGCACCTCTGGCGCCCACCCTGGGCCCCGGCCCCGACCGGCCACAGGGCGGCTCCGCCCCTCTCCCCCGCATCTGGTCCACCCCGCTGGGCGACGAGGAGGGCCCGCCCCGTCGGGTAGCCCCGCCCCCGGACCCCGGCGGGCCCACGAGGAGCCCCGGTACCTGCTTCCCTGGCGGCCTGGCGCTCCCGAAGGCCGAGGTCTGCGAAAGGAGAGCGACCGCTGCGCACCCCGGCTCCGCCCGGGGGCCGTACCGCGCTCAGCGTGTGTACTCCTAGGCCGCAACAGGCCCGCCCCGCGCGCGCTGGCGGACGGGGCGGCGCCGGAGAAAGCCCGCCCAGAACGTCGAGGCCCAAGCCGAGGGGCGGAGCCGGCCCGGCGGAAGCGGACGGCCGACAGAGAGCGCCGAGCCGAGCCGAGCCGCGGGCCGACACGTAGGGCGGCGGTCCGCGGGGCCCACTGCACGGTGTGCCTGGCGAGCTGCTCTCTGCTCCGGAGGAGAGGCTCAGCTTGCGCCAGGCTCCAGGGAACTGGGTGCTGCTGACACCCGGGGCGCTCCGCTTGGTCGGTGGGGAGGGCGGCGGCCTGTAGCCGCAGGCTCGGGCTCTAGAGGCGCGAAGCGGGCAGGGAGAGGCCTCTGCGTCCTGACAGCCCACCTCTGCCCGCCAGCATGGGCAGCAGCTCGCTGTCCGAGGACTACCGCCTGTGCCTGCAGCGCGAACTGCGGCGCGGCCGCGCGGGCGTGTGCGGGGACCCGTCGCTGCGCGCCGTGCTCTGGCACATCCTCGTGGAAGACTTCGACCTGCACGGGGCGCTGCAGGATGACGCGCTGCCACTGCTCACAGATGGCCTGTGGGGGCGCGCCGACCTGGCCCCCGCGCTGCGCGGCCTGGCCCGTGCCTTCGAGCTGCTGGAGCTGGCCGCCGTGCACCTGTACCTGCTACCCTGGAGGAAGGAGTTCACGACCATCAAGGTAGGGCGCCGGGCCGCGTGGAGTGTCCCTGCCCCGGCTGCTGGGGGCTGGCTGCCATCCGGACGGGGGGCTGCTGTTGGGGATGAGGGATTGCAGGCGTCTCAGAGCCTGATGGGTGTCAGAGGGCTCAGTGTGCTGAAGGATCCTCGATGTGTTGGAGCATCTCTTGGCCAAGATTTCCCTTGGTACTCCTAGAGCTGAGAACACCTGTCTGGGCACCTGGCTTTTTTCCAGGAGATCCTTTTCCCTTGCAGTTCAACTAGTAAAGAATCCGCCTGCAATGCCAGACACCCCGTTTCGATTCCTGGGTCGCAAAGTTCCCCTGGAGAAGGGATAGGCTACACACTCCAGTATTCTTGCCTGGAGAATCCCATGGCTTGTCCATGGCTTGCAGAGAGCCGGACAAGACTGAGTGAGGCTTCCCATGCACTATCTTCCTCAAAAAGCAGTCTCGTGGCCCATTACCATAGACACCCCAGGACAGGGGCATGGGAAGAACCAGATATTCCACGGTCACCCTAATCCCTCCAAGATGTGGACTGATTCCGTTTGTAGAGGACATGGGCGAGTGTATCCCCTATGAAGCAGACAGGGACTAGGGGTACCCCCGCATGCCACAGGCCGCCTGGCCTAAACAGGAACCTCGCTCACCCGCAGCCTGGGTAGAGGCTGTGCCCAGAGCCAGCCGGGCCCCTCCAGCAGATGAGCTGCTGGCTTGCAGGAGGAGGCAGGCTGCTTGTGCTCTGAGCTCGTTCAGATGAGTGGGAAGCTAAGGAACAGTCACTGGGCACGTGGGTGGCTGCCTTCTGTGGTCGTCATGGCAACAGCAGCCTCTGGAGCCCGCTGCTCCATAGGCTATCTGCTAGGACGTTCATTCATCCGTTTAGACGAGAGGGCCGGCTCTAGCCTATGGGGACCAAGAGCAAAGCAGGCAGACCTGATCTGCAGGTGCTGAATGGCTTCAGTGTTGGGCAGACCTGGGTGGAGGCTGCTGCCGCCTTCTCCTGGCCGTAGCCCAAGAACCCGTCTTCCTCTGGGAAGCTGACACGAGAACAGTCCAGCTTCAGGTCCACAGTGAGGGCTGACGACACAGCCCTGGTCCCGTCCTACACACAGCGGCCCCCATGTGTGGAGGTGGCGTGCTACGCTCTAAGCAGAGCACTCACGGGGGTCCCAGAGTGGTACCCATAGACACACATGAGGCATAAGATCACCTCTGTCCTGGAGAAAGCGCTCAGAAACTGGAAAAGCAGAGATCAGCATGAGTGCTCAGTCGGCTACCTGCTCAGAGCAGCAGAGAAGCACCTCTCTGTTTGCCTAACCAGACACCCTGCAGGTGCACAGGCAACCAACCAGAGAGCAAACCCCACGGGTGAGAGGAGGTGCTAGGGACCGAGAGGGCAGCAAGACGTCTTGACACAGGGGCTCTTCAGTTTGCTCTGTGACCCAGAGGCGATGTATTAGATTTTTTAAAGATGGTGACACCTAGGCCTGTCTCAGCAGGGCCTCTGGGTGGGCCCTTATATCTGCAGTTGGTTGTGTTTTTGTTTCTTTTCTGGCTGCACGGCATGTGGGATGTCAGTTTCTCAACCAGGGACTGAACCCAGGCCCCAACCGTGCTAAGAAATGGGGGGTGATAGACCCTAATCCCTCCAAGATGTGGACTGATTCCGTTTGTAGAGGACATGGGCGAGTGTATCCCTATGAAGCAGACAGGGACTAGGGTACCCCCGCATGCCACAGGCCGCCTGGCCTAAACAGGAACCTCGCTCACCCGCAGCCTGGGTAGAGGCTGTGCCCAGAGCCAGCCGGGCCCCTCCAGCAGATGAGCTGCTGGCTTGCAGGAGGAGGCAGGCTGCTTGTGCTCTGAGCTCGTTCAGATGAGTGGGAAGCTAAGGAACAGTCACTGGGCACGTGGGTGGCTGCCTTCTGTGGTCGTCATGGCAACAGCAGCCTCTGGAGCCCGCTGCTCCATAGGCTATCTGCTAGGACGTTCATTCATCCGTTTAGACGAGAGGGCCGGCTCTAGCCTATGGGGACCAAGAGCAAAGCAGGCAGACCTGATCTGCAGGTGCTGAATGGCTTCAGTGTTGGGCAGACCTGGGTGGAGGCTGCTGCCGCCTTCTCCTGGCCGTAGCCCAAGAACCCGTCTTCCTCTGGGAAGCTGACACGAGAACAGTCCAGCTTCAGGTCCACAGTGAGGGCTGACGACACAGCCCTGGTCCCGTCCTACACACAGCGGCCCCCATGTGTGGAGGTGGCGTGCTACGCTCTAAGCAGAGCACTCACGGGGGTCCCAGAGTGGTACCCATAGACACACATGAGGCATAAGATCACCTCTGTCCTGGAGAAAGCGCTCAGAAACTGGAAAAGCAGAGATCAGCATGAGTGCTCAGTCGGCTACCTGCTCAGAGCAGCAGAGAAGCACCTCTCTGTTTGCCTAACCAGACACCCTGCAGGTGCACAGGCAACCAACCAGAGAGCAAACCCCACGGGTGAGAGGAGGTGCTAGGGACCGAGAGGGCAGCAAGACGTCTTGACACAGGGGCTCTTCAGTTTGCTCTGTGACCCAGAGGCGATGTATTAGATTTTTTAAAGATGGTGACACCTAGGCCTGTCTCAGCAGGGCCTCTGGGTGGGCCCTTATATCTGCAGTTGGTTGTGTTTTTTTTGTTTCTTTTCTGGCTGCACGGCATGTGGGATGTCAGTTTCTCAACCAGGGACTGAACCCAGGCCCCAACCGTGCTAAGAAAGTGGGAAAGTGCCGAGTCCTAACCACTAGCCCACCAGACAACTCCCAGCCTGCTTTTAAAAAGCTCCCCTGGGGACTTCTCTGGTGGCCCAATGGCTAAGACTCCTGGCTTCCAAAGAAGGAGGCCTGGGTTTGAGCCCTGGTCAGGGAGCTAGATCCCACAGACTGCAACTAAGACCCAGCACAGTCAAATAAATAAATATTTAAAAAAAAAAAAAAAAAAAAAGCTCCCCTGGAGGGCGTGTCCTCACAGCCTGTAGGTGAGCCCGGCTGGGTCTGCCAGAGGGGGGCTGCCACTGACTGGCCACCTCCCTTGCAGACGTTCTCCGGGGGCTACGTACACGTGCTGAAGGGCGCACTCTCAGAGGACCTCCTCATCCAGAGCTTCCAGAAAATGGGCTACGTGCGCAGGGACGACCACCGCCTCATGGTGGCCGCCCCACCCCCCGCCCGCCAGCTGGTGCAGGTGGCCCTGGGCTGCTTCGCCCTGCGGCTGGAGTGTGAGATCCTGGGCGAGGTGCTGGCGCAGCTCGGCACGAGCGTGCTGCCAGCCGAGGAGCTGCTGCAGGCGCGGCGGGCCAGCGTGGACGTGGCCTCCTGCGTGGCCTGGCTGCAGCAGCGACTGGCCCGCGAGGAGGAGCCTCCGCCCCTGCCCAGCAGTGGCTCCCCTGCTGGGTGCCAGGCCCCGCTGGACCTCTACCGGGACCTGCAGGACGACGAGGGCTCGGATGAGGCCAGTCTGTATGGGGGGCCCTCATCGGGGCCCGACTCACCTGCTTCAGAGCTGGCCTGCGGGCCCCCGTTCTGGGAGCAGAGTGCCGAACTCTGGGGGGCGGGGGGCGGGCCCTGGGAGCTAGCTGAGGCCAGCAGCCCCGCCTCTGGGGCCTCAGAAGATGAGGAGCCCCAGCCCGAGGCCTTCTCCTTCCTCTCACTGCGTAGAGAGCTGCCTCATCGGCCAGGAGACCTGGCGGCTCCCCAGGCCCCTGGGAGCCCCGAGCAGGCCAGCCCCCCGCCCGTCCCCCCGCCCCCTGGCTACCAGATGCACAGCTGCCTGGCCCCCGGAGCCTTGCCCGCCCTGTGCTGCGACACGTGTCGCCAGCTGCACGCCACCCACTGCGCGGCCGCGGCGTCCACCTGCCACCCCGGCCACGTCCTGCGCCCCCTGCACGGGAACAGCCGGCGGCGGCTGTGGCTGCAGCGAGCCCAGGTGGACGCCCTGCTCTACGACAGCCCCCGGGCCCGGCCCTAGGCCCAGCTGGCCCCGGGTCGAGGGCTCTCCGGAGACAGTCTCCGTGGTGCTTTTCTGGGGCTTGTCCCGCCTCAGGCCTGGCCCACGGGCCACTGCCCGCCCGCCGTGCGGAGTCGCTGCCCCACTAGCTGAGAGGTGGGGCTCACCTCCCACGGGAATCTCACCGCTGGCCCACCCCCATCCTGGCACCCAGATCCCTGACAGGAAGAGGGGCCTGTCCTGGGGGGAGACCGTCCCCCTCCTCTCCCCGCCTTCCCCGGTCCCACCACAGGCCCTCCTGTCCGCCTGCTGCTCCTGACCTGTTCCCTGCAGGTGCCCAGGGCTGGCTCCACACGGGAGCACCCTCGGGGGCTTCTGAGCCTCGGAGCTCAGCGGAGACCACTGCAGCGGCCCTGCCAGGTGCACGGCTGACTGGCCCTCTGGGTGTCACAAGCCAGGACTGAACAAGCGGAGTCCTGGCCAGAGACCAGCCCCGGGGCCCAGTCGCAGACGGAGGGAGGCTGGGCCCAGGGCAGAAAGGACCTCATCTCCAACCAAGAGTTTCAGGGAAGAGCGAGTGGGAGTCAGGGAGCCACAGAGCCCAAAAGGCCGGCACTCCATTTCCAGATGGAACGTGGGGGCTTCTGAGCAACCGGTGGCCCAGCAGCCTCCCTGCTGCCTTTTTGAACTGTCTTGACTCTGGAAAGTTGGGGGTACCTCAGAGGCTGCCCACCCAAGAGCCCACCCCACACCTAGGGGTGATGACACCAGCTGCCAGCAGCCGTCCCCAGCTCACAGGGCTGGGGTGCTGTCCCACCGGGACCCCAGGGCCAGGTGCCAGTCTTCTGCGTGGGCCCTGCTTCCTGCTGCCCCAGCCCCAGGCCGTCGGGCCTCCCTCCCCGAGACCTGTCCCGTCACACAGATCACAACCTCCAAGTACAATAAAGGCCAGTGGCCCCACTGTGTCTCAGTGAAGTCTTTTATCTCGCCGAGGCCCGACCACGCTGCTCCTCTGTGGCCTCCGCAGGGACTGGGCACCGGACGCACCCCTCGGATCCCACTCTGGGGATCTCAGAGCCGCCCAGACTCAGTCCACCAACAAGCTGGCTTCTAGAACCCCACACCCCGGCCTTCCCCTCTCTTAGGCCCGCAAGCCCCACCAGGGGGTCAACTTGTCCTCCCCCTTCCGGGGCAGACTGGGGATCAAGTGGTGACAAAAGTGACCACACAGTCTGCTTGTCCCAAACCAGCCACACGCACAGAGACGGGCCCTGCTGGACTTCCTCCTGAGGACTGAGGGTCTGAGGCCTCGGCCACGGCAGGACCCAGCCCAGCCACCGGACACTGTCGCAGCCCGGCGGGCTCACCTCCGCTGTCTGAGTCCCCACGGGCATCAACCCCAAGGTCCACACCCTGCTGTCCCGGGCGGAGGTGGGCAGAGGCCCTGGAGGCCTGGTCAGTCCTGGCCCAGCAGCAGCCACGCTCCAGGGCCGCCAGCCGTCAGGGCTTGCAGCGGCGGCTCTGGCTCTCGGTGCCCGAGGACGTGGCCGGGATGGCACGCTTGTTGCGGTGGTGGGGGAAGGTGGGCATGAGCTCCGGCTCGCAGGCTGTGGGAGGAGGCTGCTCAGCGCTGGCGAGGGAGGGCGCCCACGCCGCCATCCGCTCCCCTCCGGACCCTCCCTCTGGTGACGGGGCCCAGAGCAGCCTCCGCCTGCCCAGCTGCCCAGCCAACAAGCCCCCCTGCACAAGGGCCCCGGCGGGGAGACTCACGCAGGGGCTTCTCCTTGAAGTAGGAGCTCTCCAGGCAGTCACCGGCCGTTGCCCTGCAGAGGAGGCCTTGCTGCTCACGGGGCCCAGCCAGGCTCGCTGCCCTCACGGCCCTGGTGCCCTTGCACGCAGCAGAACCCCAGCACGGGCTGCAAACGCACGTGTCTGGGGGTAGGCTCGGGTCTCAGCACCTTTTCCTGGGGTCGTACATGAAGAGGAGATTCAGCAGGCGCAGGCCGGCCTCTGAGAGCCATGGGAACTTGTGCTTCAGGTTGTTGTAGGGCTGCTTGCGTAGGCTGTACTGGCCGGCCAGCGGCAGCTGCGAGAAGCCCTGCGGGGAGCGGCAGGTGAAGGCCGGCAGCCAGTGGGAGCAGGAGAGGGCGGGGCCGGGCCGGCGCTCACCGGCCAGATGTTCTCACTGGGGGTCCCCAGCAGCTGCACGATCAGGTCCACCTGGTGGATCTCGGAAGTGCCGGGGAGAAGGGGCTTATGGGCCAGCAGCTCCGCCAGGATGCAGCCCACGGCCCTGTGGAGGAGCACACGGCTCGCCTCAGCTCCTGCGCTCCCCCGGACGGCCCCCCAGGTGCCGGGTCGGAGGCTGGGTGAGAGGCGGTCACGATGGGAGGAGCAGCGGCCTCTCGTGGCCGTGAGGGCGGGGCCTCGGGCCGGGGCTGCGTCATACTCCCTCCGAGGACCTGGGCACAGGCCCCCCTTCCTGGGAGCTGGGAGGCTGGTGAGACCCCAGCCCCACTGCTGCCCAGCTCCCTCCCTACAAGACCACCGAGCCCTCCCGAGGCCTGGAGGGTGTCCAGCTCTTACCACATGTCGATGCTGGTGGTCTGCGTGGTGGTCCCCAGCAGCAGTTCAGGGGCTCGGTACCTGTGAACAGACCCCCTGCCTCGGGCCTGGCCTCCCCAGGGCACCCGCCAGCGCCCCCTCCCCGAGAGGCAGCCCGGACGAGGGCGTGTGAACCCCAGCTGGGCCCCACCAAAGCTTGACAAACATGCGGCTGTCCCTGACGGCGCCTGAGGGCCACGGTGGCCTCGCTGGCCCTTCTGCACGGGTCGGGGTGAGTGGACACACAGCAGAACGCAGCCCGCCCTTAACCACACCCCGCTGTGCTGCAAACACGTCAGGTGAGAAGTAGCTGCAGGCACACACATGCTGTGGAGGAAGCCACCTCTCCTACTGAGCAGCTCGGAGCCAGCTGGCGCGGGGCTGCCCCAGGGCAGAGTGGCACCCTGTCTGGACAGAGCAGGCCCCTCCCCACGACAGCCCTGTTCTCTCGGGGCAGCTTGAGACCTCCAAGATGCTCCAGCCACTTCGTCGTGACGCTCTCCTGCCACACAGCCTTCCGCTGGTCTGCAGAGACTCACCAGAGAGTGACCACCTTGGGGGTCATTGGCTTCACCGGGATGCCATAGGCCCGCGCCAAGCCGAAATCCGCTGAGATGGAGGCAGAGAGACAAGAGGGGGAGCGTCACCCAGGGAAGGCTGCCCAGCACCCCTGGGGGCCAGCCTGCAGCGAGCAGGGCGCTCACCGGGACCAGCCTGCCAGCCCCCGTGGGGCCGCTCACGGAGACCCCCACTCGAGGCAGCGCCTGCACCCACCTGTCTTCACGCATCCTTTGTCTGTCATGAGCAGGTTAGAGACCTTCAGATCCCTGTGACGCAAAGAGGACACCCATGGGTCCCAGGAACCCGGGGCAGGTACAGGGCCGTCACCGCCGCAGTGACACTCAGAGCGTCCCCTCATCTCATCCTCACACTGTCTGGGAGGCACAGCCCAGGCCACAGGAGGCCACTGGCAGCTGGAAACCGCCGAGCGTCTCAGTGACTCCCCGGGAGGTGCAGCACTGCCTGTCCCGCCCGGGCCGCACCAGCCGCCCTGCACGGCAGTCCAGGTGCCTCCCGGCCGTCGGCCCCGAGGGGACAGCAGGTGGTGCTGGGCCCTGACCCTCCCCGAGGAGCGGAGACCCCGCCGCTCCGAGGCCGTGCTGGCCCGTCCCGGCAGCCGCCCGTCCCCACGTCACGAGCCTCGCCCACCTGTGGATGACGAAGTTGCGGTGCAGGTACCGGAGGCCCCGGAGCACCTGCAGCACGATGCACTTGACCTGCGGGGGCAGGAGGCCTGTCAGGGCGGGGCACTCAGCACCACGCGCGGAACACGGCCTCGGGAAGCCCCCGGAGCTCCGCCTCGAACCTGGGCCTCAGAGAACGGTGTCGGCATGTTCTCCAGAAGGCTGGCCAGGTCTTGCTCGCAGTAACCCATTACCAGGAAGATGCTGGAGAGAGAGAGAAACGAAGCCACCTCCCGCCTCCTCCCGGGGGAGCCAGGGGACCCTCCTGGGCGGCAGGAAGGGAAGCAGGGACAGGGCAGGGTGGGCCCAGCGCGGCCCTGGCAGGCCGCGGCTCACCTCTCCAGGTGGTTCCCCACCACCACCTCCTTCAGCTCCACGATGTTCGGGTGGCGGAGGCGAAGCAGCAGCGTGATCTCCCGAAGACTGCTGATGGGGACCCCTGCAATCCGCCCGGCCTGGGTGACCCCACCCTGCAGACAGCGAGCCCTGACGGCCAGCTACCTCAGGGACTCCCGGCAGAGCTCTGCCGGCTCCCTCAAGGAGACGCGAGGCCGTCCAAAGCCGCACCGTTAACCCTCTCCTCCATCAGACGCAAGCAGCTCTCCGTACGGACCGCTGTGGGGCGGCCGGCCCGCCGTGAGCACAGCACAGGCAGGCGCGGGGGCCAGCAGGGGTGCCCGCAGCACACAGGGGCTACTCTCCCCGTCGCTGCTGGGGACACGCGGAGGGGGATGCTGAGCTGAGACGGAAGCGCGGCGGTCACCCAGCAGGAGGGGGACAGACGAAGGGACGAGTTCCAGCAGAGCCTGGGCCCACAGCTCAGGGAGCAGAGGCCTGGGTGTGGGACAGGGTGACGGGCTGGGAGGTCCACGATGAGGCAGGCAGGGCCAGGTGCCTCCCGGCCGTCGGCCCCGAGGGGACAGCAGGTGGTGCTGGGCCCTGACCTCCCGAGGCGGAGACCCCGCCGCTCCGAGGCCGTGCTGGCCCGTCCCGGCAGCCGCCCGTCCCCACGTCACGAGCCTCGCCCACCTGTGGATGACGAAGTTGCGGTGCAGGTACCGGAGGCCCCGGAGCACCTGCAGCACGATGCACTTGACCTGCGGGGGCAGGAGGCCTGTCAGGGTGGGGCACTCGGCACCACGTGCGGAACACGGCCTCGGGAAGCCCCCGGAGCTCCGCCTCGAACCTGGGCCTCAGAGAACGGCGTCGGCATGTTCTCCAGAAGGCTGGCCAGGTCTTGCTCGCAGTAACCCATTACCAGGAAGATGCTGGAGAGAGAGAGAAACGAAGCCACCTCCCGCCTCCTCCCGGGGGAGCCAGGGGACCCTCCTGGGCGGCAGGAAGGGAAGCAGGGACAGGGCAGGGTGGGCCCAGCGCGGCCCTGGCAGGCCGCGGCTCACCTCTCCAGGTGGTTCCCCACCACCACCTCCTTCAGCTCCACGATGTTCGGGTGGCGGAGGCGAAGCAGCAGCGTGATCTCCCGAAGACTGCTGATGGGGACCCCTGCAATCCGCCCGGCCTGGGTGACCCCACCCTGCAGACAGCGAGCCCTGACGGCCAGCTACCTCAGGGACTCCCGGCAGAGCTCTGCCGGCTCCCTCAAGGAGACGCGAGGCCGTCCAAAGCCGCACCGTTAACCCTCTCCTCCATCAGACGCAAGCAGCTCTCCGTACGGACCGCTGTGGGGCGGCCGGCCCGCCGTGAGCACAGCACAGGCAGGCGCGGGGGCCAGCAGGGGTGCCCGCAGCACACAGGGGCTACTCTCCCCGTCGCTGCTGGGGACACGCGGAGGGGGATGCTGAGCTGAGACGGAAGCGCGGCGGTCACCCAGCAGGAGGGGGACAGACGAAGGGACGAGTTCCAGCAGAGCCTGGGCCCACAGCTCAGGGAGCAGAGGCCTGGGTGTGGGACAGGGTGACGGGCTGGGAGGTCCACGATGAGGCAGGCAGGGCCAGGCTGCAGCCCCCGGGGGACCAGCCTCCTGGGACCATCCGCAGGCAGGACTTGGGGGGCCTCAGGCAACCCACCTCTTCCTGTGCCCTCCCACTTGAGCTGAGAGCGGTGCTGCGGCCCCGTTCAGCTCACCGTCCTTCTCCTTGTCCATGCGCACTTTCTTCAGGGCGACGATCTCATCCGTGTGGGTGTCCCGGGCCCGATCTAGAAGGGAAGCTCCGCCACAATGGGCTCCAGGCGCACCCCTGCCCTCCCGCCACGTGGGGGCGCCCGTGCTCCTCCTCGACCGGGGCCCACCCTGTGCCCGCAGCACCCCGACCCAGAGGCAGCCCCCTGGTCTGAGCGGGTGAGGGCCCTGGGCGGTGAGAACTCCCTTTACGTTTCCTTCTTGGAGCAGATCACTGCGCTGCGTTCTTTATGTTTATGGAGTCTGTGCTCTAACAGCAAACAGCGCCCTTACTGTGAATAAAGGAGCTTTATTTTGCGCGAGTTGGCTCCCCAAGCCCTGTGTGATTTTGTGCAGCTTCCAAACCCACAGCGGTGTGATGCACACCAGTGTCCCAGCTGCTGTGACCGTGGATCCGCCCACTTCCTGTGCTGCTGAGGTGAGGCTGTGAGAGTGACCTCTACTCACGGGCACAGAGTGACAACCCCATGTTCACATTCATTCAGACGTGGTGTGAAATCAGTAGCAATTACACCAAGGGTTAAAGGTTCTGCCTCTCCTTCCACCCCTGACACAGCCACTGCCGGGACAGTGCATGGGCCCAGGCCTGCCACCGCGGCCACTCACATACGATGCCGTAGGTGCCTTCCCCAATGCGGTTCAGCTTCTCAAACTCCTTCACGCTCCGGCACCGTCCTAGCTGAAAGAGAGTGGTGCCGTCGGTGAGGGGGATCTGGTGGCTAAGGGAACCAGAGACGCATCCTGACACTTACACCAAAGAGCCAGCTCACGTCCTGGTCACCAAACAGAAGGGTCAGGACACAGCTGGGTTTGCAGGTGAGAAAATGGGGTGATTGTACTGGTCAGACATCGTACGTGTGACATCCAGAGTTGGTCCAGGCCCTCCGTGGTCCAGACCTGTGCTGCCTGAAAAGAGCAGCCACCAGCCACGCTGGTCACAGTCACTAAAGAGCAACTAACAGTTCACGCCTCGAGCCGCGTGAGCCATGCGAAGTGCTGACGGCCCCACGTGGCCCGTGGCGACCAGAGGACCGTACAGAGGAAAGAGCGTTTCCATCACCACGGAAAGTCCACCGAGCAGCAGTGCTCTAAACCACGCTCTGGGCAATTCCCAGGCGGCCCACAGTTAGCATTCCACGCGCTCCACACCGAGAGCGCGGGTTTGATCCCAGATCAGGGAACAGAAGTCCCATGAGCTGAGCAGCGTGGTCTTACATAAATAAACCAAACTCTGGACGTGATAAAGCTTGAAGACGTTCGCAAAGCATCTACCAAACACAGTGGCATAAACTTTCTCTAACATCCATACATGACTTCTTCCTTAGGGTTATGAAACACTACCCAGGGGCACATGGCCACCCAGATGGTGGCCACAGTTCCTAGCATCTCCTGCAGCTATGTGACAAAATTCTGGCCAATGGGATGTGAGTAAAGGGACAAGTACAATGTTCTTGTCAGTGGGAGCTGGATTCCACTTGCTCCTTTCTGCATCCCGAGGCAGGCTGGGATTTGGTGGAACAAACAGACCACCTGAGTGCTTAGTTCACCTGGGTGATATTAGGGATGCCATAGATAAGACTTGCCTTTAAGCCACTGGAGTTTGGGGTCTCCGTGTTCTAGCAGAGCCTGTACCCTAATACACTTTCACCTGTCGTGCTGCCCTGTGGGTTGGAGGACCTGTGGCAAGGTTCAAGCTCTAATGACCCCTCTCTGGACTCTCTGTCTCTGTTTACCTTGCCCTCCAGCCTGGGGAACCAAGTCAGGGTCACCTGGCCCCGACTGAACCCCTTCTGCTGTCTATCGCAACCTAACCACTTCCTGCTTTCCCTTTCTCTCTCACTCTCTGCAGAACCCCTGGAGCTTCCTATACACAATGCATTTCGCGGGATTTTGCTCCTAGGTCTAGCAAGCCCACCCGCCTCCTCATCTCTGCCTGTCCAAAACCCAATCATACTTCCGTGTCCAGCAGAAATGCTGCCCCTTCTCAAAACTGCTTCCTTGGGACTTCCCTGTAGTTCAGTGGCCAAGACGCCATGCTCCCAATGCAGAAGGTCTGGGTTCCATCCCTGGTCAGGGAACTAGATCCCGCAGGCTGCAACTAAGAGTTCACGCAGTGCTATGAAGATTCAAGATGGGCTTCCCTGGTGGTCCAGTGGGTAAGGACACCGCCTTGCAGTGCAAGGGGTGCCAGTTCGATCCCTGGCCTGGGAAGATCCCACGTGCCCGCGGATTGGCTGGACCCATGCGTCCAACTACCGAGCCTGAGCTCTGGAGCGCGTGCACCCAGAGCCAGTGCTCTGTAGCGACAGAGGCCACCGCGATGGGAAGCCCACACAGGCCAAAGAACAAAGATAAATAAATGAAAGATCAATAGAAGTGGCTAAAAAAAAAAGATTCAAGATGCCACGCGCTGCAACTATGACCGGGTGCAACCAAATTTAAAAAGAAAGAAAGAAAGAAAGAAAGAAAACTGCTTCCTGGACCCCAGGTGAAAATAATCCTTTTTCTGCAAAGTCCCCTGACATTTTCGTCTTGTACCACCTATTTTGCGTGCTTTGCACTGTCCCGTCCGGGAGGCCTTAACTGCAAGCAGCTCCTGCGTCGCGGTGATGAGCACCGCCGGGAGACTGCACGGGGCCCTGCACGCACGCGGCCGTCTTCCAGCACGCTTACCACACACTGCGGCGGCCCCACACCGCGCCAGCCAGCAGTTCAAACAACTCTGCGCCGGGAAGCAGGCCTTCCCCTGCACGCGCCATCGACCTTATTAGTAAGACCACTCGAAGCCCCTAAGCGTCGTCCTTCCCCCCTCTTCAGAGGGCCCTCGAAAGAACTCAGTGACACGCACACACGCAGAGGCGCCTCACGGAGCAAGGCACCAGCGAAGCTGCCGGGCCACAGCGGGGGCCCCGCCCGGTGCACCCCGGCCTGGAGGAGACTCGCCTCCAGCTCTTCTCGCGCTCCTCTCCCCCGACCCGACCCGAGGCGAGGCGGCGTCCCGGACGCAAAACTAAGAGACGCCCGCGCTGGAGGGGCCCTTGCCGAGGCGGCGGCGGCGGCCCGAGAGCCGGCCACTCCGGAGCGCGGACGCGATGCGCCCCAAGGAACGCTGGGACCGTCGTTCCCGCTCCTGCTGGAAGCCGGGCAACGCTGAAGCTAGTGCGTCTCCGCCGCCTTGCCTCCAGCGAGGACCGAGCTCCCCGGAGCAGCCCCTCCTCTCACCCTGTGCTCCGGGGGCACCGTGAAGAAGCCTTCTTGGCGGATGCACTTCAGACGGATCTGCTCCGGCTCCGGCTCTCCCATTCCGAGCGCAGCGCCAGCTTCCCGTGTGCGCAGGCGCAAGCGGGGATTCCTCTGCGCAAGCGCGTGATCTACTGCCCGGCAACCGCCGCCTTAGCAACGGTTACTAAGGAAACCTCCTCGGCTTCTACGGAGCGTTCGGACTACGAAGCTTCTGCCTTTATAATTATTATTATTTTTAATTCATCATTTATTTTTTTTTAAAGATTTTATTTATTTAGGTGGGAGTGGGGAGGGAGGGGAGCAGGCGGGCCACTTCTATTGGTCTTTCATTTGTCCATTTTCATCCATCTTTGTTCTTTGGCCCGTGTGGGCCTCCCATCGCGGTGGCGTCTATTGTCGCAGAGCGCCGACTCTGGCCGCATGCGCTCCACAGCTCCCGCTGGGTAGTTGGACACATGGGTCCAGCCGCTCCGCGGCACGTGGAATCTTCCCAGGCCAGGGCTCGAACCGGCGCCCCTTGCACTGCAAGGCGGTGTCCTTACCCACTGGACCACCAGGGAAGCCCCTGCCTTTATTTTAAAGAACGGGCGCAGGGCTGCACTGGGGCCAGAGCAGGCCAAAGTCTGGGGGTGGCAGTAGGTCCCGGAGTTGGGGGTGAGGCACACGGGGCGAAGGTGTGGCGCCCTCCGGGCAGCGGTAGCCGCGCTGCAGAGCTCTTCCTTGGAGCACTAGATGGCCGACCTGGAGGCCTGGAGGGAGAGGCATGCGCAGAACCAGCGGGGACCGAGAGCAGAGGGCGGGTCGGAGAATTGTGGAAAGAATTACAGGACGCGGCGGCGGATGGACTGTGGGACCAAAGGGTTCCCTAACGCATCCGTGTTAAGTGCCCACTACGTGCTCCACCCTGTCAAGCCGCGCCCTGGTGCATCTTACATTGACGCTGGAAGCCGTAAACAAGTTAAGGTAGGCAGCGTGCTCAGAAGGAACAAAAGGCAGAGCAGTGAGTGACCTGTGTGGGAAAGGAGTGCAGCTTCTCCTGTGAAGGCAAGTATGGTATAAACGCTAAAATACTACTAATGTAAGTGAAGGACATTTGATAACTGTGAAATAAATACTAATGAGTCAACATGATTTAGACTAGTTACCACATCACTTCATTGTGGTCTGTTTTGAATTCTGATAAGGTTAAACTTATAGTGGGCCCTAGGAAGCATTACAACAAACAAAGCTAGTGGAATTGATGGAATTCCAGTTGAGCTATTTCAACCATTAAAAGGTAATGCTGTTAAAGTGCTGCACCCAATATGCCAGCAAATTTGGAAAACTCAGCAGTCAGCCTCAGAAATGGAAAAGGCCAGTTTTCATTTCAATGCCAAAGAAAGGCAATGTCAATAAATGTTCAAAGTACTGCACCATTGTACTCATTTCACACAAATGAAAGCTACCAAAGTAATGCTTAAAACCCTCCAAGCTAGGCTTCACAGTACGTGAACCAAGAACTTCCAGATGTACAAGCTGGGTTTTAAAAAAGGCAGAGGAACCAGAGATCAAGTTGTCAGCATCTGCTGGATCACAGAAAGAGCAAGGGAATCCCAGAAAAACATCTACTTCTGCTTCATTGACTAAACTAAAGGCTTTGTGTGGATCACAACTGTGGAAAATTCTGAAAGAGCTGGAAATACCAATCCACCTTACATACTCCTGTGAAACCTGTATGTAGGACAAGAAGCAACAGGTAAACCTGGACATGGAACAGAGGACTAGTTCTAAATAGGAAAGGAGCACGTCAACGCTGTGTACTGCAGAGCACATCATGCAAAATGCCAGGCTGGATGAAGCACAAGCTGGAATCAAGATTTCTGGGAGAAATATCAATAACCTCAGGTGTGCACATGATACCACCCTTATGGCAGAAAGTGAAGAGGAACTAAAGAGCCTCTTGATGAAGGTGAAAGAGCAGACTGAAAAAGCTGGCCTAAAACTCAACATGCAAAAAACAAAGATCATAGCATCCGATCCCATCACTTCATGGCAAATAAATGGGCAAACAATGGAAGTGGTGACAGACTTCATTTTCTTGGGCTCCAATATCACTGTGAATGGAGACTGCAGCCACAAAATTAAAAGACACTTGCTCCTTGGAAGAAAACCTAGACACACCTAGACGGCATAGGTGATGCCTTTGAATTGATGCTTTTGAACTGTGGTGCTGGAGAATACCCGAGAGTCCCCGGGACGGCAAGGAGATCAAACCAGTCAGTCCTGAAGGAAATCTGCCCTGAATATTCATTGGAAGGAATGACGCTGAAGCTGAAGCTTCAATATTTTGATCACCTGATGCTAAGAGATGGCTCCAACTCAACCGAAAAGAGCCTGATGTTGAGAAAAACAGAAGGCAGAAGGAGAAGGGAACAACAGAGGAAGAGATGGTTGGGTGGCATCACGGACTCAGTGGACAGGGGCGTGAGCAGGCTTCGGGAGTGGGGCAGGCGTGGGCTCGCAGAGTCAGACAGGCCGAGTGACTGAACTGAAGTTTATAGCTAAGAATGAGATTAGAATTGATGCCACGGTAAACACAGTCTTGGCGGCTTCCCAGGTGGGTCAGCGGATCTGCCTGTGCAGGAGAGGCAGGTTTGATCCCTGGGTTGGGAAGATCTCCTAGAGAATGAGACGACAATCCACTCCATTATTCCTGCCTGACAAATCCCACGGACAGAGGAGCCTGGGGGACTACAGAGAAGAGTCGGACATAACTGAGCGACTATAAACAAACAAGTACAGGTTTTGGATTATCTGCCTGAGAGGCATGGGGCAGGAGGAAGAGGAGAAGGGCAACTTCTAGGTCAAACAGTGGAAATGCAACAGCTGCTAGAAAATTACGGAGGAGAGGCATGCGGACCCTCTAGGATCAAACTCCTCTTTGTATGGTCTTAATATTCTGTATAAATATTGAGTCATGGCAGACTGCAAAAATATTAATAACCTCAGGAATGCACATGATACCACCCTTATGGCAGAAAGAGAAGAGGAACTAAAAACCCTCTAGATGAAGGTGAAAAGGAGAGTGAAAAAGCTGGCCTAAAACTCAAAATCCAAAAAAGAAAGATTGTGGCATCTGGTCCTATCACTTTATGGCAAACAGATGGGCAAACAATGGAAGTGGTGACAGACTTCATTTTCTTGGGCTCCAATATCACTGTGAATGGAGACTGCAGCCACAAAATTAAAAGACACTTGCTCCTTGGAAGAAAACCTAGACACACCTAGACGGCATAGGTGATGCCTTTGAATTGATGCTTTTGAACTGTGGTGCTGGAGAATACCCGAGAGTCCCCGGGACGGCAAGGAGATCAAACCAGTCAGTCCTGAAGGAAATCTGCCCTGAATATTCATTGGAAGGAATGACGCTGAAGCTGAAGCTTCAATATTTTGATCACCTGATGCTAAGAGATGGCTCCAACTCAACCGAAAAGAGCCTGATGTTGAGAAAAACAGAAGGCAGAAGGAGAAGGGAACAACAGAGGAAGAGATGGTTGGGTGGCATCACGGACTCAGTGGACAGGGGCGTGAGCGGGCCCGGGAGTGGGGCAGGCGTGGGCTCGCAGAGTCAGACAGGCCGAGTGACTGAACTGAAGTTTATAGCTAAGAATGAGATTAGAATTGATGCCACGGTAAACACAGTCTTGGCGGCTTCCCAGGTGGGTCAGCGGATCTGCCTGTGCAGGAGAGGCAGGTTTGATCCCTGGGTTGGGAAGATCTCCTAGAGAATGAGACGACAATCCACTCCATTATTCCTGCCTGACAAATCCCACGGACAGAGGAGCCTGGGGGACTACAGAGAAGAGTCGGACATAACTGAGCGACTATAAACAAACAAGTACAGGTTTTGGATTATCTGCCTGAGAGGCATGGGGCAGGAGGAAGAGGAGAAGGGCAACTTCTAGGTCAAACAGTGGAAATGCAACAGCTGCTAGAAAATTACGGAGGAGAGGCATGCGGACCCTCTAGGATCAAACTCCTCTTTGTATGGTCTTAATATTCTGTATAAATATTGAGTCATGGCAGACTGCAAAAATAAACATACTAAAAAAACACAAATGAGTATGTTGACGTTAGTAAACAATGTCAATGTGAGATTCTTTATTCCTGGGTTGTTATCAATACTGGTTGACTGGAAGTCACTTGTACTGTTCACTACTAAAACAACACAACCCTCATCAAGAGAGACCCTGTATGCCGCCTGCTGACCATTCCCGGAGTGAAGCGAGCTGACGCAGACGGTCACCAGACCAGACGTGTGAGCTCAAACAGCGCAGGACAGGCTCCTGCCACCCTGGAGAAGGGCGCCCTGGCACCTGAAGGCTGCTAGCAAGGAGGCTGGGAGTCCCTGAGCGGCCGCGCCCCGCCCTCGAGCACAGCCGCAAAGCGGGAGCCCCGCCCTCAAGCACAGCCGCAAAGCGGGAGCCGTCTGTGCCAGGTGCCTTCCCGGACCGCCCTGCCCACCCGCAGCTCTGCGTCCCGCGGCGCCACCACGCCTGCGTCCACACGCTCTCCGCGGCACGCGGTGCTCAGGCTGAGCGCCCTGGACCCTCCAAGGTGGCCGTGAACTTCCCTGTCCTGAGACCTGACGCCTCCGACCTTCTGTTCAGGGGTGGAGCCGCCTCCCCGCGGCCGCAGCTGGCTGCGCGCGCCACGCCCCTCCCGAACTGACGGAGGGCCCCGCACGGGCCGGGCCGGAGACGCGGCCTGCGGCCTGGCCGTCGCTCCGTGCAGCCGGCCCGCTCCAGCAAAGCTCGTCTCCACGAGCGACCCCACACCCCCTCGCGGACCCGGTCACTCCTGCCCTCTGCCAAGCCGCCGGCGGCAAGAGAAGCTGGGAGAACCCTGTTTACGGAAGGGCGCCTCGACACTGCAGAGGAAGGACGGCAGGCGCTGGGTGCCCGTTTATTCTGTGGCCTGCATGTTGTAGGCGTCGACCGCGCTGGGGTTCCGGTGTCGGGAGTGGGGTCCCCGATCGGCCTGCTCCCGAATGGCTCCCTGCTCCTGCGTTCTCCTGCAGCCTGAGCGGCTCAGAGTGTCCTGCGAGGCTGTGGTGATGATGATCTGTGGGATGGCCAACTTCTTCTTTCCCGAATTTCCATCAGGTTTCTCTGGAAGAAAACACCCAAGTCTTTCACAAGTCTCTGGAAAACGTTCTCTGTAAAACAGACATCTGTGTTAGAGCCAGAGCAAAGGACGTACGCGTGTAGCTCAGGAAAAGAAAAGAGCGAGGCTAGATGCAGTCAAAACCGTAAGTGAGCACTCCAAAGCCAAAACCAAAAGACGACTCGGGCGCGGGGGTGGTGAATCCCCGAGCCACCCCTCCCCGCGGGGAATGGGAGAGGCACCCCCACCGTCCGAGGGGAGGCCTGGAAGCGGCAGACTCTGCTCCACAAGTGGTCTTCGTGGCTTTCAGTCGGGCTCCTCCTGCCCAGACTTGTGAAGCAGGCACTCAGTTCCATTTCTTTCTTACAGGCGGCTTCCCGTCCTGTCGGACTGGCTTCGGGGCGCCGAGTGGCCGGCCTCCGCCCCGCGGCGCCAGCACAGCGCTTCTCAGAGCCCGGCTCGCAGGACGAGCTCTGGCTCCGCCCGGGCGACCCGCTCACAGGCCAGCAGCGCCTTCTGCTCTCTGTGCTCCTGCCCTCCAGGCGACCTTTGGGGAGACTTGGCCTCAAAACAGCCTGGGCTCTTCCGCTCCCGTCACACTGATTTGCTAGAATCACGGAGAATGAACATCCTTACACTGCTGAGATTTCTAATCCAGAACAAGATTCCTCGTATCTTCCTCAGTTTTAAAGCTTCCTGCTTGAATCTTGGTAGGGCTCTTTATACGCAGATCCTGCACTATTTTTCAGTCACTGCCTAACACATGACCGCGTTTCAGTGGGCAACGTCAGCCAGCACACGCATCACCGCGGGCTCCGGGGGCTCGAAGGCCAGGCTACAGTCCAGCCGTCAGCCCGGTCGTGTCCTCCTCTGGACCTGGGGACCTTCCACAGCCACTCAGGCTGCAGGCGGAACTCACTTCTTTGTGGACAAGGACAAACCCCCATCTCCCTGCTGGCTGGCGGGCCCCTCTCAGGCCATGGGGGCCACCTCGTGGACGCTCTCACCTTTTCCAGAAGCTTCTCTGAGGTCAGTCGCGCTCCGGAAAAGGTCCGTTTGTGTGGTCACTACAAACAAGTGACTAACCGGATCCCAGGGGACTCACCGCGTCCCTCCCACAGGCTCTGACCACACAGAAGGCCAGGGGCGCCTGCAGCCTTGTTCACAGAGCTGTGGTCCGGGGCCTCTGAACCCTGCCTCCCACCTCCCCAAGTCTTCAGTCTGACTTCCACCCACGACATGTCCGGGCTCGTGACCTGTCAGGTGTTATGCTTTGACCTCTCCTTTTGGTTGTAAATATTTTTTGAGCTAACCATTTGTTTCACATTTGTTTATAGAGGGCTGGGGAGATGCTTTACATTTTAATGTCGTCAAATCCTTCAATACTATCTGTAATGTATTTGCTCTGAGCTTTAGAAAGGTGTTCCCCATTGAAAATCAATACAATGTACATCTTATTTTTTGCAGTCACCTTTTCTTACCAGCAAGGAAACTGTGTTGACATGATCGCACACTGCCGTCTAGAAGGCGGTGCCGGCTTCACCAGCACCATCTTTTGCTTTGCCCTTTGAGTTAGGTATCAGTGTACGTAAGTCCACTGTTTTCAAAAAGACGTTAAGTACAGTTGACGTGCACGTGTCCGCTCTTTGCATTCACTCTCACCCGACCTGGACCCCGTCAGAGCACACAGCGGGAGGCTGCGTCCTCCGCAGGGTTCCTCTTCAAGAGCCAAGGACTCGTCCTGGCTTCCCACCTGCTGCGGGGCGGCCTGACCACACTCTGACCACGCGCAGACCCAGTCACGCCGTCTGCGTTTCCTCTCTGACTGACCTGCTGTTCTTATGTGGAAGCCATGTTAATTTAATTACTCTACTTTTTTTCTTTCACCCATCTGTATTCTCTAGTCTGTGTGGGCCTCCCATCGCAGTGGCCCCTCTCGCTTCAGAGCACCGACTCTGGGCGCACGCGCTCCAGAGTGTTGGCTCGTCACTGGACACAGCCGTCCAGCCGCTCCGCGGCACGTGGGATCCTCCTGGGCCAGGGATCGAACTGGCGCCCTGGCACTGCTAGGCGGAAAGCCCCTAATTACTGGAACTGCTGATGTCTTTTAAAATGTGCTCCTTTGATGCTCCGCACCCACAGAGAGCCGCACGAGCAGCAGGGGCCCCTGCAGCCTGGGCGTCTCCCTCGGCACCTCGGGGACTGCCGCACAGCCTGACCGGCGACGGAGCAGAGTCCCGAGCCACGTGAGCCCCGTGACCACCACCACCCAGACGCAGGACCCTCGCCTTCCCGCCCCGCTTCAGTCGCCCCCCACCCTGGCAGACCCGTCTGTGCTCACTGCTATCATTTTGTCGCTGGTGAATGTCACATCAGTAAAATCATACAGCCAGGGATCCTCAGAAACTGGTTTTCTTTTTTGCCTTTTAAAGTATCATGTCCTTAGCTACTGGGGGGAGATGCTTTACATTTTAATGTCGTCAAATCCTTCAATACTATCTGTAATGTATTTGCTCTGAGCTTTAGAAAGGTGTTCCCCATTGAAAATCAATACAATGTACATCTTATTTTTTGCAGTCACCTTTTCTTACCAGCAAGGAAACTGTGTTGACATGATCGCACACTGCCGTCTAGAAGGCGGTGCCGGCTTCACCAGCACCATCTTTTGCTTTGCCCTTTGAGTTAGGTATCAGTGTACGTAAGTCCACTGTTTTCAAAAAGACGTTAAGTACAGTTGACGTGCACGTGTCCGCTCTTTGCATTCACTCTCCCCGACCTGGACCCGTCAGAGCACACAGCGGGAGGCTGCGTCCTCCGCAGGGTTCCTCTTCAAGAGCCAAGGACTCGTCCTGGCTTCCCACCTGCTGCGGGGCGGCCTGACCACACTCTGACCACGCGCAGACCCAGTCACGCCGTCTGCGTTTCCTCTCTGACTGACCTGCTGTTCTTATGTGGAAGCCATGTTAATTTAATTACTCTACTTTTTTTCTTTCACCCATCTGTATTCTCTAGTCTGTGTGGGCCTCCCATCGCAGTGGCCCCTCTCGCTTCAGAGCACCGACTCTGGGCGCACGCGCTCCAGAGTGTTGGCTCGTCACTGGACACAGCCGTCCAGCCGCTCCGCGGCACGTGGGATCCTCCTGGGCCAGGGATCGAACTGGCGCCCTGGCACTGCTAGGCGGAAAGCCCCTAATTACTGGAACTGCTGATGTCTTTTAAAATGTGCTCCTTTGATGCTCCGCACCCACAGAGAGCCGCACGAGCAGCAGGGGCCCCTGCAGCCTGGGCGTCTCCCTCGGCACCTCGGGGACTGCCGCACAGCCTGACCGGCGACGGAGCAGAGTCCCGAGCCACGTGAGCCCCGTGACCACCACCACCCAGACGCAGGACCCTCGCCTTCCCGCCCCGCTTCAGTCGCCCCCCACCCTGGCAGACCCGTCTGTGCTCACTGCTATCATTTTGTCGCTGGTGAATGTCACATCAGTAAAATCATACAGCCAGGG